>OY284489.1:12113281-12551075 GCA_958336395.1 Ctenicera cuprea
TTCCCGTAGCAGCTCCTTCACAGCCTCTGAGACTGAGACAGCAGTGTCTTGTTAGTAGTTCTGTTACCATTCTGACTTGTTTCCTGTTCAATAGCAAAATTTCTTTTGCTTTACCTCTAAATGGGTCCCTCATAAACATCCGCAATTGCCTCAGTCCAGTGACACATACAGTGTAAGCGATGTTGTTCCCGTAGCAGGTCCGTCACGGTCCTTGAGACTAAGACAACAGTGTCTTGTTAGTAGTTCTGTTACCATTCTGACTTGTTTCCTGTTTAATAGCAAAATTTCTTTTGCTTTACCTCTAAATGGGTCCCTCATAAACATCCACAATTGCCTCAGTCCAGTGACACATACAGTGTAAGCGATGTTGTTCCCGTAGCAGGTCCGTCACAGCCTCTGAGACTGAGACAGCAGTGTCTTGTTAGTAGCCCTGTTACCATTCCGAATTATTTCCTGTTTAATAGCAAAATTTCTTTTGATTTACCTCTAAACGAATCTTTTATGAACATTCACGATTGCCTCAGTCGAAGTGTAAGCGATGTTGTTCCAGTAGCAGGTCCGTCACTGCCCCTGAGACTAAGACAGCAGTGTCTTGTTAGCAGTTTTGTTACCATTCTGACTTGTTTCCTGTTTAATAGCAAAATTTCTTTTGCTTTACCTCTAAATGGGTCCCTCATAAACATCCGCAATTGCCTCAGTCCAGTGATACATACAGTGTAAGCGATGTTGTTCCCGTAGCAGCTCCTTCACAGCCTCTGAGACTGAGACAGCAGTGTCTTGTTAGTAGTTCTGTTACCATTCTGACTTGTTTCCTGTTCAATAACAAAATTTCTTTTGCTTTACCTCTAAATGGGTCCCTCATAAACATCCACAATTGCCTCAGTCCAGTAACACATACAGTGTAAGCGATGTTGTTCCCGTAGCAGGTCCGTCACAGCCCCTGAGACTGAGACAACAGTGTCTTGTTAGTGGTCCTGTTACCATTCCGAGTTATTTCCTGTTTAATAGCAAAATTTCTTTTGCTTTATCTCTAAACGAATCCTTTGTGAACATCCGCGATTGCCTCAGTCCAGGAGCCCCCATCTAGTGTAAGCGATGTTGTTCCTGTTGCAGGTCATTCACAGCTCCTGCGACTGAGACAACAGTGGCAGTAGTTCTGTTGCCATTCTTAGTTGCTTCTTACTTAATAACAAAATTTCTTTTGTTTTACTTCTAAATGGATCCCTAATGAACATCCGCGATTGCCTCAGTCCGGGAGCCTTCATCCAGTGTAAACAATGTTGTTCCTGTAGCAAATCCTCTACAGCCCCTGAGACTGAGACATTAGTGCCCTGTTAGTAGTCTTTTTACCATTTTTAGTTGCTTCCTCCTTAATAGCAAAATTTCTTTTGCCTTACCCCTAAACGGATCTCTATGAACATCCGCAATTGCTTCAATCCAGAAGCGATGTTGTTCCGCGGAAGAGATGGCTGCTATTTGCTTCGCGTCCCAGTCCAGTAATTCCTCTGTAACGCCTACTATGAACTTTTGATAAACTTGGCCCTCTCTTTAGTAAGCGGAGAATAATTACAAATTTCTGTTACTAATAGTTCTCAAAATCAATAGTAAAACAAGATGTCGAGCTCAATTTTTAGATGCAGCAATATTTAGGCGAGTTACCTCTCTAATTTTGGTGAAAAATTTTGTAAAAACAGATTTATGTAGAATTAAACCAATCTCTATAAAATTTACAAAAGTAGGACTACGATCCACGGACCGCTATACTAGCAACCTAAGTAGCTAATTTATTGTTTTAAAAAAGCGTTAGACATAGCCCACTCTACTAAAATACTCTAGTAAAAATTAAAGAAGATTTATTACAAAATGCAAGCGGGTTAAATTAAATTTGTTTCAAATGCGCAACTCTTTTCAAAAGGAAAATATTAATTTCGGCAATGCGTACTAACAAATAAAAGCACCAGGATACTGTTGGTCTATCCAGACAAGAGTTGGCTAATGATGCTCCACGTTTCAATAATGAACCTTCGTTCTCTAGTAAAACACAGTCGGAAAAACGTGTCTCCGACATGGATTTCCCATATGCACAAGTATTGACTAATTTGGGTTTGTTGTAATACTACTATTACTATATTACTAAACATTTCCGTTGATAAATAAACTATTTTTTTATAAGCTATATTTTCATTTGTTTTAATTACATTTAAAATTCAAAATAAAATGAAAACACGACGACTACATGGTAAATGCAAAGCAAGAGGTTGCATACTCCCGGAAGATGCTAGGTCCTGCCGAAGGGTCACTCATTAAAACTGCGTGTCCTTCCAGAAGGACAATATGCTATAACGCTTAATTGCCAGCTATCCGGCCGGAAGGAGCTTCCGGCTGGACATCTGACGTTCTACAATGAACTCTGGAAACCAAACAACAAGAAGGGGGAGAGACGTTTACATAAAATATTATCGAAATAAAGTATGTTTTTAACTTGAAAGGCACTTTGCAAGTACTGTTTTTTGGCGTTTGTTAAAACAGATAAATAGAAAATTATTACAATTTAAGATAGATGTAGATGGTGTTCATTTGAAGATATCCACTATTTGTATTTCGTTATTATCGAAGCTACCACTATACCGCTTAAATGATAAAAAAATTGATATAATTTTAATGGTGTAGGTAGGTGAACAAGTGAACGAATAGTTTTCGCAATTATATCTAAAATTCAACTCTGCTTGTTTTGGCGGTTTGTTAGCAAATAGAGAAATATGTTATCATAGCAACACGATTGAGTTTGTAAATGCAAGAGAAAATTATAGAAAAGTTTTAATTGGGGGATTTGTTGAATATTCCACAAACAAAAAATATTAACACATTTATTTTTTATAGTTATATAGCACTATAAAACTGTTATTAATAGCAATACTCAATATAATTGGTTGACATTGTTGCTATTGTTACAATCCCATCCACACTGCGCCTTAGTGGACAAAAGTTAATAGCGATAATTCTAGGTGTGATTGGTCTGATTGGCAGCTGTAAAACTTTTGTTAATTGACTAATATATTGCCAAAGCAAGTTTGAAAGCTAGATAAACACCGGATAAAAACAAACAGCTTAAATGTATTCTGTATTGCAGCAACTACGTTGTTGTAAACACAATAATAAATTAAGGGAGCAATGAACATATCTGGATGAACATCCTGTATAATATAATTAAAATAGAACTACAATAACTTATTGTATAAAATTTAATATGAACTACTACTACTACAGCAGAAGTCTGCATAATCCATAATAACATGTTGATGCAATTGCGGAAGATTTGCACCTTTTAGACTTAGTATTTGTTTTACTTTGTTACAGTTTCTGTCAACAGGGGGCACAATTGTACGCCATGCATTTTCAAGGTCATACTCTTTAAGACCAGGAACGCGATTGGATTGACCCTGAGAGGTTTTTAAACTTTTCTTGAGAAATCCTTACCAAGAAAAGATACCATGAGACATGGCTGTGCGGTTAGCGCGCCCACCTTTAGTTCGAGAGGCCTGGGTTCGATCTTCCGATCCGGCCGACTATCATGGTTCGATTTTTCCGTGGTTTTCCTGGGCCACAAGGTGAATACTAAGACAGTACTATCTGCGGAAATCTTTCTATATGCAAATTCCGTGATCTAATCCATCCTTAACAATCACTCTCGGTTGAAGTCACAGGAAATAAACAAACAATTAATTTTCCTTGTTTTAGAAAGGAAGCGAATCATACTTTTACATCTTCTTCTTAAAAGGTCATGATCAGAAATCCAAATTCTTTTTAATGTCCTGAATAAACTCAAGTATTTCCTTTAGTTTATTTTAGTTCAACGAAGCGCGACAAATCCATTCTTTGTTCGAGGCATTTTTCCCTGTTTCTATGAGCAATGCTTTAAAACACCTTTAAAGTAGTGTGCTAACCTGGCGTCACAGCTTACCGGTAAAGTCAAGCATGGTGAAATACCAGAATGTTTGTTCCAAAAAATGTTTTTAAAATTTTTCTTTACCATTACAAATTTGCAATTTCTTTTCATAGAAGGCAAACCGACTACGTTGGTGCAAATAAAAAAATATTCGTATAAACAGCCTTAATCTAACTGAATGATCAATTAAACGTTACATTCAATTTATTATCTTGCATAAACAAAAGAAATTCCAACGAGCTGGAGGTCCTGTCGCCAAATTTAGAACTCAAACCATCAAACTGAGTGCAAAATCTCCAAGGACGTCAAATTTTATACTATTCACATCTACCTGCTGTGTATTATATTGTATTTACAGGCACAGTACCTTTACTGTGTAGTGCGGTAATCGTTTAACATTGTAGATCTTGAACTGACAGCGAATGACAACTCCATACTTCAGAGGACCTTGCAGAGACCTATAAAGCGCGAGTTGCAAACGAAAACGTTAGTGGTGTACCGTTCCGGATGGATACTATTTTTCTTTGCTTTAGTTCATAGTTATTGTACATAATACAGAACCCTTATTTATTTATTTAAGCTCATACATTTTAATATTGTCATAATAGGGCAATAAAAGATTGTATTTAAGTTCTAATTTACAGTACTTCAACTTTACCTGGACCATCAGTTTAAGGGAAAGTTGACTCGTTACACGTTTTCTTGAGATACCTTTTATTTGGCATATTTGTGGTAATACTTTACGACCCGGGTGTTACGAGACCCCTGTTTCTATACAAAATTATTAATAATAATTGGGTTTCAGGGTCCTAAGGTAATTATTAAAGCATAATGGCATCATGACGTACCAATGTAAAATTGCAGTGATCTTGTTGATTTTGGCGGTTTGAAATGATTTAAGTTTAAAGTGGCTCGTAAAGGAATTGTATACAGGGTGTTAATGAATTGTAGGGACAAACTTCTAGGTGTTCTAGGTTCTGAATGTATGCTACCCCAGTTGAAACTGTAGAAGAACTTACGGCGCGTATTCTTGCTGCATGTGAAGATGTTCAACAGACTCCTGGTATATTTGAAGCGGTGCGCAGGAATTTACTTTGTAGATGTGCTTCGTGTGTAGAAGCTGGGGGGCAACATTTTGAACATTTACTATAATTTTATTCATTTGTGAATTAGTTATTGTTAATTTTTCAAATAGTTGATTTTTGCTTTGTAATTTTGGTTTTTTCTATTGTTAGTTTTGAAACATTTTCTTAATTAATTTATTTTAAATTTAATTTGAATTTGAAAAGTGGGAAAGAGGGCTTTATTTATCCTGTATTAATTTCCGTCGTTATGGAAACAAATAGTAGGTAGTAAATTGAGTTGCCTACATTTAGGCGCTTCTTAAAGAATCTTTGAGAAGCTCTATCCCTGAAAGAAAACACTTTTGACCACACATTTATTAACAAAAGTTGTTTGCTTTGTTGTGTTTTGCAAGCCCTAGAAGTTTGTCCCTACAATTCATTAACACCATGTAGAAAAGTGTTCTGATTTATCGCTTACGTCGAGAAAGTTATTGATAATCATTGTCATTTGCTTTCTTATTAGAATTAAATTAATTAGAAATGATTGTTATAATTTTTCCTTGATAATTTTGACAAAGCGACCACCGGTTTGTTGTTACAATTTTTGATGCTAATCTCATAATATCTCTTAATTTTGCGTCGTATTTCTTGCCTTTAAATTACCTATAAAATTTTACCCCAAATTATTTAAAGAATACTGTCAAGAATAATTACCACAAATTGATTAAAACGTCAGATCTGATTAAATGCAGTGGGGTATTTCAAAGTTACAAGAACAAAGAGATAAAAAGATTCTTTGCCGAAAAGAGAGAGCACAATGGATTTACTAAGTTTCAAGGCAGGATCTTGGAAAGTTTTTTTTTATCTGCTAGGATTTAGTGGCGTAAGTCTGCACATCTGGTTGTTTCTTGTTCACCAGTGATACAGGTTCAGCTAAAGCTAAACCGAAAGGGTGGAATTGCCGTCAACTGGCGCATTGACACTGCTGTTATTTAAACCTTAAAATAATTTTCGCAAAAAGCCTAAAAAGTTCTTCGTTATACGCCTGGGGGTAGTTTCACAACTCACCGTTACAACGGCATAATTTCGCGGTTCCATTAGCTCTTATGCGACATGAACGTGGCTACATAGATTGTGTCGCTCGGATGCGACATAGAAGACAATATCACTCAAGATACTTTGGAACGATAGCTTGGGGAAATAGAGGCGGTATTCGACCATATCAGCATATTGACTTGATAATAATGGTTATGATGTAGGGCGGCATTCAGACCTCTGCCTCTCGACGATATAAATTCTAGCGAAACAACCGATGACTTTATCGAAAGCATTTTTGAGACGAGAGCCCTTTTTTCTGGTGTAAACTTGGAATTTGTAGGGTACTATAAAAGAAGTATCTCTCCATTGACATATTTTAAATATTTAATCTACTTATATTCGGGAACGCATATACATAATTTAAATGTATTATGTAAAGTGTGGGCGTAAATTTATCTTCGGCGAAAAACAGGCTCGCTTTTAAAAATTACCATAGTATATTAAATAGTGAGATAAACGATTTAATTTCAGTTTTTAGCATGAAAAAATTTCGTGTTAAATCGGAATATAAAAAAGTATCCAAGTGTCGTCACGGATAGTTTAGCTTATGCTTTTTAGGTTTAAAAAATTAATTAAATAACGTTTTCAGGTATATAAATTTAGTGAAATTGTGAAAATAGGAAAACTATTTTCTGCTTATTGAACTGTCAAATTACATTGTGTAATATTGAGTACGAATAAAATACTTTTTTCTACTCCCATTTTTCAATTTACTATTAAGTGTGCGCTGCCTATAATATAATGATACCCATTTCGATACATAGTTTTATTTTTAGATGACCTAAACTGAGCAATAGCAGCAAAGCATTGTTTTTGGTAACCATGGTTACAAGAGTTGTTGACAGTTAACATCGCAAAACAGTTTAAGTTTTTTGCATAAAAAAACTTTTTTGTTGAATATTCTTTTTAATTAGCTAATCGTAGAAAAAATAGTGTATGCAACTAATCTATAATGATAGCTATTAATACACTTGTTTGAATTACGACACTCGCTGCCGCTCATGTCGTAATCTCACTCGTGTACATCATAGGTATTATATTATATAATATACTATTTACTTATGCGTAGGTGCGCATTGACGCTGTACGCACGTATTGACGTTATAGTTGACTGGACGGGGAAATTGTATTATCTATGCTAGCTAATAGTTACCCGTAGTCAAAGAAAGAAAACGTTGTTCGGTAATGTAATCTAACATTAACATATGCTTAAATTCCGTTTTCTGTTCAAAATACTCTTGCAGTGAGAACACGCTAAGAAGTTTCATTTAGAACTTGCGTGTTTACCGCACATCTATTTTGTTGCTAACTTTATCGTTTTGCACCTCTAACGGTTGATTTTGTTAGTCGAATAAATTGGTGTCAACTACATATATCTATATATTCTATACAAGTTCTGAAAATAATGAAAATAGTTTATATAAATATGGGTCGCTAAACGCTTCCATATAGAGCCTTCGCAAGATGGAGCGGTCTAATCACTTTTTGTAACAACTTTCGCAGTACTTGCACTAAAGTTTTAATATTTATCTGTAAGAATTGCTCCTTTCGTTTAGTATTTCTGCTAATTTTTGTGTGAATAAGTGCATCAAAAGTGTCTCGAATAGGAAATTTTCCGTAATATTTTTCTCTACTTTACAACTTTTCCTTTTTAAAGGTTTAGTTCTGCGTCTCTTATTCTCCATACAAAAATACACAAAATATGTACTCTTATTGCAAGTTGTTATAATTCGAGAAAATTGAATATTTGTGAAAAATCAAGCTATCCTGTAGGTCGAAGTGATTTCTCAAGATACCCAGATAGATTTGGAAAACTTTAAGAGTAAGTTCTACAAATCGAAACGGTGAAAAAGTTCAAATAAATATGGGCCCGAAAACGCTTTGTTACGGAGTTACAGTCTTCAGAATTGAGACAGTTGCAACATTTTAAATTGCTGCGTCTTTGGGGGTTATAATTCTATAAGAAAGCACTTTTGGGAACTGCTTTTGTTGCTTGTACGTGTAGAAGTTATCCTTAAAGTTAGTACGAACTATTTTCGCATATTCAAAAAAAAACTCATACCTTCATGGCAAATTGATTTTCCTCAAAAATTAAATTTTGTCGAAAACTGTTAGATTTAACAAGTTTCCACAGGAGTACCTTTTGTGTATGCTTGTATGCAATAAAATCTTATAACTACAAATTCAAACATTGTAAAGATCTATAATATTTGGAAGAAAATATTAATTACTATAATTATTTAAACTAAAATTAGTAAAAATACTAAGCTAAATGAGTAATGCTTAGATATAAAATCACAAAATGTTAATACAACAGCTGCGAATGTTTCATCTTGAGGAGACTGTAACTCTGTAAGGAGGAAGCGTTTCCAAACCTACGTTTATACGCATTTTTTTGATTGTTACAAGATTCTGAAAAAATGCGTTTTAAATATTACGAATCGACCTGTATATTGTTATTTCCAAATTATTTTATGCTTTTATAGTTATTTTCTTTAGCGTCGAAATACATGTGCTACGAATTGACTTTCGCTTCACAAACAAGAAAAATAATTCTGGTTATGAACATCACCTTGAAAGAAGCCCTAGTGTGCTATAAAATTGAAATTAAAACAAAGAAACGAAAAAAACATAGACGAAAACGGAAGGTTGTATGTAAATATGCTTTTACGTATGCAAATAGCAGCTAACATTTTCCAAACACCATTTTCCTCTTCAGCTCCCTATTAATATTTAAAAGTATTTACTTTCACCTGTACCGGGAAATGGAAATTTACTAAACACAGGGCAAAACGTAAGTCTGAAAATACCAAGCCGTAGTTGATTCAAGTCGCAACGGAAGGAGAACAAACTAATGCCCCGCTGCCAATCTGGAACGTATTTAAGGGAAGATCTGAAATTTTAATGTGAAATTCGTATTCTAAAACAAGTTTTAATTTCACAGTTTGTTAATTAAAGCTCCGGCATCACTAATTAAAAGCCAAATAAATTAAAGCGACAACCTTTATAAAAAGAAAACATCCGATGAATTATACATTGCAACTTTTTAACCCAGCGTCTATTTATTATTGCATATTTATGAGCAAGGGCGATTTCAAGTGGAAAGCAAAGAGAAAATCCTAAGAATACACTCTGACTGAGAGCACACAGACACTAAAGTGCCCACATTGTTGTAGAACTTGCATGTACAGTTTGCATTTTTATTCTAAAATTATTTAAAGTCGTCGTGGCATCAGCTTGAAAAATCCGTGTTAAAAATCAAAAATAATATAAATCTTCCTTTGACGTGTGCAGCCACGAATGCTCTTTCACAAATTGAAAAAAAAATGAGAAGAAACTGACGTGACAGTAGTCACTGTTCCTTACTCTTTATTCGTCAATGTTTGCACTTTACAAGGACATCACTCAAAATTTTATTAAAGAAAAAAACGGGGAAAAATAGACAATATTATAGACATGTGTCCCATATAGAAGTGAGGGAGAGTTGGCCTAGTTCTAGTGACTTAATATGTAAGCTTGAATTAATGGGTTCTTCTAGAGTAGTACTGAACAACTAATTGTTAAAGTCATTTTTATGTCTTGATATCTCCAAGTTTATAATTTTGAATTAATTTCTTTCGGTATAAGAACGGATTGATTTCATGATGATTTTTGATTTTGAGATTTTACAAAAAAAAATACCTTTCGCGGCTAAAAACCGCGAATTTGCAAAATTTTCTGTTTTCGCAGTTGCAAAAATTTCCCAAATTTATATAAGATTGTCAAAAACGTAAAAAACTATAAAAATGTAAGATTTCAATTTTCAAAATTTCGAAATACTAAAATTACTCAAAAACTTATAATTGCGAAGAAAATCTCGTGACGGTTGTCCGACATGTTTTTGTGGTGAGTTTATACATATTAGTTTATCGTGTCTACCAAGGTACAAAATATATTTAAAAATAGAAAAAAAAAATGTTTTTTAATCATGAAAACCCAAGTGGTTCATTTTTATGACTTAAATCGAGAGTGTATGCACGTTTTGGAAAGTTTGTGAAAGTCAAAATAAAAATCACGGCGCGTCATATTGATTAAGTGACGATATGTGACATATTTTGCACCAAACTGACACCCTTGTCATTTTCATGTAACAAACAAATCAAAATGATCAAAGACATAGTAATTTTCAGTATGACCAAAGACAACGCTGGAACCTGTAACCACATCTGAAACTATGCCAAAAATCGACAGTGGGAGTTGTGGGAACTGCTGAAACTGTGATCAAAACCAAGCAAAGACGACGGCCAGACCTGTGGCACAGGTGGCGTTATGCCCAAAATCAACTGTGCGGGTTGTGGGAACGGTGGCAATCGGGACCAAAAATTAACAAAGACGACGGTTGCGGTGAGACATGTGGCCACGGTAGGAGTTATGTCAAAAATCGACGCTGGGAAGTGTTGGCACGGGAGAAAAGAACAGTGCGACCAGAAGCGATCAAAGCCGACAGTAGGACTAGTGGCCCCGATCGGAGTTATGCCTAAACGCAATAGTGCGAGTTCTGGGAACGGTGGAAATTGTGTCTGAAACTGACCAAAGACGGTGGAGACAGTGACGCTTGTGGCCATGGTGGGAGTTATGCCTGAAATTGACGGTAGTAGGTAGATGTTGGCACGGTGGAAATAGAAATTGTGACCAAAAACAACCAAAGACGACAGTAAAACTTGTGGCCCCGGTCGGAGTTATGCTCAAACGTAACGGTGGAAGTTCTAGAAAAGGTGGCAATTGTGTCCAAAACTGACCAAAGACGGTGGAGGCAGTAACGCTTGTGGCCATGCTGGGAGTTATGCCCAAAATCGACGGTGGAAGACGTTGGCACGGTAGAAATAGAAACTGTGACCAAAAGCGCCCAACGACGACAGTAGCCCAGCTAACACACCCTTGGTTTATAAACGGTTATTTTCAAACGGTTTGTCTATAACCGTTTATAAACCATCATCAAACCATCTGCGTTTGACGTTTGGAATAAACCTTAGCTAAACCATTGTGTAAGGTTGTTACAATAGTTCGAACGTTTAATATACCTTTTATAAACGTTTTGCAAAATATGATTTACAGTTTATTGTTTATAAAATATTTGAAAACGGTATCGATCTAAATCATTTATTGATGCACCTTTAGTAACCCTTTGTATAACGTTGAAAATAAACCGATTTCTATAAAACGTGTCACAAACATTTCTAAAATAATTCAATAAAAATGTGCAATAGATTAAATTTTTAGAATGATTGCCAAATGTATTTTGTTTTAACATTCGATTGTTACAATTTAGCAAACGTTTAAAAATTGTTGCAATACAAACTATTTTTTATGCAGCTTTAGTAGCCGTTTGTCTAACGTTGCAAATAAACCGTTTTCTGTAAAACGTGTCATAAACGGTTCGAAAACAATACAAATGAAAAGCTGTCATTGTTAAAATTTTTATAATATTTGTCAAATGTATTTTGTTTTAACATTTGTTGTTACAAGTTAACAAACGTTTAACAATTGTTGCAATGCAAACCATTCTTTGGTGCACCTTCAGTAAACGTTTGTATAACGTTGTAAATAAACCATATTCCGTAAAATGCATCACTGACGTTTCTAAAAGAATGCAATATAAAGCGCTTATTATTTAAATTTTTAAAAGGTTTGTCAAATGCATTGTGCTTTAGCACTTGAATGCTGAAATTTAGCAAACGTTTAATAATTGTTGCAATGCGAATCTTTTTTTGGTGTACCTTCAGTAACCGTTTGTACAACGTTATAATTAAACCATTTTTACTAAAACGTATCTCTGTGGTTTTGAAAAGAATGCAATCAAAACCCTTTATTGTTTAAATTTTTAAAATGTTGTTATATTCATTGCGCTTTAGCATTTCATAGCTGCAATATTGCAAACGTCTAATAATTATTCCAATGCAAATCATTTATGGAAACACCGTCAGTAACCGTTTGTGTAACGTTGTAAATAACCCGTTTTCTGTAAAACGTGCCGGAAACATTTCCAAAGGATTCTTGTAAAAGGCGGAATACTTCCTTAATTTTTTAATGTTTATGATATCTATTTTGCTTTAAAAATTGAATGTTGCCATTAGCAAACGTTTAATAATTATTGCAAAGCAAATCATTAATGAAAACATATTAAACAAGCGTTTGTGTACTATTGTAAATAAACCGTTATCTGTAATACGTGTTAGAAACATTTCCAAAAGGTTCTTATAAAAGGCATTAATTGCTTAGATATCTACAATGTTTGTGAAATGTATTTTGCTTTAACAATTAAATGTTGCAATTTAGCAAATGATTAAAAATTATTGCAATGCAAATCATTTATGAATACAACTTCAGCAACCGTTTGTGTAACGTTTTAAATAAACCGTTTTCAGTAAAACGTGTCAGAAACGTCTCCAAAATGTTCTTATAAAAGGCAATTATTGCTTATATTTTTAGAATGTTTATCAAATGTATACTGCCTTAACACATGACTGTTGCTAGTCAAAAACTGTATACTAATAATTGCAGTTCAAATCATTTATTAATACATCTTCAGCAACCGTTTGTGTGACGTTTTAAATAAACCGATTTCTGTAAAACGTGTCAGATGCGTTTCCAAAATCTTCTTATGAAATGCATTATTAGCTTACGTTTTTAGAATGTTTATCAAATGTATATTGTTTTAACAATTAAATGTTGCAATTTACCAAACGCTTAATAATTATGGCAATGCAAACCATGTATGGAAGCACCTTAAGTAAGCGCGTGCGTAGCGTTATAAATAAACCGTTTTCTGTAAAACCTGTCAGAAATGATTCCTAAATTTCTTATAAATTGCGTTAATTGCATACGTTTTTATAATGTTTATCAAATGTATATTGCTTTAACATTTGATTGTTGCAAACGCTCAATAATTATTGCAATACAAATCATTTACGGAAACACCGTCAGTAGGCGTTTATGTAACGTTATAAATAAACCGTTTTCTGTAAAACGTGTTAGAAACGATTCCAAAAGGTTCTTATAAAATGCATGAACTGCTTACGCTTTTAGAATGTTTATCAAATGTATATTGTTTTAACATATTAATGTTGCAATTTAACAAACGCTTAATAATTATTGCAATGCAAATCATTTATGGAAACAATGTCAGTAAGCGTTTGTGTAACGTTATAAATGAACTGTTTTCTGTAAAACGTGTTAGAAACATTTCCAAGAGGTTCTTATAAAATGCAATCATTGCTTACGTTTTTAGAATGTTTATCAAATGAACATTGCCTTAACATATTAATGTTGCAATTTAACAAACGCTTAATAATTATTGCAATGCAAATCATTTACGGAAACACCGTCAGTAGGCGTTTATGTAACGTTATAAATAAACCGTTTTCTGTAAAACGTGTTAGAAACGATTCCAAAAGGTTCTTATAAAATGCATGAACTGCTTACGCTTTTAGAATGTTTATCAAATGTATATTGTTTTAACATATTAATGTTGCAATTTAACAAACGCTTAATAATTATTGCAATGCAAATCATTTATGGAAACAATGTCAGTAAGCGTTTGTGTAACGTTATAAATGAACTGTTTTCTGTAAAACGTGTTAGAAACATTTCCAAGAGGTTCTTATAAAATGCAATCATTGCTTACGTTTTTAGAATGTTTATCAAATGAACATTGCCTTAACATATTAATGTTGCAATTTTACAGACGCTTAATAACTATTGCCGTGCAAATCATTTATGGAAAGCCTTCAGAAAGCATTTGTGTAACGTTATAAATAAACCGTTTTCTGTAAAACGTGTTAGAAACGTTTCCAAAAGGTTCTTATTAAATGTATTAATTGCTTACTTTTTTAGAATGTTTATCAAATCTATATTGTTTTAACATTTTGATATTGTAATTTAAAAAACGCTTAATAATTATTGCAATGCAAATTATTTATGGAAACAACGTCAGTAAGCGTTTGTGTAACGTTGTAAATAAACCGTTTTCTGTAAAACGTCTTCGAGACGTTTCTAAAGGGTTCTTATAAAATGCATTAATTGCTTATGTTTTTATAATATTTATCAGATGTATATTGATTTAACATATTAATGTTGCAGTTTAACAAACGCTCAATAATTATTGCAATACAAATCATTTATGGAAACACCGTCAGTAGGCGTTTGTGTAACGTTATAAATAAACCGTTTTCTGTCAAACGTGTTAGAAACGATTTCAAAAGGTTTCTGATAATAATTCTGCAAGAAATTTTCGTTCGCCAATATTCCAATCTTCAATCTTTAAACCAAATTTACTGATTTTCTCAAAAAGAGAGCAACTTTTAATATTTATTGAATTATGCCGCCGGACTAGAAGGAAATATTTGTAAATAATTTATTGGTACATCCTGTATGATCAATTATATACAGGGTTTATTAAAACATGCGGCTAATAATTACACCACGCAATTCTACGTAAAAAAACAAGCAAAAAACTCGGATACAATTTTAGTGTTAACTCTTTGATTAAGGAGTTATTAATGCTCAAACTTTGAAATTTTTTTCGACTATGGTTGAGAAATAGATTTAAATAGTATCAACAACACATAATTCAACAATTAAAATAAGTAATCAAATATAAACTATAACATTTTGATAATTAGTTTACTTATAATTTAATATTTAAGAATTCAAAATCTTCGCGATTTATAGTTTTGGAAGACGTTGCAACTATGCATTATAAGCTGGGTTTATTTTTAAAATGTAATAATAGAAAACACATACTTGATTTAATTGCAGAATCACAAACATATACGATCAAGGGTAACTAAATGCATGTCTCTTAGCTTTAAATTGTACAGCGTTGCCAAATTAAAAAACCTTTAAGTGCTTATAATTTAAAGACTCTTCGTCTAAGACCAAATTGGTGTTAAAGTTTTTTGCTTGTTTATACTTGTCGAACGACCCAATTGTTCTATAGGAAAACTAATATCTGTAGCAGTGTTTCTATAGTTGCGTTTTTCTTAAAATAAATTTGGTCTTCGACGGAATATACACTCTAGAGATAGCTTTTATATCGTGAGGTCCTATCGAGAAAACACACTGTGAATTACGATATTCTTATTTATTTTAGATAAATTCTTGTGATATTTCAAAAAAGCGCCTCTAAGCACTTACCCTTTTTAAACAAATACGTTTAAAATGACGCGAGGTATTGTAGCAATACGTATTTACGTTGTAAATTTACATTTAATTATTTATTAATTGTTCAGGAAAGTAAAAAACAGATTAAAAAGAATTAAGCACTAGGGTAGCGGGTAGGTACTCCTTTCTTCCCCAGGAAGGATAGACCTGCTTCAGGGACCTAGCAACCCTGCCCACGCGAAGCTCATGATTTCTCCCACCTCCTTCTTGGAAGAATCATGTCCTCTCATTAATCCTACCTATTTCCATTATCCTTGCCTATCCTTATCCAACTCGCCAACACGCAATGGCAAGCGTGGCGTTTTAATGCCAACTACCCCTATGCAATGTCAATTTTGAAAACTCAAATACCCCAGGCGGGTAGGGATATTAACCCACAATCCCGCACTGATTCGTCAGTAAAATGCCTCACGGATTCTGGGGGAGGCACAACTTTGACAAAGAGAAAGCCAAAGCAAACTAAAATGTACATAGCGACGTACAATACACGGTCCATCTCATCCGAAGAAAGATTCGAAGAACTGGAAAATGAACTAAATCACATAAAGTGGGACATACTTGGTATAAGTGAAACCAGAAAGCGGAACGAAGAATGTGTAAGACTAAAATCGGGACACATCCTATTCCACAAGAACAAGGAAGACTCGAGCAATGGTGGAGTAGGCATAATGATACATAGAAGACTATATACACACATAAAAGAAATAAAAGCAATATCTGACAGAGTGATATATGTCACTATAAAAATAAATAAACTAACATCACTAAAGGTTATCCAGGTATACGCCCCAACAAAAAGCTATGAAGACGAAAGAGTATTGGAGTTCTACGAGGACATATCGAAAGCCCTAGAAGAAAATAAAACGCAACAAGTAATTATAATAGGAGACTTCAACAGCAAAATCGGAAAACAAAATGATAACAAAGAACAGTACATAGGAAAACATGGATTGGGTATTAGAAACCAAAGAGGCACAATGATGATCAACTTTCTAGAACAAGAAAAACTCTATAGCGCAAATACATTCTTTGAAAAGAAAGATGACAGAAAGTGGACGTGGATTAGTCCAGATGGACAAACCAAAAATCAAATCGACTATGTCTTAACGAAAAGTATGCACATAATACAAGACGTAAATGTGTTAGCGAGATTTACTACAGGAAGTGATCATCGATTAGTGAGAGCCACAGTCAATATAAATCAAAAATTAGAAAGATGCATAAAAATGCGAAAAAGCACACATAAGAAATTAGATACAGAAATGCTAAAACAAAACTCACAAAAATACCGTATAAATATAGAAAACAACTTCAGAGTACATCAAGAAGAAAACCAAAACATAAACGAACTAAATAAAGACTTAACAAATAAAATTAAAAAAGCTGCAGAAGAGTACATACAACCAATAGCGAAATCTACCAAGAACAATAAATTAAGCGACGAAACAAAAAATATGTTAAAAAGGAGAAGAATTTTAATTAGTGAAAACAAGAGGAATACAGCTGAATACGAAGAAACAAATAGAACAGCGAGAAGGATGGCTAAAGAAGACATAAGAAAGTATAAAACCAAACTAGCCCAAAAAATACTGGAAGAAAACAAAGGTATGAAAATCTTTCGGAGACAAACCAATACCAGAAAAGAAGTAGTTAAGCTAACAAACAAAGACGGCGTCGTAATAACGGACAGAAATGAAATCTTAAATGTGGTAAAACAATTTTATGAAGACTTGTACAATTCAAAAGTGGCAAGTGATGTAGAACCTGAAGAACAGAGAAGGAAGATAATAAATGTGAACTCTGAAGACATACCATCTATAAGCAAAGAAGAAATCGGAGCCGCCCTAAAACAAATAAAAAATGGGAAATCTGCAGGAGAGGACGAAATTGCAGGCGAAATGTTAAAAGAAGGTGGTAAAGTCCTAATAGCAAAACTAGAGAAACTATTTAATATATGTCTACACGAAGAAAACATCCCTACAGCCTGGGCAAATTCCAAAGTAGTCCTAATATATAAAAAGGGCAATAAGGACAACCTCGAGAACTATCGGCCGATAAGCCTGCTATCCCAGATCTACAAATTGTTCTCTAGAATTATTATAAATCGACTAACTAAAAAGCTCGACTTCTACCAACCGAAAGAGCAAGCAGGCTTCAGGAAAAATTTCAGTACGACAGAACACTTACAAACAATGAAAACCCTAGTAGAAAAGGTAACTGAGTACAACATACCAGTCTGGATAGCTTTCGTTGACTATAGAAAAGCCTTCGACACAGTAGAAATGTGGGCGATACTGCAAGCACTTAAAAACGCCAGAGTAGATTACAGATATTCAAACTTAATCGAACAAATATACAAACAAGCTACATTACAAGTACAACTTCATGAGTACACCGATAAAATTAAAATAAAAAGGGGAGTGCGACAGGGCGATAATATGTCGCCCAAGCTATTTACACTAGTGCTGGAAGATGCCTTCAAGCGTATCGATTGGAGAAACAGGGGGTTAAACATCGCAGGAGAACCTCTACATCACCTAAGATTTGCCGATGACATTGTGATCATAGCGAAGTCAAAGGAAGAACTGACAAGTATGCTGAAAGATGTTCGTACAGCTTCAGAAAGAGTAGGCTTAGAAATTAACTTCCACAAAACAAAATACATGGCAAATGTAGAAGAAAATGAAAACGATGATGAGGCAATCAAAATTGGCACCCACCAAATAGAAAGAGTCTCCATCTACGTATACCTTGGACAAACAATAACAATTGGAAAAGAAAACCAAGAACTAGAAATTGACAGAAGGATACGACAAGGCTGGGCAGCATATGGAAAATTGAAAGATATATTGACGATGCAAATACCCATATCACTAAAATCGGAACTATATAACCAGTGCATACTGCCGGTGGTGACGTACGGAGCGGAAACCTGGGTCCTCACAAGAGCAATAATCAACAAGCTACAAGTTCATCAAAGAGCTATAGAAAGAAAAATACTAGGAATCACTTTGAAAGACCATAAGACTAACACTTGGATAAGACAAAACACAAAAGTAGAGGACGTCATTAGACGGGCAGCATCATTGAAGTGGGAATGGGCAGGACATGTGGCCAGAGGAGTAGATAAGTGGAGTGGGAAAGTGATTAGATGGAGACCATGGGGTGAAAGACGGAAAGTAGGTAGACCCCAGATGAGATGGAGCGACGATGTCAAAAAAGTAGGAGGTTTAAACTGGTACGAAGTCGCACAAAATCGTGAAAATTGGAAAAGCATGAGGGAGGCCTATATCCAGAGGATAGAGAACGGCTAAACTAAGAAGAAGAAGAAGCACTACAACTTCCTCTTGCACACCCTTTAAATAAACAAATATTTTTTAGTTCAACAGCATCAACGATGTCGACGAATAAATGAGAAGCGTTTATTTGCAACACCCATATAACGGAAAATTTTAAAACCAAGTCGGTAAAACTGACCAAAGCGGGTTCCTTGATGTAGGGTGTTTGGCGTCTTACGCGTCAAAGAAACGTGATTCAACAATAGCAAAATTTTACAGTTTGAGTGGTTGTACTTAAAAGTTTTATGCAAATCTCAAAAGGAAAGATATCTGTCCGTAGACAAGAATTACAAACCGCTGTAAATCACTTGGTGCCTCTACGTACCGTACGCTCAAAAGCTGTAACAAAAATTATATCCCAATTTTAATAATATTTTGCTTTTTATTAATTTAAATAAATCCAAATCTTTAAATATTTGCTTTATTCAGAAGTTTAGTAGTTTATTAAAATGTGGTTCTTCCTGATTACATCCGTCCGTTCCCAAAACTTAGGATAAAATTTGAAACAGGTGGCGAAATGCTATTGAAGTTTACCGAACAATAGCACTATTCAGGTACTATACAAAAAATGACGTCACATGATCCTAGAAGCAACCTTTCATTGAGTAAATAATTATGACAAATTTCCTTCTTATCGCAAACCTGAACTACTTTAGAAATGAAAGTCAATTTTCAAAAAAATTTTGAATGTAGAACTCGGTGTGAGTGTGTCAAATAGTCATAGAAGAAACTTTTGATTAAGAAAAAAAACTCTGTGTTGTTTGATTTTGGTAGCTAACCTGAATTGATCTAAATATTCGACAAACTCAATGTTCAAAAATGTTAGAATTTCGGCTTAAAACTCGGTACGAGTTCGTCAAATGATCACAGAAGCAATTTTTTATCAAGGAAAAAACTCTGAGTTCTTTCAGTTGTTCGTTTACCTAAACAGGTGTTTCGACCTATAAAATTTAAATTTTGGTGAAATTTTGTATTTTAAGGTATTTTGAGATAGAAAAAAATTAAAAATTATTACTTGGAAAATATTAAAAATTTGTAAGCTTAAAATTACAATGTTTAGATTTTGATGAAAATGGGTATTTTAAGGTATTTTGAGCTAGACAAAAATTATAATTAATATTTTTAAAATTTTACAAAAATTTACTCCTAAAATTAAAATGTTTAGATTTTGATGAAATTTCTTATTTTAAGGGTATTTTGAGCTAGAAAAAAATAATTATTTTGAAAAATTTTCATTCCTAAAATTAAAATTTTTAAATTTTTATGATGTTGGTTTTTAAGGTGTTTTAAGCTAAAAAAAATTATAATTATGATTTTAAAAATAATAAAAAATAATAAAAAAAATAATTTTAGGATTTTGATGAAATTTGGTATTTTAAGGTATTTTGGGCTACAAAAAAAATTTTATTTCTAAAATTTTAAGAATTTTCACGCTTAAAATTTACATTTTTATTTATTTATGAAATTTGCTATTTTAAAGGTATTTTGAGCTAGAAAAAAAATTGTTTTTAAAATTTTAAAAATTTTCACGCTTAAAATTTACATTTTTGTATTTTTATGAAATTTTGCATTTTAATGTGTTTTGAACTAGAAAACAAAAATTATTATTTTTAAAATTTTAAAACGTTTTACCCCAAAAATTAAAATTTATAAATTTTGATGAAATTTGTCATTGAAGGTATTTTGAGCTAGAAAAAGATAAAAATTATTATTTCAAAATTTTAAAAATTGTTATCCCTAAAATTAAAATTTTTATATTTTGATGAAATTTGGTATTTTAAGATTTTAGGTTTAAGCTCGAAAAAAATATAAATTGTAGCGTGACGCACCCTTGCAACCAAGGGTGCATTAAGGAAGGCACTTGAGGGGAAAGGGAAGACTGCGCAGGGAGTGAAACTGCGAACAAAAGTTAAGTAGTAAACTTAAGGGTGTTGCGTGCGGTCGGTTCCTCGCAGTAATAGTGAACTTGGTTTTTTTTCGATGTTTTGGTTTCTCACCTTTAATGTTTCGTTTATATTCAGTAAATAAATATAGTAGTTTTGCCAACTAAACGTTTTGTTATTTATTTGTGCATTGAAGTAACTACCCCGTTACAATCTGGCGCCCAACTAGTGGTACATTTTTTTTGTTTTTAACTAAAAATAAAACCCATTCCATAATAACCTGCAGGCCAAAATTTGTAATAAATACGTGTAAAATTACAGTGCAAAATAAAATATATTTAAAATCTACTGGATATAAAGACAGTATAGTGGAGAAAATTAAAAAACGGGGTTTGCTTTTGTTCGAGTGCTGGTGTGAAAGCGTCACTCGCCATTTTATTCGTCACCCACAACAGCTCGAGCCACCCCTCTGTTCACTTTCTTGATGTTTCGACGCAACGACCGCCATTTTCTCACAGCACCCTCAACGACTTGCAACTGTGACGTCAACAACCAAACCGCCAGCGGGTACTTAATGGAAAGTTACCCGAATCGCAACAAAGAAATTACTGAAGGTAACTTTGTTTACGCTCTGCGGAAGGTAAGGGACAACAGTTGTTTGAAAGACAGTAAAAAGTGTCAAATAATCATCGAACGTTCTGACAGCAGTGTTAAGTGTTGATTATTGCCACATGAACATTGAACTGTTAATTTACTACACGAACACTAGTTTGCTTTTAACAACAACAGATATTTTCTTTACAACCTTAATGTTGCATGATTCTCGTTGTAGTTACATGAACGTTGTAGTTACATGAACGTTGTATTGCCATTTTTTTTAACAAGAGTTTTTTTTAAACAAATTTATTGTTGCATGTTTCTCTTGGTTGTTACAGGAGCGTTGTACTGCCATTTTTTTTTAACAATCACAGATATATTTATTTACAAATTTCATGTCATACCTTTCATTATTGTTACATGAACGTCGTATTGCCATTTTTTTTTAACAACAAGAGTTTGTTTAGTTTTAAGACAATGTTATGTATATTTATAATTTTCAGGTATTGTCGACTCGTTTTATATTATTATAATTATAATTAATGTATTTAACTAGTAAATATATCGCTTTTGCTAAAATTGAATTTTATTTTAAACAATATAGGTAACATTTTCATTGCTTTAATGTAAGACTAATTAAAAATGTTAACGATCAAATACGTTGACGAAAGATTTAACAGTAAACGTTTTAAAAAGGTTATGCATGACTATATTTGACAAATGCTAAAAGCAAACATTTAAAAAAGGTTTTCTGGTCAACGCCAAACAATTGTATAATTCATAGCTTTGGCAAATACAAATAACAAGCGTTTAAAAATGGTTTTTAGAAAGCCATTATCAATGGTGAGTAAACAAAGGTCAAATAATCGTTTTAACTCATAGCTTTAGCAAATACAAATAACAAACGTTTACAAATGGTTTTTAGAAAACCAATATCAATGGTTTGTAAACAAACGTTAAATAATCGTTTAACTCAAAGCTTTCGCGAATACAAATAATAAACGTTTAAACTTAGTTTTTAGAAAACCATTACCAATGGTTAGTAAACAAACGTCAAATAATTGTTTAACTCATAGCTTTGGCGAATGTAAAATATATACGTTTAAAAATAGTTTTTAGAAACCCATTACCAATGATTAGTAAAGAAAGCGTTGTAGAATGTTTTTAAAATAACTATAGTTAAAGATAGACGAAGATTGTCTAACAAAGGTTTCTACAAAAACCATTATTAAACGTTAGAAAAAACGTTTAATAAAGCTTTGAAAATAACGTCAACCAAATTATAGTTAAATATAGAAAACACGTTTTACAAACGTTTGTATTATAGCAAAAATTTGTTAGAAATCTGAGACAAACCTTTAAAGAAGGTTAGGTGCAAACCGTATATTATTAACGCTTAATAGTGCTTTATGAAACGTACGTCTTTAATGGTAATACGTATATTTCAAACGTTCCACCAACGTTTGTCTGTCGGACACCTTTTAGTTTGTCAAAGGTTTGTTGCAAACCTTACGTAAAGGTATAATTGGTTTGAGTTTTACGTTTGAGAAACGTCGCACAAACCATTTTTTGGTTTTATGTGTTAGCTGGGAGGACTTGTGGCCCCGGTCGGAGTTATGCCATAGCATGACGGTAGGAGTTCTGAGAACGGTGGCAGTTGTGCACGGTGGGAACTGTGATCAAAAGCGACCAAACACCGACGGTAGTGTAGCCACGGTTAGAGTTATGCCCAAAATCGACGGTAGCAGTTGGACGAACGATGGCAATTGTGTCCAAAACTGACCAAAGACGGTGGAGACAGTAACACTTGTGGTCATGCTAGGAGTTATGCCCAAAATCGACAGTGGTGGACGTTAGCACGGTAGAAATAGAAACTGTGACCAAAAGCGCCGAAAGTTGACAGTAGGATTTGTGGCCCCGGTCGGAGTTATGGCCAAACATGACGGTAGACGTTCTGGGAACAGCGGCAATTGTGACAAAAACTAAACTAAAACGGTGGAGCTAGTGAGACTTGTAGCCACGGTGAGAGATATGCCTAAAATCGACGGTGGAAGTTGCACGGTGGGAACTGTGACCAAAAACCGACGGTATTGTGGCCACGATTAGAGTTATGCCCAAAATCGGCGGCAGGAGTTGTACAAACGATGGCAATTACGACCAAAATTGACACTTGACGACGGTGGCGGTGAAACTTATGGTCGACAATAGGACCTACGTCCACGGTTGGAATAATGCCCGAAATTGATGGTGGAAGTTGTCGGAACGATGGTAGTTGTGGCCACAGACTTGTGGCCACGGTGGAAGTTGTGGGCAAGATGATAATAATTGTGACCAAAGCCGACCAAACCCAACGGTGAGACTGGTGACCACAATAAGAGTTATCCCTCAAAATCAAAAATGAGAAATGTGGGCATGATGGGAATATTGTGACCAAAGCCGACGGTAAGCTGTAAGGCCCTAGAAGGAGTTATGGCTGCTGGTGGGAGTTATGGACAGTAACAGTTCTGTTTTACATCTATTATGTTTACAATAGCTACCAAGTGAAAGTTAATGAGAAGTGCTGTGCTTCAGTTTTATGTTCTAAGGGTCAAGATCGCGACACCTTTTTCTGATGACGTTACACCATTTATCTTATTATTTTCAGTTGTTGATTGAAATTTAATAGAAGAATTAAAACATGAAGTACACAAAATAGTTAACTGCTGTTTTTGTACTAAAATTAGATTGATTTTTAATGTTTGCAATTAAGAAGTCTTTTCCACAAATTGAAAAAATATAACTAGCGCACTAGGACCTAACTCTGATAAATAGATTAGTTAAGTGGCTTAAAGGCGACGTTGGCGTAATACCAATAAGACAAGGGTATAAGTTAAGTACGAAGAAACTATCGAAAATGACCTCCTAAAGTGGGGCAGTGTTGAGGAGAGTAATTTAACATTGGTCCGATATGTTCGGAAGTAATTTACTAACCTTGCTGCAAATTGCTGGTGGCACTTCCGAAGTACTGACTGTTTGATACCTAATATCCATTAGAGCTCATGTGAAGTTGAGACAGGACAAAGCGCGGACACCAAAGTGACACTCGTGATTAATATATCTCTAATGAGTTAGGAGAGCGAGCGTCACCCGGTTCTTGGGTTCGACGTTTCGCCCCCGGTCGGCAACACATTAACCATGCCGAAAGTAATTAAAACATAGAGCGAGCCTCCCTAGAGGTGCACTGTTTTTAAATTTAAAACAGGGGCTTTTAAGAACTTCGGTTAGGATGGAAATTAGATATAGACTTCCACTAATGAACACCCGCGTCAAAAATAAAACAGGAAATAATTGGACACGCTCCATTAGAATAATGTGTTTACCGGAAACTTTGAGTTTCTGCATCGTTTACGGCTTTCGTGCGAAATTAAATGTGAAATCGCCATTGTGCTGTATTAAAAGGGCTTAGACGGAATGGATATTGTTCAAAATATCACAGTAAAAATGGAACTTTCTCATACTTCAAGAGTGTTTACTTTTCATATCAATAAAAGTTTTTTTTATTATACTTATCTGAAAACACCATGTTTTCATCCGTTTTTACAATGACGTAAAGGTGGCATTTTCAGAACTGCGCACGGAAAATTTTTCCCGATCTCCGATTTTTTTTTGTGCGCTTAAAACATACAATAAGAGTTAATTATAAGAAAAAGCAATATTTATTTATTTAACTTTTTTGAGATCTCGCCATTCCACAAAAAGTTGATACTCGTGTTCATATCTCGACCTGGATTTTGGTGGTAACAAATCAGCACTGGTTTGTGCTGCTTCCTCTAATATGTTCTTAGAAATATCTGGATTTTTGTCCGAGTACATTTTTTAAAACTGACATGAATTAAACTAACAGAAAATAAAACAATGCCGATAATAAATAAATCGTTGCTATGGAAATGTTAATCATCCATACATATATAAAAGCACAAAGGGTTTTTTTCTCCGGTTCCTCCAGCGGCTACCGCTTCACCAATTTGGACCATTTTTTTTAAATGAAAGGTCTCTATCCACAGATGGAACATGAAACATTTTTATATTTTTATTCTACGTCGATTTTTTAATAATAATTATTTTAATTTATAATATATATGAAGGTCGGCTAGACGCGCGTCACTTGGGGCGCCATCTACAATAACGTCGCGTGTCATCATTGAAACTAATGCATCACGTGACTTGACATTTCGCCGGTTCTGTCAACGCTGTCTGTCAGTGCATTGTGTGCTGGGGTAACACTAGTGTTTTATTATTACTTTGAGAATAAAATGTTCTAAATTTACTTCTTATCCGTTTTTGCGTTGTATTCAGATAAGTATAATAAAAAGTATTGTTCATTACACGCCCAGAAATGGATTTTCCTTGCTTGCATGACTTTCCGTGTTCGGCTTCGCCTCACAGGAGAATTTGTCACGCGCGCACAGAAAAATCGTTATTTCCAGACTCCTAATGAAATATACTATTACAGAAAACTTTCTAACCCAACACTCCTACGTAGGATCATAAAAAAAATTTAATCACTCATGGTAAGGCCAGCTTGATTCAAATTATTATAAAAATACAAGCTTAGTTTTAGAAGTTCAATAATTTCCAAATAAAATAATAATAATCAATTTACAAAAAAAAACGCGATGAAACAACAAACAAGATCAGAAAGCAAAAACACTGACCCAAAAAAAAGGACGGGTCGAGAAGAGAAATATACATATTTTTCAAAAATCACTGTTTTGAGCGAGTCTTTCCGTCGAAATCTCAGATCCTGACGCATTCTCATGTTGAAAGCATAGCAATTTAAGAACTAGTCACATTGAATTTTAAAGTAAAGTAAAACAGAGGATATTTATATTTTCTAAATTATTTTATTGTTAGGATTATAATTTCATTAAATTTATTTTATCGTTAAGACCATAATTTTGTAACATTTTGCAAAGTTTATATTCCGAATATTTAGTAGACATCGGAACGTATTTTTAATTACATTAAACTGGTACAAGTAATATTTTGTGACACCAACAGAATTGATCCAAAATTTATAATAGAATTAGGGGTTTCTTTGGTATTATTACCAACCCCAACTGTCAAATTATTTACTAACGACTGCAATTACTGAAAACTACTTTGGATTTATAAAATCGCTTTTATAATTTTGATATTTAAAAGAACATGTTAAGTTTCAAGTGTAGTTGGATTGTTCTAAAAAACCTAAATCTGTAGAATTAATAAATTAGAATTGTATCTAACTTTGAATAATTACTTTAGTAAATTAAAGTGCGTTTGAAATTCGTAAAATCTATACAATATTAGTGTAACAGCTTTGTATTCAAAATTTTACTATAGAATAGATGAATATAACAAATTAGTAAATTTCAATGATTGGTAGTCGAACTTAGGAAATCATAAAATTACTTCGAAATTAAGTAAGATAACTAGCTAAACTCGTGACCTTCGCCTCACATTGCTTTGATAAAGTCGAGATGTAAAACACGTCGGACGGCGACACGTGTCATGCCGTCCCATGTGACTGCTACAGAAACATTTACTAAAAACAATAAAAAACTCTGTCGAGGTGTCAAAGCCCGTCATCGAGTTCTAGAGAGGCAGTTCATGATTTAATGTACACATTATCAAAAGTTAAAAATATAATTTAGAATTTCCTTTGCGATAAAAAATTTAGATGATTTTTCTTTATAATAGTTACCATATATCCTATTTTTTTCAAATTTACCAAAAAAACGTAGGACGTATCCCACAAATGCAGTAGTAGTAGATATAGCTTATTCTGAGATGCGAGCTAGTATTGAAATGCAGCAGCTTTGTTCCTAGCGCGTTTATTATTGTAAATTGATTCCCCAATAATTAGTTTCTGTTTATTAATCCGTTGCCTATTTCTTTCTAAACATGAGCGTAACATCTCCCACACAATATTAACCAAAACACGTTGGCTCATTCCATCTCATAACCCAACCTGAGGTGGTCGTATTTGTTTTACAAATTTATGAGCATAGATCGCTTGTAATATAATTGTTCAATATCTGTTTGTCCAATTACTGCTTTAACTTAGACATATTTCCGAATTGAATATAGAGGCTAGCGCCCTTCGCAGCTTAACTTACTGAAATGCAACGTAAACTCGTAATGCAGTTGCATTGGGGCCCAAAATTAAAAGGAACTTGAGTATCCGCCGTTAGCGGCTGCAAGCAATGTTCTCGGAGTATGTTTTCGTAATGACGATACCGTCATCAGCAGATTGTTCCAATAAACCAAAATAATAGTAAAATCACACATTTTCTTATCTGTATCGAAAACTGTGGCGGTCTGCTGTACAAAAGAATATGCGATTTATAGATCCCGAGTCAAAAGATACAGCATTTAATATATTTCTGTTATTTGAAAAGATATGTAAAGAAATTACTAATAAAAGTTGTGCGAAACAACACGTACTATAAACTGACAATAAAATCTTACACAGGGTGTCTCGTGTAAAAATTATTTCTAAGATAATACTTTTCTTAATTAAAGTAACCCATATTTTGTTATGTTCCTAGTAATACCATTTAACTGCCACCAAAAATTTAAGTTATTTTTTTAAATGCCATAGTTTTCGAGGAAAAAAATAATTTCGTAGATATTGTCGTACAGCTCGCGGCTCAGATCTACGGGCACATGAGGAAATCGTGGCGCGCGATAGAAAACAAAAGACGTTGACAGGTGTGTTTTTCAGTTTCTTTTACATAAATTTCATATTTTTACTTTATTCGATCGAACATTGTGTTTCGTGAAATATTAATAGTGGTAATTATTTAAAATAACTGATTTGTGAAGTTTGTTTTACGGTAAACTTAATTAATGGTGTGGTTTGTTCTTTACTTTCGGCAAATATTTTCGAAATAATCTGTTTGTATAATGTTGTTCTGTTTGTTCATTATAATTGTTATAAATTTAAAAATTCAATTTTTTCGGTCAGGTAAATACCTGAAACTAATGAAGGTGTAACCAATAAATTAAAGAATACCAATGATATGCGTATACCAACTTCACGTATAGTCATTAGGTTTAAATAGTTACCCATAAATAACGTAGATACCATAATGATGCATGAAGAGCTCCCGTTACTGTTACTACATCGTAAAATAATCTTTTCACGCTACCGGCAGTGTAAGTAGGCCTTACATCCATAGCTACAGGGATCGTAAGTGGCTGATAACATTCGTGTACTAGTTACCCTTGACGACGGAACTTAATAGTGTCACTTACGTTCCTAGGAAAATAATGTTGATTTTAACTGTTCGTTGATATGGTAACAAGCACAGACAACTTAGAATAATGGGGCTTTTAAAAAATAATTCCGATGACAGCTGTCAAAACGAACTTTTAAAAATATGATTAAATTTCTACCTGTAGGCCTACTTACATTGCCGGTAGCGTGAAAAATTTAATAAGTAACACGGAATGTATCGACTAATAACATCCTCGGCAGGTGAGAAGCTTCGGCTCCGCCTCAGCTCGTATTCGCCTACCTCGGATGTTATTACGTCCTTACATTCCTTGATACTTAAATAACTATAACATACTGCTTGTCACTATTTTACTAGAAACATGGCAACTAATGATGAGTAAGATACGAAGATAATGGCCGAGCCAAGAGAGGATTCACGTCTCCATGAACTTTTAGTTTTTAAATTATAAATTTAAACGTTTACACGTGAATTGTGACTTGGTCCCCCATTATCTCCTCTCCTTATCGCAGTCATTATAGTTGCCAATACCTTCCTTGTTGCACTTATTAGTTGCCTATGTTTTCAGTAAAATACTGAAAATTTGTATACAGGGTGCTAATGAATTGTAGAGACAAACTTCTAGGGCTTTAAAAACACAACAAAACAAACTACTTTTTGTTAATAAATGTGTGGTCAAAAGTGTTTCCTTTAGAAAATAGAGCCTCTTAAAGATTCTTTAAGAAGTACCTGAAAATAGGCAACCCAAATTGCATTTTCAATTATTTTGCGCCGGCCACACTGAAATTTGAAAAAAAAACGATCTAGACATGTATCCATTCAAATAACGTCAATTTTGACACAATTCGATATTTTTATGATAATTTTTTACTTTTCTTGCATTCGTTTCTTTCTGTGCCTTTTATAATTCGCATTTTTCGTTCTGTAATTGTTTTGATAATTATTTTCTTCGTTATTTTCGTTCTGTGTTTCGTATTTTTGTGTTATGGCGAATTACACTTTTGCCGAACAGCATGACATAATGTTCATGTATGGAGCTGCTTGGGGTAACGCACGCGAAGCTGCTCGCCTGTACCAAGTACATCTTCCGAATAGGAATCATCCATTTGAACATTTACTATAATTCTGTTAATTTTTGAATTAGTTATTGTAAATTGTTCAAAAAGTTGATTTTTGCTTTGTAATTTTGATTTTTTCTTTTGCTAAATTGTGAAACATATTGTTAATTAATTTATTTTAAATTTAATTTGAATTTGATAAGTGGGAAAGAGGGCTTTATTTATCCTATATTAATTTCCGTCGCTATGGAAACAAATAGTAGGTAGTAAATTGAGTTGCCTACATTTAGGCGCTTCTTAAAGAATCTTTGAGAAGCTCTATCCCTGAACGGAATCACTTTTGACCACACATTTATTAACAAAAGTTGTTTGCTTTGTTGTGTTTTGCAAGCCCTAGAAGTTTGTCTCTACAATTAATTAACACCCTGTATATGAATATTAATAATAATAGTTTGCTTTCTTTATGCAAACTTTGTTGCAATGCAATTCTTTGTTCTATTCGAAAAAATTAGTTTTTCATAATTACCAATCGACCTTCGGTTTCTCGGAATTTTTTTTGCTTCAATTAAACTTAACAAAGGAAAAAATTAAAGTATCCAAAAAAATATTTACCTCTTGTGACATTACTACTGAAAATATCTTTTGGCGTCGGTGCTGCCTTAACAGCAGATATATGCCGACGATAAGTAAATATACAAAGAAGATTTTATTTTACGCATCGTATTTTTAGTAGTAGGTCCCGAGTTGGCGCGGTTAGAATAACCATTCGAGTGCGATCAGCAAAGTTTAGCATAGCTCTGCCTGGTCAGTACTTGGATAGGTGTCCGAGCGGCGGCTCGTGCTCTCGGAATGGCACGTGAGTAGGTGGACCCGGCTGTAGCATTAACAACGCGACAGTCGTTAGAGGGGTTGAATGTCCCCTTAAAGTGTAGATGGATGAGCAAATGGACGAGTGAATGTAATGCCAAGGGTTTGGCGTAAGCTGAGGGGGCATAGTGATTAAAGGCTCAATAGCCCTACTACCCTCCGGAACATAGCAATAAGTCAAACCCGGAGTGAATGGGACTACTTCTACACCGGTGCGGTGAATGAGGATAACGGTTAAGAAAGAAAGAAAAATTTTTCTTAGTAATATTGCTTAAACATTACGTTCAAGTTTCCTTAACCAACGACATTTAGGAAAATATACGAGTATTACGCCTTAGACGGAGATGTTATTATGTACTTATTACTTCTATAAAATTATAGTAATTTGCAATGTTACTCAATTTTATATTTGCAATCTAACTTGAAATTTTATTAGATAACAATGCGACTTATCGAAACACGTTTTATGTTATGCCCAATAAAACAACCCCATATCGTAGCTCAATAACAAAATAAGGTCATCAAACATAAAACAGTTTCCAATTTTTGTTCAAATTATTTCTATTTATTTGAAAAAGCTCCTTTATCAATTGTAACACTTGCACATTTCCACTGAAGCTGTTACCTTCTTCCAGCGCGTATTTTCTGTTCGAACACGTGTCATGTGGAACTGCAGCCAATTTGGTGCAGTTTACGTGATAAGTTGGTTATTCGCAAACATGAAAACACTAAACCGGCGTGTAAACAGCAGTACCAAAAACTCTTCGCATTCCGAAAATTCCGACCGGTAAAACGCTTTTCCTCGTCATTTATGTAGCGAGCATCCGTTTATCAATTCCGGGCTAACCCTCTGTGCGTTGCTGCTGCTGTTGCTGTTGCTATTTGTCCCAACCGACAGAGCCGCGAGCTTTTAATATTTGACGATTGGGAATGATTTACCGCTCTTTACGACTCTGATTGCACAAATTACGGATAATGTTTCAATATGTTACGTCCTGATGGCAAATTGAAGCCATGGTACCTAATACGCGTTCGGCGAAATTAAAACTCGTCATGCGGTGTTTTGTTTGGTCAATACAAATTTATTATTGATGGTGATGATGATGCGAATTTGAATTCGCTATAAAACGCGATTCGAACGTATTTGTTTTCTGCTATTTGAACAATTTTTAATTGCTAAAGCACGAAAAGAAAATCAAATATCAGGTTTGACGGAAAAAAACAGACAGAGATTCGAATATCTAAACTAAATGTAAACAAAAATCGGCAGGAAAGTCAATCCGAAACCATGTTGGCATTTAGCATTTGTGTTGGCAAAAGATTAAAATTCTACAGGGTGTTCATAAAATATTTTTATGAGTTTTATAGTCGATTATTCGTGGCAAAATCAGTAAAACATGAGCCAGAAACGTCTAGATTTTCCTTTATTTTAAAAATGTTACGCGCCAACGGTGACTATAAGATCGCACCAAATTTTTGATATAGTCCACAACACGAGTTTCATTAAAATTAGACCATCCGTTCGGAAGATATAAGCAAACTAGCAAACAAACGAACAAAATCAGTTCGTCATATTGTTATTTATCATATTTTATAGACTACTTTAGTATTTATTAGCGTTTAATGCACTAACAGTGACTATAACACTGAGCTTCCCGTACACGTCAGAGAAACCGTACTGTATTTAGAAACCGAAACCAGTCCTACCACCGTAGCTGCTGGATTGACATCTGAATCTTATTCTATTACTTGTAAGTAGATTGAGTGAAACAGAATAATTTTTTTGTTTATAAAATAAAGGGCAGAAATTTTCAAATTTAGAAAATTCATAGAAGGCGTCACGGAAACAGAAAAATAAACGGGATGGGATTCCAACCAAATTGTAGCTTATTTCCAGCTCTATAAGCCTAACAAAATTAAAAAATACTTCATGTTCCAGTTTTTGAGTAATATTTTTTTGAATATTTCGAAAACAAAAATATTTTTTATTTATTGCAAATAAAATAATTATTAACTTCAACAGGTTTATTTATTTACCTGTTGAAGTTAAGAATTGTTTTATTTCCAATAACTTAAAATGAACTTCAACGAAGTAACATTTACTGCGTTGAAGTTCATTTTAAGTTATTGGGATTAAAACAATTCTTAACTTCAACACGTAAATAAATAAACCTGTTAAAGGTTTATTATTTAGTATTAATATTATTATTAATAACAATATTTTTGTTCTTGCAACTTTCATTGTGTCGTTCATTGTGTGTGTCTCTGTAGAGCAATTTCGATACCAAATTTTATTACAATACCAAATTTTTAAATTTTCTAACTAATAAGGCATTGAAGTTAAGATATTTAATAAATCCTAATAGCCGACATTGTAAATCTAGAAAATTCAAAAAGAAATTTTGGATTTGCCCTAAGATCTTTTATCATTTTCGGGAAAAATGCTACCAAGAAAGTATGTCTATCTCTTGCTGCCAGTTTTAGATTATTAAATGTTTTTTCCTAAGCGAATTTCTGACTATCCTACCGACTGCGCCAATTACATTTTACAAAACTCAGCATATTTAAGAGAAAAACGTTTATTTCCACATACACACGCAACAACAGTATTAAAAGTGGAAATTGAAGTGATTACTTAACAAATCAAACGTAAAAATGTTTTCCTGTTTAAAGGACAGCGTCTTCCTACAGACACTTCGGCGTTCTTTTAGGATGTCAATTAGCGTACTTATAAATTATCTTATCCAAAAACCCTTCATATTTTGAAACTCGTCAAATGGGATCATCCGTTCCGAACTTATAATACATTACCCATCCACACCCGCACAGACTCACCTACAGACAAACAAAAAGTTTAAAAAACCTATTTTTTGGTTTGTAGAAGTTGAAAACAAACCTCGAAATTAACAATTTTCATGAAATCAATACTTCCCTAAACATATACCAAAGGAAAATATTTATGTACAGATAGCACTTTTAAGTTCCATATGTTTTGCAAAAAATTAAATATTTAAGGTTAATTTTTTGCCCGTGCCCCTTTGACCATAACAATTAATAGCACAACATGCGCAAAAAAATTCGTATAAAATTATTTCAAAAGAAGAGTGTACCATCACTGGCTTTAAAGTGTGCACACAAAATTAAACCTGCTAAATCTATTTTACAGAATCTACATTTTCAGGGAAATTGGATGTGAACAACAGAACTCTAAAAATGGTTGCATGTTCAATTAAACATTGTAAAATTTATGAACGATGAATAGCTGTTTGCAAGGATGGTTTACGCCACAACCAGAGTTTGTTTTTGTGCATTAAAAAAAAGTATAAAACGGTTACAAAGGTAATAAGACGGCCTTGCGTTTCAAAAAGGGCATAAACGTGCCGGTGACAATGAAGGGAGATGGGGATCGAAGGCACGACCTGTTATTTCCGCCGTAACTAAGCTAGTTGAATCATTAATTTCGAATATCATGTCGAATATCCGTTTCGGTATGGTTCTTGATGATGTTACTTGCCACAAATGTGGAAGAAGAGGTAGAGCTTGTTTCCGTAATACTGCCGCTGCTATTGAAAAACTATTAAAAATTGCTGTTTCGAAATATCGTCCCCGCTCGCATTATATCCCGGCCGAATATTGTATTTAGATTTTCATTAGTTTGCATTATTGAAAAATGTTCTCAGAAAAAGTTAATTTTGTGAGGAATTCGAATACGAGCCCAAAAAAATGTTCTACGTTGGTTGAAACGTAACGGACAAATACTGTTAATGGAATTCAGGCACTTGTACAAAAATTGCCAAACTGTATTATAACTTCAAGGTGATTTAGTAAAAAAAATAAATATCATTGTTTTATTTATAAATATTTCGGCATGTTTACATGCCATTGTCACAGGTTATATGAAAAAGTAAACAGTTAGTGTTGTTATAGCAATAGAACTTGGTGACTTGATCTCGGTAACCGTCTGCAGATGACTTGATTTCTTATTCCAAAATGTCCAGTAGAGGAGAATTTAACAGATCAATTTGCTCATTCATTAACGGTACAGTTTTTTAATGTTTGTGAATTTCAAAAGCTTCTAGTATATCTAATTTACGTTTATCATCACAAAAGTGTAAACATTTTATGGTGTTATTAGATGTCATTGAATGATTTTGTTTTAGTAAGTGTTTAGCGTAATTGGATTTATGTGGGTGTTTGTATGTGTAAAAACGTACGTGTTCTTTATACCTAATATCAAAATTTCTAATTGTCTGGCCTATATAAACCGAATTACAATGCAAACAATTTAATTTGTAAATGCCTGATTTTAACAAATCGTCTGTTTTTGATTTAGCATGAAACAAAGTGTTTAAGATGTTTCTAGTTGTTTTAAAACTTACTTTATATTTATTTGTTTTGTTTATAATTTTATCAATTTTTTCTGATTTATCACCAAAATATGGGATCGAGGCATATTTAATTTTATCGAACGAAGTTAGCGTATTGGGATACGTTTTTTGGATGGCTAATTTATCTAACTTACATTTACCACCACAAAGCAAGCTAGTTAGTTTTGATGTTACTAATATGTATTCCCAAATACCTTCTCAAAAGTGTATTCCTTTGTTAAATAATATTCTTATTAACGAAAAGGTTGAAATAATAAAACGGACTGAGTTGATTCAATTATTTGAACTTTGCACCAATCAAAATTATTTTACTTTTAATAAAAAAAATTTATTTCAAAAAAGATGGTTTACCCATGGGAATTCCAATTTCACTTGTTTTAGCTAATATATTTATGGAAAATCTAGAAGGTCAAATATTTGAATCATATCAATCTGAGAAGGTTATATTTTGGTTTCGTTATGTTGATGATATTTTAGCATGTTTTAATAGTTCATTTGATTTAATTAATGAATTTTTAATTTTTACAGCTTGCACCCAAACACAAAATTTACACTAGAAACTGAACAAAATAAGTCCATTAACTTTTTAGATTTTAACATAAAAATTAATGCAACTAATAAATTTGAGTACTCAGTTTATAGAAAACCTACACAAACAGACATTACAATACCACACGATTCTTGTCATCATAAAATACATAAATTAGCAACATACAGGTCCCTGATACATAGAGCTTTGACGGTCCCTTTAGATGAAATTAATTATAATAGAGAAATTTCAACTATTAAACAAATTGTATATAGTAATGGTTATAATACTAAACTTATTGATACATTAATTAAAGAAAAAGAATATAAATTAACCATTCAAAAAATTTATCCGAATACCCTTCACTTCTTAACTTAACTTCATTCGATACAATTAAATATGCCTCGATCCCATATTTTGGTGACAAATCAGAAAAAATTGCTAAAATTATAAACAAAACAAATAAATATAAAGTAAGCTTTAAAACAACTAGAAACATCTTAAACACTTTGTTTAATGCAAAATCAAAAACAGACGATTTGCTAAAATCAGGCATTTACAAACTAAATTGTTTGCATTGTAATTCGGTTTATATAGGCCACACAATTAGAAATTTTGATATTAGGTATAAAGAACACGTACGTTGTTATAAATACAAACACCCACATAAATCCAATTACGCTAAACCCTTACTAGAACTCAATCATTCACCGACATCTAATGACACTATAAAATGTTTACACTTTTGTCATGATAAACGTAAATTAGATATACTGGAAGCATTTGAAATTCACAAACATTTAAAAACTGTACCGTTAATAAATGAGCTAATGGATTTCTTAAATTCCCCTCTATTGGACATTTTGGAATAAGAAATCAAGTCATCTGCAGATGATTGCCGAGATCAAGTCACCAAGTTCTATTGCTATAACAACACTAACTGTTTAATTTTTCATATAACCTTTGACAATGGCATGTAAACATGCCGAAATACGTATAAGGTTAAAATAAATAAGTATTGTTAAAGTAATTAAGTATTTTATATACAAATAATCAACCTTGTTTTAAATAAATATCTGCTTCCCTTAGTTGTACCTTACAATTTCCGGTTTTGATGTACACAACACACGTATTTGTAAGTTAAGATAACTTCACCTTTCTTTAAAAATATTTTTAATATTCAACTCGATTAATTATATAATTTTTATTTTTTTTCTTAATGTACATCTTTTGCACCTTTTCTATAGTTAATGCGGATTTAGTGCTTCTCCTGCCTCTCGCCATCTGCTTCTTAATTTGTGCGCAACAATACTAATATTCTAGATATACGAGTACTTCAGCTTTACGTGAATTTCGAACCACAGAAAGCTCTACTGCTGCCATTAGCGTCTATTTCTAAAGGACTTTTGGCCGCGAAGTGTACCACTTAAACTTGCTGAGGGTTTTCAGGTTAGCCGCAGTAAGATGACCGAAACTGGAATTGCATCAGCGTTGCCTCTCTTGAAGGCAAGTATGCGCCCTAACTAATTTTTATTTTTAAATGTTTCAACGTTTCCTTTCTTAATCAACATTGCTGCAACAATTTCGTGCCTTACCTCGTCCAATTCATGTATCTAAAAGAGGACAACAAAGTTACTTGCTAATTACATGCTAAGCAAGCACCTTTTAAGCACTAACAACAAAAATAATGCCAATCGGAAGACGAATACGACAAACACATAATCAATAAACCATTCTGAAGATTCATATTAAAGCATTTTGGTAATTTTAAACCACTTTACTCTGGCACCATTCTAAAAAACAATTTTCCACGTTAATATACGCAAAAATGCAAACTCTTTGAACGCTTACAGTCCATAAAAATTGTTTCTACAAGCAATATCAAATAAAAAAGTTAATGTATTTTTTTAAGAACACTCTTTAAGAATAAACCGCCATTTTGAAAACGGCATTTTATAGAACTGTTAGCAAATTTATTAAAAGAGATGCCGGTGCAGCAGATTATGTTTCAATAATACAAACAAATAGTGTAAGCCCAATTTTCATATTTGCATCGAAAACTGCACTGAGCCGATACATAGGAGTTCATACGAATATGCGCCTTAAGTAATGGACTTGTAAAACTCTGGTTTCTCGTAGGAAAGCTTGTCATCGCGAGAAAGGTGAGACAGATGAAAGGGATCCGGATTTAATATAATGATTCTTACTAATATACTTATTTTTTTTTAGCTTCTTTGCTATACGAAGTATTATAGCTATGGGAAGGTATTGTTAAATTATTAAGCGATGAATGCATGTGTTGACTTTTTATATATAGTAAAAAATCACTAACAAAGCACTAAAGATTGACCCGATTTGGGTTGCTGTTGCCCAAAGCGTGTCTGCTAAGCGTTAAATTGGCAAGTAACTTAGTTTTCCTAATTTCTTGCGCATGTGTTTCTTTGCTGACATTTTATTTGCGGCACAAAAATCACTAACAAATCACTAAAAACTGTCACGATTTTTGTCATTAGTGCTTAAAGTGAGTTTGCTATACGTGAAGTTAGCAGGTAACTTTGTTTTCCTAATTTATAGGACATTTGATTATTCGTATTTTATTTAGGACACAAAAGATCACTAGTAATGCACTAAAGATTGAGACGATTTTTGTCGTTAGTGCTTAAAGTGTGTCTGCAAAGCGTGAAGTTGGCAAGTAACTTTGTTTTCCCAATTTTCTGGACATGTGTTTGTTTGCTGACATTATATTAGGGCACAAAAATTCACTACCACAGCACTAAAGATTATTACAATTTTTGTCGTTAGTGATTAAAGTGTGTCTGCAAAGCGTGCAGTTGGCAAGTAACTTTGTTTTCCTAATTTTTCAAACATGGTAGTTGTTTGCTGACATTTTATTTAGAGCGCAAAAAATTACTACCAACCTTTAAATGTTTGCATGATTCTTGGCGTTAGTACATAAAGTGCGTCTGGTAAGCGTGAAGTGTGTTTGTTTGCTGACATTATATTTAGGGCACAAAAATTCACTACCAAAGCACTAAAGATTTTTACAATTTTTGTCGTTAGTGCTTAAAGTGTGCCTGCGAAGCGTGTAGTTGGCAAGTAACTTTGTTTTCCTAATTTTTCGAACATAGTAGTTGTTTGCTTACATTTCATTTAGAGCACAAAAAATCACTACCAACCTTTAAACGTTGGCATGATTCTTGGCGTTAGTGCTTAAAGTGCGTCTGGTAAGCGTGAAGTTGGAAAGTTATTTTGTTTTCCCAATTTTCTGGATATGTGTTTCTTTACTCGCATTTTATTTAGGGCACAAAAGACCACTACCAAAGCACTAAAAATTGGAACAATTTTTGTCGTTAGTGCTTAAAGTGTGTATGCGAAGCGTGTAGTTGGCAAGTAACTTTGTTTTCGTAATTTTTCGAACATGGTGTTTGTTTGCTGACATTTTATTTGGAGCACAAAAAATCACTACAAACCTTTAGACGTTGGCATGATTCTTGTCGTTAGTGCTTAAAGTGCGTCTGGTAAGCGTGAAGTTGGAAAGTTACTTTGTTTTCATAATTTTTGTTATTAACGTGCTTGTTTGATGACATTTTATTTAGGGCACCAAAATCACCAGCAAAGCACTAAAAATTGACATGATTTTTGTGGTTAGTGCTTAAAGTGTGTCTGTAGTTGGCAAATAAGTTTAAGTTCCTGACACTGACAGCACTGACAGTTTGAACTAGATCGTCGTTAGTGCTTCCATTAACCATCAGAAAAATGCAAATTACAGAAATTATGCCAATAACTCTTTGATGCTGTACTTATTAATTAACTACCAAACTCTGCTCTATCAAAAAAAACTTTTTTTGTTCTGAACGCCCCAACCTGAGTACAAAATTGATGTGAAAATATTTCGAATACCGTAAAATTTTAAGGGCTGTTCCACCTACAGGAATTCCTCGACCGTGCTGATCAAATCACGGAATGAAACTGAAAACCAGCGGCAGCAATTGGAACCGGACGAAAATAAATCAAAACGACCTTGTTTTTGTTGCATAGCAGATGGAAATGTGTTTTTGCAATATGTTTCTGTTTGTTTTTAATACAAATTCGTAATTTATTGAGTTTCTTTTTGTAGATGTACGCTGTACATTATTGTTTTCCCAAAAAGTTATTTTATTATTGAGCTTGTCATGCCCGTATTTATAAATATTTATTAAAAAGGGTAATAGTAGTGAATATTTGAGAGTGTAGCCAGTGGCGCACAAATAGCTAACTCTTTCACTTTTCAACATACATTAACGTTATTAATATTACGTCTAGAAATAGCACCCCGCATTACAGGTAAGGTAACCAAAAGTAAACAAGAGTCCAGAAATGCTTCCTTACGGAGTTATAGCTTCCCGAATATGAAACAGTCTCTAATCAGGCTGTAATTAATATGTCTGCGAAAAATTGGAATGTTTGATTAATATTTTAAATAAATATTTCACTACTGATGATTTAGATTTTCATTACATTTTGTTAAAATTCATAACCCAGGGGCGTAGATATAGGGGTGCTCAAAATACGTTAAGAGATATGTCTCATATCCGCCCATATATTCGCCCCCGCTCAATGGATTTAAACAAAATTTAGTGAAAATATAAATAATTATTAGTGCAACATCCACACAAAATTTGAATTAAATATCTCAATTTGTGGCGGAGATATCAATTAATGCGAGATTAAACTATTCCATCTTCGGGAGGCTGTAACTTCGTAATAAAGCGGTTCCGGACTCATGCGTATGAGACATTTTACACCTCAGGAATGTGCTCGTTAAGTATTTACAGAAAGGCATTCTACACCCTTTATTGACATATTGCAGCTAGCTATATTAAAATTAAAGCTAGCTACAAAAAAAAAACTTTCAATTAAAAAATTCACAATAAAACTTATCACGACTGCTTGCTTAAACATTTTACTAACTTTGAGGCTTCAATTAACTTGCATTCGCTAGACTTATAAAAGTTACATAGAAAATAGAAATCAGGCAAGTTTTAAATCTTGAATTTGAAAAATTTTTATTCTCTGTCACTAAACGGACACATGCAAAGGCATTTCGCATTGACCTATATTATTTAACCCTACAGGAAGTCCAAAGAGCATCAACGTTCCGTTCCATCCCCTTCAAACTTAAGCCTCTCATCTGCCCCTTCCAAAGCTCCTCTCTTCGTCCACGCACCCCCGACTATTGATATTCGCTTCAGAGCATTCTCTATAAATTCCTCGCGGTTTTAATTTGTGGTTACGGAATTCCAACACACGATTAAAAAATCGTCTGGTGCCGTCTGCAAAGAGGTGAGCGACCGAAAAAGGTCGGCACAATGCACGAAATTAACCCGTTTTCCCATTGTTTTATTTACTTGGACAAAAATCACGCGATGCGATGAAAGGAACAGAGGGAAAAAGTTTGTGAAGTTTGTAGTTGGCTGACGTTCTAAACAAAGAAGGAGATAGCAATTGTTTTTGACTATTTACAAAAATGGCCTGCGCTAAATAAAAATTTATAATATTTATTTTGAAGCAGTAATGTACTAAATGCCTCCAATTTTAGTAATATATATTTGGCAAGGTGATGACGAGTGCTTGATGGTAGATGAAAATTACCTCACTGCACTGCAAAGTACGAGTGCAATACAATGTTAACAAGCACAAGTACTCACTAAGTTATGTCCAAGTGTATACAATACTGTAAACTGTTTTTAAGCATCCGATTAAATACAAATACATTAACATAATCAGGAAATAAAATTAAAAATAAAAGGTTTTCACTAATTAAAAAATAATACAAAAACAAGGGTTTGGCAGAATATGAACCTCCAACCTTCGGCACCCGAAGCCGGCAAGGCATAAATGATCGATTTGCACTACTGGAAATTATCACGCAGTAAACATCTTCACAATTTAATTTCAACAAAATCCAACCAGTTTTTCTGATATTGTCAGAAACGGAACCCACAAACCTTACACAAATACAATTTTACTAACATTTGGCCTCCTTGCTCGCCTGATGTAAATTCAGCTTTTATGTTGGTGGAGGTTACGTTAAATTACCAGTTAGCTAACTAAGACTGAAAAAAAATAACGTTTCGGTGTTTGGTTACGGTTCAAATTGCAATTAAATTTTCTAACCTTCTAATATGCGATCAATAACTCATAACGTCAAGTGAGCTCAGTATGCCATTGTTTTGCCGATCCTACCCAGTATAGCATATGCTGTACTGGGTATGATTCGCAAAACAATGGCAACCAAAGCCCACTTGGCGCTGGTTTTTTTTATTTGCATGTTATTAGTGTAACCGCATTTCGGACAAGGTAATGTTTGGGCAGCAAACTTACGCTTGACCTTGATCGACACAGCTGACATAGAGAACATTTTGCGTTTTTCTGTGTTGCGCAATATTGTCTAATACAGTAAATCTTTGTTAATAAAGATGCAGTTTTTATTGTGTCTTAATTATTGCTTTTATTACTTAAATACGAATATTATTTTAAGTGCGCCGCGCGCGGAGTTGTATTTTTAACAATTTTATGCATGCTGTTAAAATTAAGTGCTGCGCCAGTCTTCTACATCAACAGCTGACAGTATATTTCGGAAGCAGCAGATTATGTCACAATTATACAAACAAATATTGTTAATACAATTTCCTTAATGGAATCGACAACTGTACTGCAGAGCAATACATGCGAATTAGCGCCTTATATAATTCCTGTGTAAAAATGCGGCTTTTCCCAGCGGGGAGCCAGCGTGGCGGCAGGTAATGGCGAGACAGGTGGAAAGGATTCAGATTTAATATACGCATAAAACGTTGTTATAAAATGCTACATGTTGTAAAAACCATTGACTATTAAGAAAAATAATGTACAAAACCCATCACTTCCTTTAAATCAGCCAAATTGAAAAAAGTACGATGGTATATTGAGTACGCGTAAAATTGAAATACAGGTTGGCATAGTTTAGATTTTGGAGAAATATTTATAAAATACTGAGTACTTAAGCTTATAAGCAGGTTGAATCAAACTCCAGAAAATTTTGTCTCAGTACACATAATTTTGCGCAATAGCGTAATTACAAGTTGTGTTCTTCCCCCTCCGTACCGCCGGCACAAATATTAACGGTGCCCTCTAAACAAATAATAAAAAAAAGAATGATGTGGACGATGCAGACCTCGCGGGCTTGTAGACTTTGCGCTAATAGCTCGACGCTCCAGGCAGGCCATTTCATTGAAAATATACACAAGAAAAAATTATAAAAACACTTGTACACCACTAATAGGAAATTCAGCTGCATTACATTTCCGTTTTCTGCTGACCAAAACCTTCATTACCACTAATGCCAACTCAAACGCCGAGGTTAAGCTTTGTCTAAGCTATGAAACTCTTTGTCTTTTGGCATAGCACAAATTAGCACAAACTACTGTTGCTGATTCTGACACATCCACTAAAGATAAATTTACATTAAAGAACATTTTAGCATACCTTCTAATGTGTATGCAGTTTTGCATTTCCATTGCTGGGAATATAAACCATTGCTTTGGCTGCAAACCCGTTTGCTAACTAAAACTGTGGTATTTACCAGGACCAAAAAAATACTGGTTAATACTAAAAAGAATTAGGGTAACGGTTTTCGATTAGGGTTACGAAAATTGTTAATTTCTGTTTTCGTTTCGATGCTCTCTGTTAACAAGGAATATTCTTGTAATTTCAAAAAGTGTATTTACTTCTCGCCAACCTTGTATATACACGTAAGGTATTTATTTTATCTAGTTATGCTGGAGCTTTTGCGTTGAACAACTATCTGCATCCACTAAACATACCAACAACCATTATCAAACAAGCTCATGAAGGAAACTAATTTAGTAGATTGTAGTGCAGAATCAAATCATTGTGTATCACCACCGTATATACATAGGTGTAGATAGTGCCGGGGTAATTTCATATCAGAGTATTGTGTACACGGTTTGTTGGCTGCGGTTCTCGGATGTCCATTGATTCCTCTCCGATATCATTCAAAAGGGTACCGTGACAACTGCAAATGCCAACAGCGAGTAGTTTCGTAGCACTCGTGACGAGCCACGAATCAACAGCCATCGCATCGCGCTCTTTTTGTGAAATTTGATTATAGCATTTACCGAGTAGCTCTGGAGTACGGGGAAAAGGCAATTATTTCCTGTAGGGTGCCTTGTTTTTGGACAAACTTTGCCTTTGCAAGGAAGAAAAATCAGCACGATCCTTTGCAGAACTTTCTTAAATATAAATTGGAAATTGAAACTTAAAATCAGGATTGAGTACTAAGTAAATTGGATATTTTTATAAAATATACTTAATAAGTTGGTAAAGTTATTTTGGGAAACATTTGTTAGAAATACTTTTTTTTGTTAATTATTTGTCAACCTATAATACCGGGACTCATACATTTACTACTACACATACTCAAATTTTGTTGATGCAGTATTATATCTATCTATTGGCGCATCTTTTAACAATATTAAATATACAGGGTGTTCCATCTAGCCTTGAGTATATAGTAAATAAAAGTAGTGGCGGAATGTAGGCCCGAAGGAATGCACCGCAAACACGTGGTTGTCTAGGGGCACTAAAAGTGAAATATTGTTTTGTTAAATGTTAAATAAAAGCAACTGGACTCCATTATGTACATACAAACATACTTTTTACAAGAGGGGAGAGAGGATTTGAAAATCCGCTTCTGATAAAAATGCGTCCGAAGCTCTAGAATTACGGTTGACATATTAGAGATAAAAGATAAGATAAAACTGCAATTCTCTGTACATGAATAATAACCTACCTTAAAATGTGAAAAATAATTTCTTACGTTGTAGATTGGATTTTATAACTGCCATTGTGATATTTACCTATAACAGAAAGAAAAAAAATAATCAAATGGTCATGTAATACTAGATATTAGTTCTTCTTTTTTAAAGAATCATGAGGCCGTGCTTGAGCACGACTCCATGCTTCCCATCCCATCCCTTTACCCGGGCTCAGCGGACCGGTCTAACATGCCCCACCCCTGAAAGACATGCAACCCAACATACACACTACATGGACATGTCCATGGACACGCCGGATTTAACTTATTCAGAAAAATTTACGACGGGCAGAGGATTCGAACCTACTGCCGTTGGGAGTCTAGTTCTAGAGGTTGGGACTCTAACCACTAGACCACTCGCTGGCCCCCATATTAGTTTTATAGGTATAAATTCTTGTTAAACTAACTGTCGTACTAACGCCATGTGATTATCCTCTCATACGTCTTAATATGTTACCGCTCTTTGTCCTATTTGTTCTCTGTTTTTGTTGGGGCAACAATCTACCAAATTTTTTTGTGTTGAATGGTATTACTCTTATAAACACTAAAACCTTAAATAACATTTGTAAGCCTGCGTTATGGGTTTATCGGAACCGGACTTTTGGGCGAGGCCAATTGGGCGCGACCATTTGGGCGAGGCTGTTTCGGCGCAGGGATGTTTGGGCGCAGGGACGTTTGGGCGCAGAAAGTTTTGGGCGCAAACATAATCTATTGTAGGTTATTTTACAGAAAATTTAATATTTGTATTAAAGTCGTTGAACGTAGGGGAAAGTAAAACATTTTTAACATTTTTAAGTTTAAAAAAGTATTTTGTAAGAAAACTTGTTACTATTGCTAATTATAATTATGAAAGATTCCGTGTCTCGTGTTAACTACAAATAAGTAACTAAGTGGCTATTAAAATGTTAATTAATTAAAGAAAAAGAAAAAAACAAATCATCTCTGTTACTGCGCCGAAACGTCCCTGCGCCAAAACAGTCCTCGCCAAAACGTCTCTGCGCCCAAACGTCCCTGCGCCCAAACAGCCCTGCGCCCAAAACGTGCCTGCGCTTAAAACGTCCCTGCGCCAAAACTGGTCTGCGTCCAAACGCGCCTGCGTTTAAACGTCGCTGCGCTCAAACGCCCCTGCGCTCAAACGGCTGCGCAAAAATATCCGCACGCAAATGGCCGCGCACAAACCTACCCCATGGGTTTATGATCAATTGAAAACCGAGTTTATATGCACTAAAAGTGCTTAAATATGCAGATAAAATATGCACCTAAAAAGTCGAAAATAGCAACTAATATGCATCTAAACAACACAATATTAAAAAAAACTACATGCATTTATATGCAATACAAAATCAAACTAGACCAGCTGAACCCGTTTTTTAGTAATGAAGAAATTACTTAAGTTGGTAGCGTAGGGAATCGTGGGTCGAAGTCCTAGTTTTCTGAATTATACATTGCCTTAATACTATATAAAGCGATTTAGACTAATTAGTTTGCCAAAATAAGAGTAAGAGAGAGGGGGAAAGGTAACCCCTATAAATAATGCTGCACCTGAAAATTAAATTCTAAATCTTGTTCTTCTATTACTGATAAGCACTTTAGCTCTAACAAAAAAATTTCTTGTCCTCCGTTTGTTAAAGATAGCGGGCACGAGTTTACAGTTTTCAAAAATTCATAGAAGGCGTCACAGAGAAATTAGTAGACATGAGATATAAAACAAATGGTAGCCCATCGTTAGCTCTATCAACTTACAAAGTTTTAAAAAAACTGTGAGTCCAGTTTTCGAGCAGTAGTTTTTGGAGTGTCCAAAATTTTGAAAATATTTTTACCTCACAGTCTTTATTTGTATAAACATTTTAGCGTAGTAACATTCTGTTCCTCTAGGGTTATTTTAATACCAAATTTAATTCCGATCTGTCAACTCGTTTTTGAGCAAATAGGCGTTAAAGCCTAAAAGTTACAAACATCGTAGTGGCAGTCATTTTACAGCTAGAGTGCTCCAAAAAAAAACTTTCGATTATTCTTAACGACTTCTATCATAATCAGTTGTTACATTTACGCAATTCCGTTTATGAAAAATAATGCTGCTAAACATCTCTAGCTTTTTATTTCCGGTTCCGGTTCGTAAAATAAAACTTAATATCTCGACAACATTTCGTTGGTATACCAGTTTTCATTAAAATCGGTCCAAACTGTTCTACGCTTATTTTACAGCCAATTGATGCAAAGTCACATAAAACTTTGGCTATTTTGCTTATCACAAGAAATCTAGTTTTTTTCTGCTTAAACACTGTTTAATTTGTCACCGGCTGCTTTTTTGATACATTTCTTGAAGGTATTCTACTATTTCTCAATCTATTTACAGCGACACGCAGTTGTAAATGTGTTTAAAATAAACGTTAACCTGCTAATTAGAGTGATGCCGTACATAGAGCTTTTCTGAGAATCCCATGAGTTCGAAATTCTACAGAAAACCTGTAATTAGCTTATAAATCTGAAAATATTTGTATAAAAAAGCTGTCGGGCAACCGTCACCAAACCTTCTTAGCGTAAGTCCGCTGCGTTCTATCGCAATCTTTGATTCAAACTATGACATACTTTCTAAATTTTCAAAATTGTAAAAATCTTGAAGGCTTTTGATGATTTTGAAAATACTGAATTGTTTAAAATTTTTGCCGCAATTTTTTAAATATTTAGGATTATTTAATCTGAATTTTTCAACCTTTTTATTGTGAAAATTTTAAACATTGTCAAAATTTGGAAAATTTTCAAAATATTTAACATGTTGAATTTAAAATTTTAAAAATTACGAAAATTGGATAAATATCTAATTTTTAAAATCTAGAAAATTTAAAAAACTGTACATAAACAAGTATAAGCAAAAGTTTTTAAGCTACCTGAAATTTTAATAATGTCAAAAATTTTGAAAATATTCAATAGTTTTGGATATTTTAGAATATTTAATCGGAATGTTTTAAAACATTTATTCTGAAAATTTTCAACGTTGCGTTGTCATAATTTTGAAAATTTAGAAAATTCCGTAAATTTTGAAAATTTTGCAATTTTTTAACATCTAAATAATTTAAATGTTTCGACCAAGAAATATAAATATAAATTTTAGAATTGTTTGAAATTTTGAAAATACAAACTAAATTTTAATATAATATTATTTATTTATAGATTTATTTTTAAGATTTTACGCAATAAACGACAGAGAACTATAACTATTATTGGATCACAGTGCACAGGTAGTTCGCGCACTATAGGTTGGGAATCACTACCCTAATGCATTATGTCATTATGTAAGAAAGTGAAATAAATAACTAAAAATAAAATGTATATCCTTGAGTTTATTTGAAAGTAATCTCGCTTTTTGTAGCTTACGTATGCTAATATTAAGTAATGACTAACTACCAAGTGGTGAGCTAATTTTTAATACCATTGTCCTGTTTCGCAGTTTAGTGTAAATATTTAAATATTTACACCTTCTAAACACCATCATTAATTATTTTACAGTACATGTACAAATTAAAAGTAAATTTGTGTAGGGATGTTATACATCAAACAAATTAATTAAAGTATATAATTACCCTCATCGTATCAATTGTTTAAACAGCACAAATAATATAATTAAACAACAAAGTATATTTTACGAGAACAGTGTCCAATCAACGTTAATTTTTGCGTTGTTATCTAACCTCATTTATATTTCTACTGTTGTGGGAGGTACTAATAATTTATCGACAATTACAACATTTAAATTTAGTTAAAATAGATTTGAAATTTAAAGCTCTTTTCTTTAGATTTATGTTCAAAGTTTTATACATTTATATTTATTTAAAAACCGCCACGTAATACAAAATGTGAATGATTCATTCCGACCGTTATTAACTCGTTTAACCGAACAATTTATGAAAATTAGAATATTTATACTACACTAGCGGAACAAGTGAGCTATACCACACGCTTTTTAAATTAATAAATAAACTATTTAAGTTGCTAGCGTAGCAGACCGTAGATCTAAGTCCTAGTTGTATTATTGCTCATAAGCACTTTAGTCTAAACAGAAGTTTTTTATCGTTTTCCGTTTGCTAAAGAGAGAAGCATGAATTTATGTTTTTCAAAAATTCATAGTAGGCGTCACAGCAAAATTAGTAGATTAGGAGACGACACAAACGGTAGCCTATCGACAGCTGTATAAGCTTACAAAATTTTTAGAAAAATCGTGTGGCTACTTTCTCAGCAATAGTTTCTTGGCAATGTATAAACTTTTTTGAAAATATTTTTACTCTACAGTTTTCATTTCTAAAAAACTTATCTTATATAGTAACATTGTATTCTTCTAGGGCTACTTTAATACCAAAATTAATTCCGATCCGTCAACTTGTTTTTGAGTAAATGAGCGTTAAAGCCGAACATCTACAAGCACCGTAGCGGCAGCCACTTTGATGCTAGAGTGCTCGAAAAACACTTCAGATTTGTCGTAACGCCTTCTATAATATTCTGAAATTCCGTTTGTGAAAAGAATGCTACTAGAAAACGTGTGTAACTTTCGTTTCCTGTTCTGATTCGTAAAATAAAACTTAATAGCTCAACAACTTTTTGTTGTAATTAGTTACAACAAATTTCATTAAAATCGGTCAAATAGCTAGTCCTGATATTTCGTGTGTCACACGCCCGCGTTTATACACACCGTCATGTTAGTAAAACCACTGTTTTGTGTTCCTGGAGGAGCAGTACATGTATTTTCGTCAAAATGTCATTTTTGAAATTTGTCGCAATCACCACATAATTTTTATACTGAAAGTATGGGAAAGTAGAAGAGCTTGCGAATTCAGCTAGTTTTTCATGAAATGCGGGCTACTAATGTAAAAACACGCAGCAGTTTTTACGCAAAAGTTTATGTTATGACTACTCCCAATATGTACCTCAATGGAGCGGAGTGGAATGCGTAGCGCTTATTTGTATATTTTTTAAAATGTTTGTGAGGAGACTTTTGTTGTGGCTGCCCCCCGGCAGCTGTTTAATATTAAAAATGGCAAAATATGTCAACCTCAATAATAAAAAATTGTAATAACATTCTATGTGCAAAGGTATTATTATATTAATCGTGTGTTATTAAAATAAATTATGTAAAAGTAGCAAAACGCGTGGGATACGCCCCCGTTTTCTTTTTGTAATTCGAAATGTTTCTTCAGCTGAGTCGGTCTTGGAATTAAAAGCCGCTTATGGAAAAAAAATCTCGTTCAAGAAATCAAAAAGTTACGAAAACGAATAAACACCCGGAAAATAAGCCGGAAGAAAAGTTCGGAAAAACAACTTCGTAAAACAATGTAGAAGACAGAAAAACCCTTGTAAACCTCTCAGAAAAAAACATTCCAACAAAAAAATAATTCTAGACCCAGTAAAATTCTTAAAAAAACGCGGAAAAAAAGTTAATTACCCTTTTCCTTAACAGGGGTTTTCTAAATGTTTTTGTAGCCAATAAATACGCAGAAAAACATTCTGTTAGACTTTTGTATCTAATTTCAAAATGAAATTCGCTTTTATTCGTAGAAATCGGTAAGAAATAACAAGCATCTTTTTAAGGGAAAGCTATTTCTTCATTATGCAACGATCCACCAGCAGGTAGCTATATTGAGGCTTAGTTACTAGTAATTGCTAAGGAGTTTATCAAACCGTAAGTCCCACCAGTAAAGAATGCGTCTGTGTAGTGTCTACGTATTAATAGTGTAACTTAAAACAATGTGTAAGCACGATTTCAGCGAAGCTGTTCGACGAGCCAGCTAACGAGGCGCCCGCTGTGGTTCTTTCGAGTGGTTCGTGTTATGAAAGCAATCAGCAGATTATGTTGCAATAATACCAATATATATTGTTTTATGAACGTTTCTAAAATAGAATTATTTTTTAAACTTGCTGCACGCGGAAATCAACTTTGTTAAAAAAAATAGAATAGGTTGGCAGTTCGGTAATTACAATTAGACAAACAAAACGTGCTTACTCAAAAAGAAATCTGTGCTTCTTATTTGCATAGAAAAATTAATTGGCGAAATGTATAAACAATTATGGCACTAACATACAGCCTAAGAAATCAGTTTTTATAATCTAAACATTGGAAACTCAACTCATATAATATTATACGTTTATAGCACTTACATACAGCTTCAAAGCTCAATTTTGATGGCCTAGACATTAGACACTCAACGCGTTTAATATACATAGAAAGAGATAGATAGTAAATAAATTATGTAGAAGTGATTTTATTTTCTGCATAGTTTCCGTTTCGGCTTTAGAGCATACTGCATAACGTAACAGAAACTAAGAGTAATTTAATTGAATATTAAATAATATACAACTGCAGACATAATGAAATCTGTGTTAATTATTGTCTGTAAATACCTGCATTAAATGCAATTTAATGTCGACAACTATTTCGTATTGCTGCAGCATAACAATTCAAATCTACATTGTAGTATACAGTAATTAATTTAAATTCCTCAACATAATAACTTGAGCATGTTTAATTGTTATTATTATTTGTAATATATTGCCAAACCCAAACGTAATGAATGTATGAACTGCTTGTTATTAATAATACAATTATTTAATAAATAAACACAGGCATTGTTAATAAATGTATCATTTAATTTAGTACGTACAACATCACGTATGACATGCATCTAGTTAAAACGACTAAATCCAGAACGATTCATTACGTGACCAAATAGCATCTGCTACCAGTGGGCTCGAGACAATTTAACCCATACAGCATAGCAGTTTGTATAGCGTTCATAAGTTTTTACATCCTGCTGGTACGTAAACTTTAGGTAAAATTCTTAATTGACGGTAATTAAACAATGATAATTATTGTAACATGACCTACCTAGGAAAATATAAGCTCTGATCAGCTGTGGTTAGTTGTGATTGCAAAATAGTTGTACTTTTAATTCTTTTGTATTTTTTTAGATAAACTTCAGTATACCACTTCTTCACATCCTGAATTTTCACCACAGTAGTGAATCTCGTTATATAATTGGTTTTATCAAATATGTAAAAGAAACACACTTCAAAACTTACAAAACATCCAACAAAAAATGATGATAAGTTAATATACAAACGCCTGTAGTAACTTGTACTATTGCTACCAACAAAACAACAAACCAAGAGCGCAAGAAGGACTGCGCACCTCTCTTTGGAGAGGTTTAAGGTTTACTTTCATTGGGACCATGAGAAATTATGTTAATAATTTTACGAAGTGAAGTGTTATTAGCCCTCAACATGGGTCCCAAACATTTGAGCAGCAGCGCATACTCTGTAACGGGATCCCCGCTCCCTCACCATAGCTATAAATATGCTTCTAGTTTTTACGTACGGGTACCCCAACGGGTTATAAATTTGCTCAGGCAATATATTGGGTGGCTGGAGCCGATGAAATGGGCAGGCGAAGGTGAGCTGTTAGAATTGGGGAGTTTGGCCTTAGGAGAGGGGTGAACTTAGGTTGCTCACGCCCACTACTAAATTGTCGACATAGGGGGCGCGGTCGCTGTTAAAGTACAGATCACTATCATTAAACCCGACTACCGACCTATTTGAGCGGTGCGTAGTTGACCAGTACTGGTTACTGCAAGTAGCTTCACTGGTAGGGTCAGCTTCAGTTATTCCGAAAAGTTCAAGCAGTCACTTTATATTGATTGGTACCACGGAGACCAAGTCCGAGCCCGCGGAGAAATAGCAGCTCCCGTCTTAAGCACGGTGCAGGACTCGTCGCGGCAGTTGTAAGCTTTTGCAGGCTAGGGTCGTCTTGGTGCAGCTCGACTGGTAACCTGCGTTTCAGGTCAGGCATTGATCTTCAGAATCGGTAGAGATTTATTTAATCTTCCACACCAGTGGGGACTTAGCAGCCTGATGTTATGATGGTAGCTTGTGTTCGTTGAACCGTGGTTAATTTGAGCAAGCGCGTTGACTGAGCGTAACTCAACCCAACTCGAAGAAAGACGTAGCGGATTAAGACTTTGGACGAAGTTAACTGTAATGACCTTCCCTGTTACGTTCATTGGTTATTGGGTAGATTAAGCATCAATTTACGTATCTAGTTCTCGTGTAAACACTACGCTCTGCTTCGGTTGCGGAGCTCATTGCCATGCGCGAAGACCGTTTCCATTTGTGCAGAAAAGGATTGTTATTTGTTAAGACTCAGTGCTGCATGGACAACGAACTGGGGCGGTTATATTTGTTTTTGTGAGAAAGACAAGATGGCGATCACCGACCAAATCATACCAGTGATAATTCCGGATTTCACTTTTCTTATTTGCGACTATAAATTTTCCTGCGCCTTAACCACCATGTCTGGGAGACCCAACGGGTTATATAAGTGCCTAGGCAACGTATTGGGTGGTTGGAGGTCTTTGAAAAGCAGGTGGCGGTTACATTCTGGAAGAAGTGTTGTGTCTGTCGGTATCAGACTAGCTACCGACCTACCTAAGGACCTGTACTAAGAACAGCGAGTAGCCTAAACTAGACGGGTCAGCTTTTGCTGATTTTAAAAGTCTTACCAGCTGCTTTAAATGATGCCACAGCCAGGTGGCCTGTACGAGCCCATCGCGAGTCTCGGTCTGGATACGAAAAAACCATCGCGATGACACTGGTAGATATGTGCAATCAAGAAATGCAATCCTGCGTTTCGGCGGATAGGCTGCGTTTCAGCTCTGGCACTGATCTGCGTAAACAGTAAAGAGTTAGGCGGTCTCCCTCCAACTAGTGGGCACTGTTGCATAGTGGGCGCCACAGATAAATTAAGGCATTAAAATGCAAACTTAATTATGATGTTGATGTACTATCAACTCGTTTGAAGCAAGCACACACTGGAGCGTATCTTAATTTGTTAGCAATAGTGACCGTGGTAGTGACGTATGAAGCTAAGAGACAAGTGCTGCCAGGTTCAAACAAAAGAAAAGCCCTCGGCACCCTTAAATTTTTTAATGATTAATTTAAGAAGATGAGGCCGAGAACATTAACTAAATTACTCAACAAAATACTAGTCCTATAAGAGAGAACAAAAAAGAAAGGTTGCACACGATAGCAACGCCGGCGCCGCGACGCCCACCCGCGTCTGCATTTTAAATAGCAAAGGACATCAAGTGACACCTCGTTTTAAAGCTCTCTTTCTGATAACGTGACTTTTTCAAATTACTGTGCGCTTTCAAAGTAACATTCTAAACTAATTTAGAAGAATGAGACCAAGAACAGTTAAATTTCACTATTTCTGGGGCAACCAAAATAATCAACCCTTGGTATAGCCACTCCGCGACGTTCACCAATGCAATTATTTTAAACTCCAAGATCACCCACTATACTCTGCTTCGGATAGGCTATAATATTAGTTCACGCAGGAACACGATTCTTTGCTCATAACAACGGAAATTTGAATTAAAATAGAACGCAAACTTTTGTTTTACTTTTGCATTTGCTCTAGCTTAACCTCGAATTTAACCATTTCGATGCACCGAATATTAGCGCCTCCGCAGCCTGCGAAATTTGTTGAAAAACGCCTGATGCGGCAGGCCTTACAGAGACTTCACTCAACATAAATCCAGGTAACAGTTCTGACAACTAATACTGTGTCAATACAACAATAACATTTTGTTATTTCAATTGTTTTTGATCGTCAGGCGAAACCAAAGCACACTGCTTGATTGCACTCGGCTGTATAGGTTCTGAGCCTGCTAATATGAAGAAGTTTTTGCCTTTTGCTTAAAATGAGAAACGCAAACAATTGCTAGTGTGGTTTAAAAAATGACAATCGCGTCACAGCGCTTACAGCATTGGTAAAATTTTTTGTTAAAACCATTGTTTCATACTTTTGGACTACTCTGTAAGATAATAAACACGACTCAGTTTAATTCATCTCACTAAGCGCATTAAAGCAGTATACGAAATATACGCGTAAAAATGCATCTTTAAACTGTAGGAATTATTAATTTTGTTGGAGTTTTGAGTCGTAAATACTTTAATGCAGCTTCTCAAGTACCAACTTGAACTTTAGATCCCAAATTTACAATTATTTTATTTAGCCTTAGTCAACACGAATAGTTTCCTTCACATTAAGCACAGTATAATGACATACTAAGTCCTAAAGGGGTTTGTGCCAAAACCACTATATTATTTAACAAAGTTCTCGTCTAACTAAAAACATGGTACGTTTCGCTAGAGCGCGCTTTCCACAGAGTTACGACTAAAAATTGTCCGGCATGAAGTAATTCTAATGCAAATTATGTAATATGCACCCCGATACACATGTAAAACATGCACAACATCAGCAGCCAGCACTGCCATAATCATGGAGTCACGTTTTGCTGGTAAACACGATTTAATTTTAAATAAAGTAATTATTAGCCACCGGCCTGTTTGTGCCGCTTATAATGACACGGTCCTGCTTGTATGTTCTGTCGTGGGACGTGGCAGACGTTAGTTACTGTTTTGATTCCGTAATCGGTGGAAAAATATAGAATCTATAGAATGGACAAAGCTAGTTTTTAGTTGAAGTTGGAAGATTAATAAAACGTGCTTAAATAAATAGTAAAACCGATAACGCAAAATATATTTTTAAATACTGTAAGCAGAGATACACACAATTAGAAAACAAATGTATTTAAGAACCTGTAAGCAATTGGAATAAGGATTAGGTATTCATAATAATACTGTAAATTCCATCATTTTGTGTATACACTGTGTCTATAAAGTAACCCCCCCCCCCCCCCCCCCATTTAACTTTTGAACGACTTGATATTTTACCACAAAATTTGGTGTGCTGTAATGGGAAATTAAATACTATTTTTCAGCCTATATTAAAATTTTGTATCATCCAAAATAGCGACTGAGCGCCATTTTAAATTTTTTTTAACGGAAAGGGGGGTCAATGACACCTCGTTTGAAAGGTCTTTTAGTTATGCGCCTGATCATAGTGTTTCAAAAAAAATATTCAGCCATAACAAAATAACAAATATTTGAAGATAACGAAGTCTATTCAAAAAACTAAGAAAAAGCAAAAAGAAATTAAATTAAGTGTTCTAAATGTTCACCATTCACTTCTTGGCACATAAAAAGTCGGTTATGAAATCCCTGCCTTACATTTTCATAAGTTTCTGGAGTGATATTTCTGCAAACTTCTGCAATGCGTTGCTCCATTCTTCAATTGTTTCTGGACGGGTTCTGTACGCTTTCGGTTTCAGATATCCCCATAGAATAAAATCTAAGGGGGTTAAATCTGGGGAGCGAGCAGGCTATTCTACAGGCACCCGCCTACCAATCCATCTTCCAAGAAAATGTCTGTTGAGAAAGTCAGAAACAGGCCTATAATAATGAGGCGGCGCACCGTCTTGTTGGAACATAACGTTTTCAATATTATTTCCAGTCACCTGATATATTTGTGGTAAATTTTTTTCCTGCAAATGAAAAAGTGGACTACTGGATAAAAAAAATCAAAACAATTTTAAATTGAGCGAGTCCATTTGTTTAAAAGCCGCCATTTTGTTATGGCTGAATATTTTTCTTTGAAACTCTAGGATCAGACGCAGAACTAAAAGACCTTTCTATTTAAAACACAAATTTAAAATGGCGCCGAACCGCCATTTTGATTGATACAAAATTTAATTATTCGCCAAAAAACAGTATTTAATTTCTCATTGAAGCACACCAAATTTTGTGGTAAAATATCAAGTCATTCACAAGTTAGCTGGGGGGGGAGGGGGTTACTTTATAGACAGGTGGTACAATAATACCAACTATTGCTTATGTACAATTCTAGCTCTGACAATATGTCGTCACATCAATCAGAGTGCTCGACATCGAAGCTTTTCACAAATAAAACAAAAATGTAGTAATAACTTGCACCAGTACATATCGACAATTTAAATCTCTGTTAATATGTTCCAGCGCTAGCTTGCTGAAGTTGTGTGTTCGCTTCCCATCCTGAAGGTTCAACGTTCACATTCTAAAAATCATGTGAAAATCATTTACCAATAGCTTCGTGAAACCACAATCGTTTGTGTTGTATGATTAAAGTACAAACACTTACATATAATTAATTTTTACTAATGCATATTGAAAGAGCTGTCGGACAACCGCCACAGGACCATCCTCGCATCTATTAAATTTTTTTAAATAATTCCAAAATTGTGAGGATTTTATAGAAATTACCATGTTAACAACATTTTCTTTTAATTTTTGAACAATTTTGACTACCAAATTTTATATTTTCGAAATAACTAAAAGGTCAGAAATTTTTTAATAGTTTGAAAATTTTGAAAAGATTTGTAACTTAAAAACTTTATAACTTATTTAAGCATTTTTGAGAATTATTGAAATTTTTGAAAAAGAAATTAAAATGGTTTATGAAAATTTTGACAATTTAAAATTTTTTTGTAATTTTGAAAAAAATTTTTTGAAAATTCAGAAATTTTTTTTAAATTTATAAAATTTTAAAATTTTTAAAAATTTTTAAAAATTTGAAAATAATAAGAAATTTTAAAGATTTCTTGCTTATTCAATAGAAGATTGTTCCTATTCTCATTTAACATGTGAAGTCAAAATTTGTTTATTTTTGAAATATCGAAAAATCGTTGGTTGGGGAACGCTGGGGGTGGTAGGAAGATCAAGTTGCCTCAGATAGGCTATTCGACATGTGTATTATACGAATCGAATGTTCTTTTACGAACGTGTCTATTTTGAACTAGAGCACCTCCCCCCCCCCATATCTTGATGTGGTCGCCCGGTTTTATGATATTTTGTGATTTCTTGATGCAACTGATTTCACAATGTGGTGATTTGATGTTGGTCGTTTTTTTGGCGATTGTTTTATTAATGTGTTCAGGTAAACGATCAAAACAAATTCTCTCAGCGGTGTTTTCTCAATAGAAAGTCGTTCCTTTTGTCATTTAACATTCTGATGCTAATTTCGAATCGAAATTCTTAAATTAAATAAAAAAAACAAAAATTCGATGGTAATTGGGAGTGATAGGGTGACCGCTTTTATGCAGATCGACTATTCAACATGCGTAGAATGCGAATTTAAGGTTCTTTTTTGAGTGCGTTTATTTTGAAATAAAGCACTTCTCCCCTCCCCTTCCTTTTTGGCAACCAACCTCATTTTCTTGCGGTGTCATCCTATTGCACTTTATTGAGCCAAACTTATTTTTTCTGCGTTAAGGCGTCTGGACTATAAAGTGTATACAGACATACAGACAGACACAGACAGCTTTAGCTTTATCGGTCTCCCACCTGCTTATTAGTTAAAATATTTAGGTTGTGTGGTTGTACCTTCTTTTAGCCAAAACTCGTATATCATCCAGTAAGCTCAAAGCGAAAAACACTTCGCTGAATGAACGCATTTGCTCCAAGTCGTATATGACGATCACAATACTTTCCTCTATAGCTGTACTTCGTATAGCGAGGAAGGTAAAAACGTGATAGTTTTATTGTAGAACAGAATTTCGTTCAATAGCTTGACATGATTTAAACGAATTTAAATGTTCCCGACCAGCAGGACATCCTCGCTCCACGAGTGCTAAACAATAGTGAAAAACTTGTAAACACTACCCCACCCGTAAGCAATCAGTATTGAAGGGGCGTAGTTGTTAACAATTTTAAGTTCTGTTTCGTCGATTCGCGGACAGGCCGAATACCACTCTAGCTCTTTTTCTGCAGAAAAACTACAGTCTGCCTTAGTCTCAGTCTCTCTGTAATGAATGGTTAGTAGAAGAATTAGAAACTTCACTCCGCTGTTTGCAATGCGTCGACCTTGCTATGCAATTTGTTGTCAATGCTAGGCAACGAAATTATATATAAACAACAAGTTTATACTGAAAAGTCGTCCCAAAGAAGAAAAAACCTGCAATAAGCATTAACTTCGCGTTCCCAGAGCCCGGCTGCTGTATTAAGCGCAAAGTCGCGGTTGAAAGCCAGCCGCCCCCACTCCCCAAACGCCGACTTTGACGAAGTTCCCTATTACCACCAATCCTTTTAAAATTAAAGTAGCGGCTACACCAGGTCTCGATGAAGCCATCAAGCACTGCCAGTTTCTTGAAGAGCAAAACAGCGGCTACATTTATAGGTCTCGATGAAACGCCTACAGCACCGGCAGCCCCTTCAAAAGCGAAGCAGCTGCTGTACTGAGTCTCGGCAAATTCTCCCAGTACCACTAGCGCGTTTAAAAGTAAATTAGAGGCTACGCCAGGTCTCGACGAAGCCATCTCTCACCAGTAGTTTGTAGAAAAGCATAATATCGCCTACACCAGATCTCTACGAAGCACCCGCAGCACTGCTAGTCCCTTCAAGAGCAACGAATCAGCTACACCAAGGTATTGTCGAAGCCCTTCAGCATTGTTAACTCCTTCAAGAACGAAGCAGCGGCTACACTAGGTCTCGACAAAAGCCTTCAGCACCGGTAGCCTCTTCAAGAGCCAAAGCGTCGTTGAAGACTTCCGGCACCGCTAGCCTTTTCAAAAGGGCAAACATTTTCCAAACACTGATTTCATACACGAATGTTTCCCACAGCATCGTCTAGCAAAATGTCCTTGAAATTATGGTTCAGTACCATTGGTCTAGTAGGTATTTACTAAAATATTGTAAGAATTTTAATAATACAACTATGGGTGTCCTTACATAGTTCATAACTAAGGGTATATAGTTAAATTTCTCTTCTAAAATAATATTTATGTCGTTACGAACTGTAACGCAGTTTTCAAACATATTCTACGTTCTTTCAGAAGAATTATAGCATTTGTCCCTTTTTGTCTGCTGTTTAAAATACCTACGAGGAATCTGAAAAAGAATTAAACATCTGCTTGTGTAAAAAATGTCGATGTTGTAAATTATAATAAAACAAGACCTTTTGAAACGTTGTGATCTCGCTCAACTGTAAAATTTTTCTGACTGACACCGTATAATGCTGTCATGTTTAGGAGCTGAAAGGTTGAATATTTTAAAAGTAATATTTTGAAATTCTCAGTTCCATGTCATGCAGCCTAGCATCATAAATAGACAAGTCTGTTCAAATTCATAGCATCTCAGCTTTGTAGTTCAAAATTTATAAAGAAAACACGAGTCTCTTTCTCAATAAAATAAAAGAGCGCTATTAAAAATTTTATACAAAAATACAGTTCGACAAATATTTTCTTACTAACATATTACATTGCGAAAACTGACTTGACAATATCATTCACTAATTTCAGGGCCGACTCTAGGACAGGGCCGGCGGGGCAGTTGCAACGGGCATTTTCAATGGGCGGCTGTTAATTTAACATTGATGGTAAAAGCCAGCGGGTGGTCTAGTGGTTAAAGTCCCAGGCTTTGAAACTAGACTCTCAACGGCAGTAGGTTGGAGTCCTCTGCCCGTCGGAAATTTTTCTGAATAAGTTAAATTCGGTGTGTCCATGGATGTTGTGTGTGGTGTGTATGTTGGGTTGCATGTCTTTCAGGGGTGGGGCATGTTAGACCGGTGAATAGCGCTGAAGTGCGATGAGCCCGGGTAAGGGGGTGGGATGGGAATCATGGAGTTGTGCTCACGCACGGCCTCATGATTCTTACAAGAAAACGTTGATGGCAGTTTTTAATAAAAAACATTTTCTGTCAAAAGTTCAACTAAACAAAATATGTAAATATATTTTTTTTAATTTTATAGCTATTAAATGCAATTGCAGCAAAACTTATCTCATTGAAAAGAAACTTAAAACGTTTAACACAGTTCAGTCGAGCGAGCCTACCAAGATTCGGTTACAAAATAAAAAGTTGCGATAAGAGAAGGTCGTCGTAAATTAGGTAGCGTAAGTGGATTATGTGACAAAATATTCCACTTTTACTTTCCTATACTTTTAGTATAGGGAAGTATCAATTTTGGAGTTCGATATTTTGACGGAAATACAAGTTTTGAACTTTCAGGAATCCACAACAATTGTTTTAAAAAAATGTCTGTCTCTGGCCGTGTGCGCTTCGTAACTCCCAAATAGATGGTTCTATTCTAATGAGCTTTAGAATGTGAAGGTGTATTAAAAATTCATCGGAGAAATAAGCTTATGAAAAATCCGAAACCGGAACCGGAAGTTAGACATGTTTTTCGGTAAACGAATTTTCTAAATCTGAAACAGAAATCGTATAGAAGACTTTCGGGAAAATCCAACGCTTTTTCCGAACTTTCTAATTTTAAAATGGCGGTCAATACGATTTTTTGAAAATTTTCACTTTACCACATTTTTCCTCCAAACAAGTTGACACATCGGGTTCAAATTTTTTATAGTAATAGCTCTTGAAAGACACAATGTTACTGTGTACAAAAAAAACTCGAAAAGCTGAAAGCTTAGAAGTTAATAATATTTTCAAAATTTTAGCTTTTTTCAAAAAAGTATTGGTCAAAACGGGGACACAATTGTTTTTAAATGGCATTATGGTATTTTAATTTTTTAAGTATAAATTAATTTAGCTTAGATGCTTTTTACACTGTTCTATGTCTAATAATCAATAATAAAACATAAATAAATATGCAGAAGATTTTAAAACTACACTATCATCCTTGACATAACCAAAAAAAAAATTAAAAAAAATTAGTTTTTTTTTATCGTTACATCTCTAGCAACACCCCAACATCGATTGCGGCGCCTCCAACGTGCAACTATTCTATTCTGTAGGCCTATTTATATCGCCCGTTGCTACGCAACAGCGACTTCCGTTTTGTAAATATTAAATCTGTAAATGTTTGTATCGTGAAGTCGTAACTAAGCAACGGCGATTTCTGCGTTGTATTAAATTTCCTCAATCTGTAATTGTTTAATGAGTATCTGTGTATAAAATACTTAATTACTTTGACAATATTTATTTATTTTAACCTTATACGTATTTCGGCATGTTTACATGCCATTGTCAAAGGTTATATTAGAAAATTAACAGTTAATGTTGTTATAGCGAAGAGAGCGGCCGTAGCTCAGCGGTAAGCGCGCGGGCTACCAATGCAGCGGATCCGGATTCGATCTCCGGCCCGGTCGTTCTCCGTCGCAAGGCAACGGGAAACCAGCGAGGTGGATTTTTCCCCAGGAAAACCTCTCTGGAGAAGAAGTGCATGCACTTCCTGTGGTTCGGAGCTCACGTTAAACTGTAAGTGCCCTATGTCTGTCTGTGCAAATTATCTATCGCCGCGCACCAAACACAGACATAGGAGGGAGGTAGCCAACGACCTGAATGGGTATGGCACCATAAGAAGAAGTTGTTATAGCAATAGAACTTGGTGACTTGATCTCAGTAATTGTCTGCAGATGACTTGATTTCTTATTCCAAAATGTCCAATAGAGGAGAATTTAAGAGATCAATTTGCTCATTCATTAACGGTACAGTTTTTAAATGTTTGTGAATTTCAATTGTTTGTTTACATTTCTACGCAATGCACTTGAAAATAAGCATAGGTATAAGCAAACGCATTTGCACGGGAAAGTCAGTTAATCCTTCAGAATCAATCAAAACGTTCCCAGGAAAAACGTAGGACAATTTCGATTTTGAAATCAGAACGGTCCAAAGCAAAAACAAGTTTTGCAGGACCTACTAGAGCTGCGGCCTGCCTAAAGATCGAGCATTAGCGTTACTTCAAGGAAAACCATTGCCATAGGCTTCTACAAGAGCCAACCAACACCCAGGACCTTCTCAAGAGCTCCAATCTGCTTCTTGATCAAACTACCATGCCACCACAACTCCACAAGCTGTTTTTAGAGCAAGACAGATGCTACAACAGTCTCTCCAAGCCGCTCAGCACCGCGAGCTTATTGAAGAGCGAATCAGCTGCTACACCAAGTCTCGACCAAATCCGTAAGACACCACGAAATCCTTCTCGGATGAATTAACAACCCACAAGGAATACTACCAGGACCAGCAAGCTCTAGGTCTGGTCTCTACGCAGTCTACAACCTTCCACAGCTTCAGCCCGAGCCCCATGTTCTTTAAATTAATTTGTTCATGTTTTTAACCTCTGATGTTATAATTGAAATAACATTTTGTTTGATTAAAACATTCAATCCAAAAAGTGTTCCAAGAATTTTGTTGCAGGTTTAAAAACTGGATTTTTATGATTAATTATTTTTTCTGTATGAAAACGGTATAAAGGAAAAACTGATTAAAGAAGTTGCTCAAAAACGTAAACTCATGATACACTCTGTATTTCTATAATAACTGTATATTTGGTTGGCCTTTTAGAATAACTACAAAAGTGATGACTACGAATGATGTAATTAGTTACTATATCATTTACCTTGAACGTTCCAAACTTCGCCCAAAATCGTCGGTCAAAGGGAAGGCAAGTTTACAGTTCGAATAATTTGTTGGGCGAACTTGTGCCTAAACGCTAGGTGAATAATTTTGCAAATTAATACTAAATTATTTCCGCTCACATGGTTAGCTACTAATAGTTTACCGTAGTTAATGTTACGAAATTTCTATTTAATTCTAGAAATACAAATACAAATACAAATACAGAAGTACCAAACAATTAATTATAAAGAGTTCACTATTAATACGGCTTAAGGGTGTGTGAACACCCACAGTTACAGGATATTTTAGCGTAGATGGGGTAAGTACTCGAGCTCATATTATAAAAATGAAGTAGTTAGGCAACCAACGTTACACTTATTACCTGATGTATCTGACAATAACTTTTTATCACTTGTAGGTGCTTACACCCTAATTAGCTTAATAGGGATAAAGCTAACTTAAAATACATTTTCTCTGAAGGAAGGTTTAAATATTTCATTAAAATGAAAATCTAACTTAAACCATAGAAAACTTCACCAACTCTCTAAAACGCGATGATTAACTAACCGATCTCTTTATGTGTAGATACGCGTGAAGAGTCAGCGCTTTTATGCATCAAATAATTTTGTATTGTAGCCTAGCTGACAATACGTTTCATTAGAATTCAAAGCTTTCCGGCAAACTAGGACGAACTTTTCGATATTTTCGTAGTTGGTGTATTGTTCCATTGCTCGTTAATTTAAAAATAAACTTGTTTTTGTAAATTTAAATTTCTCTGCCAGTCCATTAAAGTCTCAATTTTTTTGACCTGCTTTTTGAAGCCCCGTCTTCATTTTTTTCGGTCAAATGCCAAAAAGCTGCATACGTTGTTATATGTAATCTAATCTTCTAATAATTAAACTCCGTAAGTGTCTAATATTTAGACTATAAAAATGGATTTCACTAATTAATATATTCTTTGTTGGTGAAGACGAGACACGCGTGACGCAAATTTAGAAAATAATCCAATTTTCAACACGTTCATAAAAGAATATTTATTGGTATGATTGTAACATAATCTGCTGATAGCTTTCATACCGCAAACAAAAGGCGCGGCCGACGTCCGCTTATGTAAGCTACTAGCCCAGCAAACAGCTTCAGCAAAGCCGTTCTTACACATAGCGATAGTTTACAATATTAATTCATAGACACTACAGAGACGCTTTCTTTACTGTTGGGACGTACGGTTTCCTACACCCTTTAGCAATTACTAGCAACTAAGCGTAAATTATTACGGATGATGTTATTGTTCTTAAATACCTGCTGGTAGATCGTTGCATAATTAAGAAAGAGCTTTCCCTTAAAACGATACGTGGTTTCTCCTTGCTGATCGATTTCTTTGAATACAGACGAACTTCGGTTTGGAATTAAATGCAAAAGTGTAACAGGATTAATTTTTTGCGAATTTATTGGGTACAAAATCATTTAGAAAACCTCTGTTAAAGCAGTTACCCGGACCTGACAAAAAACGATAAAAAAAACGATAAAACTCACTTTTTCCCGCATATTTTTTAAAGAATTGTTCTGGGTCTATGACAGGATTTTTTTCGAGTAATGTTTTTCCTAAAGATTTTACGGATTTTTCTGTCCTCCTCACTCCATTTTTTACGAAGCTGTTTTTGCGAGTTTTCCTTCCGGTTTCTTTTCCTCTTCTTTGTTTACATATATTTTTATTACTCGTAATTATTGTATTTCTTAACAAAACGTTTATTTATTTTAGAAGTTTTTTAATAAAAAAAATTATTTATCATAAAACAATTTATTTATCGTGAAATTTCTCCAGTTTTTCATAAAAAAATTATTTTTAATAAAATATTTAAAGCTATTTCCGCGGCTATTTCATAGATCTAGTAAATCGATTTTGAATAATAAAGCTCAATTTTGCACTAAAATAGCTACAAGATAATTATAATTACATATACGAAGTTTCAATGTAACTCACTCAAGCGCATTAACGTTTTTATAGCATTCCTACGACAAACTAGAACATGACATAACCGTTTTCCTTTTCTGCTAAATAATACAATACAAATACACTTACAGTGAGAACACGCTAACAAGTTTTATTTAGAACTTGCGTGCTCGGCACGCACCTATTTCTTTTTTTTTGAAGCAGAGTTAACAAAAAATTTTTCAAAATAGTTTGAAAATACCTATTGTTTTGTCTCTTTTTTTTAATTTTTCAGTTTCTTTATCATAAGTTATTTCTTTACAAGTAAAACAGTTTCTAATAAATTTAGTAGTTGTTAACGAATTTCATTTAGGATAATAATTTCACGAGCGGGAAGCGTGAGTGAAATTCTCGCAAATTAACCAGCACGAGTTAACTAGTAATCCAAGTTTAACACAAGAAAAACGCGTTCACGTGTTATATTTATAATTACTATCTTAAACACAATTAATTACGATGTATTTTAATTGTTTATAGCGATTCTTATTGCAAATAATCGCCATTTTTCGCATGTTGTAGTGCTTAACTTGTCGTCCTCGCCAGAAATCACCGTTGAATGGTTTTTTTCACTTATCAAACACAACTAGTGGTCTAAATAGATTCTGTGTTATATAATTCCCGATGTCAATATTAATTTCTTTAAATTTTGCTGATTTACGAAATTCTGATTGTATTTTTTAATCACAATTTTAAGAATGTATTAAAACTTTGCCCGACTTATTAAAATTTGCAAATTATAAATCAAACTATTATTTAATTACAACACCAATGTGCCGTTCACAAATCTCTGATTAAAATGTCGTCAATTAGAGGGAATTATTGTATTATTTATGCACGCTCACACCACCTCACATAATTTGAACACGCATAATAACTTGATTGTATAACAAGCATTAGTAGAATGTGTTGCTTCCCAATGTGTTTAAACTGATGCTCATACGATTCCATTGTTTACACGGAGAGAGCATCCCGAAGTTGAACTTTCCCACCAACAACCTCAGTTTTGATGGTTATGCCTCCTCCTTGAACCATCAACAAAGAACCCCCGCGTGGATTACAATACGAAAGAGTGGCAGCAGCAAAATGTAATTAATCAAACATACAATCATCACGAGACACTTAAACAAATTTAATGCATATCATAAGCAAATAAAAGCGATGGCACAAAGGGCGCCTTATTGAAAACGTTCGCGTTCTCCTCAAGCAAGAAGATCTATTTGTTCCTGGGATGGATTTCATAGCACGTAGGAGGAAGAGAAGGGGGAGGAGGAGGAGGAAGACCTGATTGGCCGCTCGTCTACCAAACACAAATTACAACAGCTCATTTGAATGCATTCATCGCCGCTTTATGGAATTCGTTCGAATGGCAGCCTTGCGTGTATAATTGCATTATTAAACATAAGTTCGCCGCTTTGTATGCCACAATAAAAGGAGGAAAAAGGGAAAACAACTTGATAATAAACACGTTCACGCTGCAGCAGCATCAACCAACAAAGGGCGAATTTGAATATTACAACCTGCTTAATTATGATGTGGATACTCGAAGCAAAAAGTTTGCTCTTCTTTTTATTATACGTAATTTTTGCCAGAGCTAGATTGAAAGCTCATTAAAAGCAAAATCTCGCTTGTATAAAATTATGAAGAAGAAGCGAATTTAAGGTTTTTCTAAAGAATTTTTTTAATTTTACATGAACATGGGTTGGAATATTATTGCGGTCACGTTAATTAATTTTCACTACGTTAGTATGAAGTTATAACCGGTTTGTTTTTCTAAACTATTCAGTACTTGAAAAAAAGCAATGCAAACAAATGTCCCATAAAAAAATTTGTATAAATATAGTATTAGTAACGAACAACATTCTCGATATCACAACTTGCTTTGAACAAAAACATGATCTGATATTGTGAGTTAACAAATGACTAGACCATTTCTTCTAGAAAACACTTTAACTTTTCAAGGCTGTTATTAAATGTGCTTCAAAATAACAATTTCATCATTGTAGGCGACTCATTCCCAAATGCCATAAGTCCTAACAAACTGTACAGAACTATTTGAGTCCAACAAGGTGGCAACATTTGGATACAATATACGCAAACAGGTGAATCGCAAAACTGGGATCTGTTTTAATAATTTTAATTTCAATACTAATACAATGCTGACTCAGAGCTCGCATTCTTATTTTAAGTCGTAATGTTTATAAAGGCAGACGTCTAGTACCGCATACATATATATTTATAGAACACAATACCTCGGTCTAGCTCAGTCCAACACTTGTAAGACTCATTTCTCAGAACGATTCAGGTTTTAAAAAAGTTCCATGGGCTGCCAATCCGGTTACAAATTCAATTCTTTTCAAATAAGGAAATACTTAAATTTTAAATGACTTAATACTCTCAAGAAAAATGCCAAGTAGAGTTATTACAAATTGTATAATGAAAACACACAAAATATTCGAAATTGAAATGCTAAATCCCTGATTAGTTAAATAAAATAGCAGCGATAATCATATGCATCAATACAAATTAATACATGAAAGATAAAATCTATAGCATGGCGCAACTTGATGACGCACTGGAATTTTTTTTATAGTCTAGATAAACACTGCCTCACTCACCATTCGGTGTGTGGTGCGTTAGTCATTTGTCCACTATTTGGGAGGTTACCATTCTTTCAGGGGGGTAACTCACTTCATACACCTCGGAAATGTAAATAAGCCCGTCAGGACAACAAGAGCGGCAGCCTGGCGCGCTTTACAATTGCCAGTGCACAAGATTTGTTGCTCGTTCTGGTCTTGCTTCGTTGTTCACTTTCTTACGCTAATAATTCAACGCACTCATGATTTGTTAAATTGATTCAGCGCTTATAGCTTGGCTGGCTGTCATGAAATAATTCTATACTTGTAGAATTTCGCACAGCGCCTTTATCAGCGTTGCACTTATGCAAAATCACTTTATGGTTAAAATAAAGACCTTTGGTTCGGCTTTCTAGCAGTACACTTCTATTAACTGCAGCAGTTTAGAGCCGACTACTTTCTTCCATTGACATTGGCTGCATTTATTTAAGATAAAGTTACATATGCGCGAAGTTATTGAAGTTATTTATACGAATCAATAAATATGGCCCAAAAAAATTAAATGCAATTTTTATTGGTAATCGGAAAAGCCTAATTACAGAGTCACCTGTTTGGTCAACTGCAGTAGAGGTTGCTTGCTGCACTAGCTTATATTTGTTGAATTTAGCGGAATGAAAAACAACAAGAAGCAGTGTATTTAAAACCAGATTTTTTTAAACGTTTTAAACCGTTTCCATATTCGTAATTTTGTAAATTGAACATTGAAAAGCAAAATTGTGTTTCAAAATCTAAGGAAAAAACGAGAAAATTAAATTAATTTAATTAAAAGTATCTCAGAGCCGTCCAACGTAAGAGTAAGTATAAAAATAAACAGTATAAAGAGCGCAAGCAACCAAAAATAAACGTGTTAATTAAAAAAGTATGAAAAGCTTTCGAGACTAAAACATTTGATATAAAAAGTTTAAAAGTGGGCTGTAAAGTATGCAATTAAAAATTGTAGTGTAATCGACCAACTCATACAAAAGTCCAATATTTCAACAAGCAATTTTGTAAGCTTTAAAACTTTAACATCATACCATGCAGAAAATACTATTTAACATTTTTTTAGATGAATCTGCATGAAGCTAATAAAAGTTAAGCTTAAAAAATAATCTCCTAAAAATTGGTTACTAGAGCTTGCTCCTTATTAATTCCAGCAAATTAGGGATTTGCCTAGAGAGAATTAAGCTAATAAGCTTGATAAAATACCAGGCAAGGTTTAAATTTTTGACAGGGTGGATTTTACGTACTTAAAACTTGTAATTAGACGGTACAACACACATAATTAAATTTTATTACAAGATTTTAGCGAGAGAACGTCAATTTCAGTCCATCAAAACTGAGCTTTAATTTGATTGCAAAATACGCAACCGCCTCGACTCAGCTCAAAATTCTGTTCAATAAAGCTTTAAAGTTAATCTCGATCAAAAATCACCAAAACATTATGCATTACACAATTGAATTGGAATGTATCATGTAATTAATATTTAATTTTATTGAGCTTGCAAGCATCGAAACTGCTGCAAACACGCGTAAGTCACCGGATATCAAAAATAGACCAACCGAACCCTAAACTGATAAAAATAAAATTTAAATTAAATCAACTTAAATATGCATAAGAGCGTTCGGCTTCTAAAGCAAGACACATTAACTAAATAAGATATAAAATTAGATCTGGTATTTATATTGGTATGGCGCCAGAGTGGTCGAGTGGTTAGGACACTTGGTTGCCACGCGAAAGGTCTTGGGTTCGAATCCGAGACTGGATGCCTGGCGGGCGGCCTACCCAGTCGCTTTTTAAAAATTGGGAACCAAACCCCTCGAGGGGTGAGGAAAGTAAGGCAGCCGTCTAAGGCGTGGTGCTTACCACACCACCTCGTACTTCATATAAGAGTGCGAGAGGGCTGGGTATCGGAAGCGATAGTCCGGTGGCCCTGACCCACCGCATTGCAGGCCAAAATCCTCATTGGAGTGTAGTGCCACCGACTTTACTTTACTTTATTATATTGGTATACGTCATCAGCAAGATCTTGTCCTTCTACTTATGACGGTGCGGAAAGCTGCAGCAGTCAGGCTTAGTTCGCCAATTGTGCACGTGTATCAACTGCTTGTTCAAGTAGACGGAGTAAAAACTAGCTTGATAATGGAGATATCGCCTAGTTGTTTGGCTTCGGCAAGGGGTTGCTTCAGTCCGGGACAATGAGTGAAAAGATCTGAGAAATATTGCTCCTATTAACCACAAAATCTAGACTTGTGGTCATTGACTACTTTTATAGTCTTGCGGTATTTGTTAAATAGACCATGGTCAGATGTAAAGCAACCACGAGCTCAATGTGTTTCCTACTTAAACGAAAGAGTCAAACTTCGGCTGGCGCAATTCTGGATGCAAGGATCAAGTGATCTTGGAGAAATCAAAGGCTGGCTCTGAACCGAAAATGAGCTGCTGTGAGCCCCTCCTTACCAAGACATAAGCTTCCTTGTGTCAACTAATGTTAATGTGTTTAGACAACCAAAGCAGCTCGATCCAACTGTATGAACCATATTTGTCTAGAACCTGGCGAAAGTCCTTGACTAGCATTGGCTTGGCCATGACAGATCCAAAGGTTTTGAGGGCCGTTTGGATGCCGGTAATGTAAAGATTTACTTGTTGGAGCAGCCCCTACGAAGATTCTACCGAAAACAAGCTAAGATAGCAAAAAATATCTGCCTGGAACACTGTGGTGAACTTGTCGCAGACAAACTAAAACTTTGCCTTAGGATTATTGCCATGAACCCCTGCACCGAAACCTTTTACCATTTCCGATCCTTCTGTAACTTTCTGATCCTTAGACTTGAGACGGTTTTTTCTTATTTAGTCCTCCCTGTCGAAGGTGACAATCTTGAATGGTTTGGTGTAAGTGAATAAAGGTGGTATGTAGTTGCTACTCGCTTCAAGTAATTAGACACGTGTACGCCCCAAGAACCCTTTTTGTCGTTCCATTGGTCGTTACACTTCAGCCTGTACGCTGTCATTCAACGCTCTGCCTCGATCAAAATATGCAGAGGCACAAGGTCTACAAGTGTCTCCAGAACCACACTAGATGCCATGTACATCGCTACCGTGGCACCTTAAAAAATCCAGTCTTTGATGAAGCGACGATAGAAAGTCACCACACCAAAACGCATACATGGCCATCGATCTAAGGATGGAGGAATAGATTCACATAGTGACCGCGTGTGAGGTTTAGCTAGAAGTTTGTCGCCAATTCTGAGTTTGTAGTAGCTCTTTGTATTTGTTTGTCGACATGTTCGACTCAGAATGGCTTACCATCCAAGGTGTCCCGTAGACACTAGACCATTTTGGATGGGCGAGGTCGGCTTTCGAAAAACAGTAATTTGATAGAAGTTTAAGAGCACGCTGATATTACCTGGAAATGTATCTGAGATTAAGCTATGGAGATGCTTTGCGAATATAACCTGGCTTCCTCGAGTTCCGCTGGTAGGCCGTCAAAGACAATGAATGCACAACAGTAGAGGTACCTAGGAAAAATACTCTCTGGGAGCACCTCAGATTCACGCCACAGTCGCAGTTTCATTTCAGGCGGAAAAAAGTGGGAGTCTTTTATGTAATTTTACACCATGGCAACTTGAAGTAAAAATTACTGATTACTTAGAGCAGAGCATTTCAGATAATTAAGATCGAACTTCACTTAAGGTAAGTTTGTTTGATATATTAAAAATATTTTTAACAATAGTAAGCAAACGGCCGTTGCTATATTGTAAACTTGTCGAGAGATAGCGACTTCCTACAGTGTACGCAATGACTGCCTTGGGAGGTTGAACAGAAGTCAAGCAGGGGGCTATCAGGTGCCGCTAATTTGATCGGTATGCTGCGGAGTTAAAAAAAACGAAGAGTACCGCTGGGTTCTAATAGGAGGGGGCTGCTGCAGACTTATGATGTGCTGGCATGCTACGTTAGAAACTTATGCTCGATCTAGAGGCAAATTCTTAAATATTGCCTTCTAGGCAACGCATTTCAATGTAATGCATGTATTTGTATAATACAGAAAACGTTTTATAACAAGACATGTAGATCAACATTTATCAAACAGTATATTAAACAAACGGGAGATTATATTTAGATAATAATTAAGTTTAGTTAATAAGTAACAAAGTCATTATTTCATGTGCACAAACGAAACACACGTCCTCTAAGGGATCAACGCACGTACACTACGTTACTATCTAAGCAGCTAAGGCTTTTAAGGTTGTATTTCGAAGGGAGGAGTCGGCAAAACATGGGCAGGGCAGCTCTTGCGACTTTTATCTGGAACTGCGATGCACAAGTAAGAGCTGGAATGCTGTAATGTTCAGAGAAATTGCAAGGTTATTTATTTCGTAGTTCTGGATGTAGGTTGCTGTAGTAGGACCGTGAACCGTATGCGTATCTGAATCTGTGTAGGACCGTTTGCTTTTTGTTCAAGTTTTTAGTAGTTTTAGTTTTTGGACCATATTGGGAGAGTAGCTCTGTTTCGATCCTGAAAACAAACCGCCCGCCCCTCCGTCCAAAATGCAGCCCTTTCATTGGTTTTTTGACCGTTGTCGCGTAGCAAAATTATAAACATTGACCGCCGGCGCCTAGGAAAATAAATAAACATTTGCAGACGTGGTAACCGCAACAGGTAAAGGAAATCTCTTGTTGTTGTTGGAGACTAGAAACGGTACTGGCTCGTTGCTTAGTGACATGCAAAGCCGACAGACCTGCATATATTCTGTCACTTTAGTACCAACTCATTTTATTTAAACATGATTAAATGCCAGTTAAAGACGCTCAAGGATTTGTGGATCATGTCAAGGATTGCATACTCTGAAATCACCTGACATATATACAGTGTTTCAAGTTTCCGTTGCTTAATAATACCTGCATAATACAATACTAATAAACACTTACAATTGTTTATTAAGTTACTGGGCCAGTTTTATATTTGTATATTCAATAATTTAAAATTGGTGATTTCTTTAGACTGATGTGCGAAAAAGTGAGACTACGGCTGTATGTGTAGAGAAACAGAGAGGAAATAATCTACCAAATAGTTATATTTTTAATATCGATGACCAAACAACTTTAAGGTTAAACAACAAACTAGGACATTCTTAAGGCACTCATTGATTAAACTTCTTTGGTATATAAGAAAAATTTAAATTACATTTTGTGACTTAGTAAATAAAAATCCGGTTAGTATGATTTAATAAGTTTCAACTTCAAAAAAGCTTTTTCGTTCACAATTCTATGAAATGGGATTTCCGGACACATAATGAGAAAATCAAATTTTTACGTTACAATCACAAACCCTAACCGAGTCATGATAAATGAGCAATGGAATAATAATATTAAAAACAATAGTGAACAGTCAGATAAAACCGTGAATCGTTAAACGTGACGGGCGAGCTTTACATGTTCCTCTCGCTCTACAATGAACTCCACATAGTATTGTGTCGTGTAAATTACGTCAAAACATATCTCCATGAATTCACGTCAATCTATCAGCTCGAATAAAACGTTGCCTTTTATAGACGACGTTCAATCGCAACAATAAGGCGCAAATAGAACACGACGTGGGTCGATGAAAACAGCTGACACATTTACATTTACCACGATATTTTGCACAAATGAAACCGTTTTAGGCGTTTTTTACCGCTTCGCGTTCCAAATTACACTACTCTTAAATTAAATGTAAACTTTCTGTTTCCTTTGTGAAAAAGATAACTTTAACAAGCCATTACGCGGCGAATTCTTATGACCTTTAAATATAACGGCCTTCCAACATATTTTTCAGATGTAAATGAAATATAATTTAAAGCATTTTTTGTAATAAAAGGTTTGTAGAAGATCATTACAAGTAAAATGTAAAGATTGAGAATGTTGGTCTATTCTCAGTATTGCAGTTATGTAAATTTTTTTGTTATAGACTGATATGTGTAGAGAAAGCAATTTTATTTTTTTAATTGTTTTTGCACAATACAATCCAATAGACTAGTTGCAAAAAATGGCTTTTAGGTAAATGTTTGTTATTGTTTTTTTTTGCGAAGCACATTTTTGGTCATTTCGGACACGCGTTGCAGTGTCAAATCTGCGTTACCATTAGCTCTGTTGCAGTTTTCAAAGTTATATCATTCAAAAGATTATTCATATATCCCCGCAAATAATAATTAAATGGCATCAAGTCGGGAGACTTTGGCGGCCAGCCGCCCCGACCTTCACACTACAAGTTTTAAAACGGTCTTAGATATATCGCAAAGTGTACTGGCACACCATCGTGCTGGAATTACTACCTAATAATGTGAAAAACTAAATTTTTAGAAAACAACAGTGGTAGATACTTTTATTCATAGCACTTTTATCAATTTCAAAATTTCGTAACTTTCTGCTTGTTCCGTACATTTCAGCCTACAACTAAAATATCCATAAGCGCAATATCAGAATTTATAAAATTTGCAACCGTGATTCTCTCATGAGACACTACTTATTAAAACTTTTGTTTAAATCTTTACTTTCTCATACTTACAACTACCTATATTGTGATAGTGAAAAATCAATTTTTAATAGAATTAATAGAACAAGAAAGTGTAGTTGCTTTCCCCCTCACAAAACGTCAACTCAAGTAAAACTATGCAGGTTTTCGTGTACATACAATTATTCCTCCGCGCACAGCTCTGCCGGATTTTTTTAAATAACTGGCAACTAACGACTGCCTATATGGTTCGAAAAAGCTCGACAGTTTGATTAATTAGTTAGAAGAGAGGCGTTAAGTGCGTGAAAAATCGACAATATTTAGTAAAACCAAATCCTTTCCGCCTGTCTCAACTTTTAGTGGTGAGGGACCTCAGCTACTAGAACCCAGATATGAGCGCGTCTATATATAGGGCGCATACTCCTTTGTACAGCTGATCGCTACAGTTTTCGATACCGGTAAGCAAATGTAGATTGGTACTGTTTGTTTACATTATTAGAACATAATCTGCAAAAATTGCATCTTCTTGTAGTGCTATACTCTATTCAGGGCGTTGGCTACCTCTCTCCTATGTCTGTGGTGATAGATAATTTGCACAGACAGATATAGGGGACCTACAGTTTAACGTAAGCTTCAAACTACAGGAACTGCATGCACTTCTTCTCCAGAGAGGTTTTCCTGGGGAAAAATCCAGCTCGCTGGTTTCCCGTTGCCTTGCAAGGGAGAACAACCGGGCCGAGCACCAAACCCGGATCCGCTGCATTGCTAGCCCGCGCGCTTACCACTGAGCTACCGCCGCTCTAGCATTACGCAAACGAACTCAGACGTTTGTTTTTACTAATAAAATAAATATTTTAAACTTAGGCTTATTTCAATCTCAGGCCTCTATCTAACTGTATTAGAAATTTTCATTGACTTTTATTAAGTTGTGCTATGTAAAATGCTAATATTTAATAATAGAATATTTAAGACTTCATAATTATGATCCGATCATGTTTGTTTGTTTATTTATTTTTTTCTTAGTTTAAATGAAGTCATAGATCAATGTGCTATATAAACATTTACGAGAACATTACAATAATAAATCGCTAACATGTTTATGTTGTGAAGAACATATCATCTGGCGAATACGTCCGAACTGTTTGTCAGAAATGGATACTTAGTGTAGTTGCGTATACTGATGAAAATGTTGCTGTTTTGTGTCATACATCATAGAAAATGGGAGTTGTTGATTATTATTATTATTCATTAGATAATTCTTTACTGCAAATTTACTTATAAATGATAGATTGGAATGTGTGAAAGAAATGCTTGCTTCATAAAAGGAAAATTGAGAAAACTAGAATTTTTAATTGTGTACATTATGCTTCTATAAATAGAAGATGGAAAAGAACGAAACAAAGGCACGTTTAATATTTCAGGAAATAAACGATTTACGGAAAGCATGTTCATAATCGCATCTCCTGGCATATTTGAGAATGTAAAATACTGATTAGCGCATTAAGAACATGTCACACATCACGATATAGCGTATTTATTGTTTTTGTTTTATAATAAGTATACCAAACAAAAACACGGGTCGTAATTCACGGATTCCGCTAGTCTACTTATTTTAAGCAATTTTTTATTGTTTTAAAATTGCAGATTCTACTTTAATTATTTTCTAAATTGTACAAGGTAAGGTGCCCTTTCATAAAGAGTACTCTGCATGAGTCAAACTAACCCATTCGGCTTGTCCCGTTCTAAAAAAAATGCTATGGACGTTCACAATAATATAAAAGCAAACGTTCTATGCATATTTTAACGTTCCCAAAACTTTTTTAAAACTGACATAATAAATACTGCTTTGAATTTTGTTCGGATCCCAGCCAAGGAGTTACATCTCTTTAAATGTTGATTCTTTCCGCCTTAATGAATTATTTACAAAGCAGTTTATGTTGATCTTTAAATGAAGTTGCCGCGGTTAGTAGAATTAGCCACGAATTGTTTATTTTGCTTTAGGATTAATTGTTGAAAATGGTCATCCCATTATCTTAAAGAAGATAAATTAGGGAAAAGACCTTTAGGAATATTTAACTAAATTAAATAAAACTTGCAACTTTTTTTTGTTGGATAACATTTCTCTTGTTTACTAACATGAATTTAAACATAGAAACCATTCAATGGTCTGTTGTAAATGAAGGAAAACTTTGCTTATGAAATTTTGCAATAGTATTAATAGTAATAATAATAACTAAAAAATGATATTTGAACTGAAACCGCACATCAAAATTTTATTATTATACGCCCTAAACTATTGAAAACCCATTACCAATTTTCTTGTCTACGTAACCATGAAACACAGGGTGCCCATTTTATCGTGTAACGTCTAAATTGTTCAAAGTAGGCAACACACGTTGCATGTCGTAGATATCTTTAATAATAAAATACAGGGTGTTAATAAATTGCAGGGACCAACTTCTAGGGCTTGCACAAAAGAAATCAAACAACTTTTGTTAATAAATGTATATGGTCAAAAGTGTTTCCTTTAGAAAATAGAGCCTCTTAAAGATTCTTTAAGAAGTACCTGAAACTAAGCAACCCAAATTGCATTTTCAATTATTTTGCACAGGTCACAGGGAATTTTGAAAAAAAACGATCTAGACATACATGCATTCAAATAACGTCAATTTTGAGACAATTCGATATTTTTGTGATATTTTTTGACTTTTCTTGCATTCGTTTCTTTCTGTGCCTTTTATAATTCGTTTTTTTCGTTCTGTGATTTTTTTGATAATTATTTTCTTCGTTATTTTCGTTCTGTGTTTCGTATTTTTTGTTATGGCGAATTATACTTTTGCCGAACAGCATGACATGATGTTCATGTATGCTGCTTGGGGTAACGCACGCGAAGCTGCTCGTCTGTACCAAGAACATTTTCCGAATAGGAATCATTCATCGCAGTAGGCCTTTAGTGTAGTTTCTTGTCGGCTGCGGAAGGAAGGTACATTCGTTGTCAACAGACACAACTGTGGAGCTACCAGAACAAGTCGAACGGTGGATTTTGAGGAAGAAGTTTTAGAGCAAATGGCTGAAAATCCTTGTACTAGTTCAAGAGCCATCGCTCATGAAATGGGGCTGAACCATGTTTTAGTATGGGAGGTACTACATGAGCAGCAACTACATCCGTACCATCCACAGAAGGTACAAGCCATGGTTCAAGCAGATTTTCCCAGAAGGGTAGAATTTTGCCAGGAATTTCTGCGCGGTGTAATGATCCAGAATTCCAAGTAAACGTTTTGTTTAGCGACGAGGCATCTTTTATGAAAGAAGGAATATTCAACAGTAGACACAGCCACATTTGGGACGCTGAAAATCCCCATGCTGTGGTTCAAAAAAGATACCAGCAAAGATTTTCAGTGCACATTTGGGCCGGGATTGTTGGCGATAGACTCATTGGACCATATCTGCTACCCCAAAGGTTAACAGGAACAATTTATTTAAATTACTTGCGCCATGTCCTGCCTGAACTTTTGGAAGATGTTCCACCTCAAATGTGGCTGCAGCACGATGGTGCACCTGCTCATTTTTCGGCGAATGTCAGGGAATTTTTAAACAACACTTTTCCCAACAGATGAATAGGTCGAGGAGAGCATGTGGCGTGGTCTCCACGGTCTCCTGATTCGACCCCACTTGATTCTGTTTGTGGAATCATGTTAAAACGTTAGTGTATGCTACCCCAGTTGAAACTGTAGAAGAACTTACGGCGCTTATTCTTGCTGCATGTGAAGAAGTTAAACAGGCTCCTGATATATTTGGAGCGGTGCGCAGGAATTTACTTTGTAGATGTGCTTCGTGTGTAGAAGCTAGAGGCGACATTTTGAACATTTACTATAATTTTGTTAATTTTTGAATTAGTTATTGTAAATTTTTCAAATAGTTGATTTTTGCTTTGTAATTTTGGTTTTTTCTATTGCTTAGTTTTGAAACATTTTGTTAATTAATTTATTTTAAATTTAATTTGAATTTAAAAAGTGGGAAAGAGGGCTTTATTTATCCTGTATTAATTTCCGTCGTTATGGAAACAAATAGTAGGTAGGAAATGAGTTGCCTACATTTAGGCGCTTCTTAAAGAATCTTTGAGAAGCTTCATTCCTGAAAGGAAACACTTTTGACCACACATTTATTAACAAAAGTTGTTTGCTTTGTTGTGTTTTGCAAGCCCTAGAAGTTTGTCCCTACAATTCATTAACACCCTGTATAACTTTACAAATACGAACAACCGTTTTTTTGTGAGTATAGCCCACTGTGCAGGAGGGGGCATTTTTGATGCAAAAGAGGGGTATCTGACTATACATCAGTGCTAGAGCAAAACCGATAACACTCTTCTGAACAGTTTTTCAAATCGCATTTAGTGGCCAAGACCGAAAATATATATATTTTTTGTTTTCAAGTGTTGGTCATATTTAATATTTTCAAAATTTTGATGGATTGTTGTAGCTTCGTTATTTAAAGAGATATCGGGAAACCGTTAATACCCAAACCTACATTTTATCATAGCGGAACCATATATTTTGCTACGACACCATTAAAGTGCTTACATTTTTCCCGTTTAAAAAATATATGGTTTGTTATATTTATTTATAAAAATAACTGAGTTGCAACTTTTTTTTATTAAGATGCGAATATGCGTTGATACTGTTATAAATGACAAATGACCAACAAAACAATTTTTACAAGATCTATTTTAAATCAACAATATTCTGATAGGCACTTATGGTCCCATTACGTGGCCGGATCGATCGTCAGACCTGGCATCACTAGATTTTCTTCTTTGGTGCTACATTAATTCTCCAGCTGTCGTTTGTTTAAATTGTTCGTATTTATTAATATTAAAATTTATATTAAAGTCATTTGTCACTTATTATACTTTCAAGAAGGCGTACGCGACTTTTACTAGAAAAAACAAATCAGAACTAAATTATTTTTTTTAAATAAATATATCAATCTATATATTTTCCGAGCGGCAAAAAATTAAACGCTTAAATAGGGCCATAGCCAATTACGGCAACTCTTCGAAATTTCGAAAATGTCAAATATAGCAAATAACTGGAAACCAAAAAAATATCTTTAATTTCTGCCTTGATCATTAAATTTGAGCCGAAAAACTGCTCGAGAAGGTGCAATCAGTTTTATACTGAGATAGCGCGTTTACATCGAAAATGCCTCATCCTGTACATATTTTTAATAATAAAATGTCAAACGAAGATGGCTTTTTATCCACAACAAACTGTTGTCTTTTATTGTAAAGCTATATTTTAATAATAAAGCAACCCATAGCATGCAAATGGTGCTGCCTACTCCGAAAAGTCTAGGGGTTACAGGATATAATGGGCAGCTTGTATATATTTTAAGCTTATGGTAAAGATTACTATAAATTGTGGGACCAATACCTTTTTGTTGGCGTTGGCTTAGTTTTTCTAATCTGAAAATGACCGCCTGCCTTTGAATAAGCAAATGTCAAGGTCTATTCAAGGTCGCTCTAGAATTGGTATGTAATTAAATCTTCCTGTTCTAAATAATGATGTAAATTCGAACTGAAGGGTTATATCGGGGTTACTAATTTGTCGGTTTAATAATTTTATATTTTGTTTCCAAATAACTGTATTACTTTGAAAATGCAAATTTCAAGGTCAACAGTTTCGATTAGGGAAATTTTTGGTCGTATTTGCCTTTGTTATGTTATTCGTTTGTTATCGATAGATTTTGCTCTAATCAGTGTTCATTTTTGGTTAATTTTGTAGTGGTGTTCTTTTACCCCCTCCCCCCCCCTCTTTGAGTTTGATTACAACCTTGGCGTTTTTCCACAAATCTAAACTAGTGTTTGTTATTTTTAGCAATTCTCCCAATGGATTCTTGATGTTTTAAAATACATTTAATGTGTTTGATTCCTAATTTTGCCTGAATATGGTTAATTCTGGCAGAAACGTGTCGCAATAAATTTAACTTCAACATTTGTAAGAATTTCGTTTTTGTTTTATTTCTGAAACTACACGCCACTTAGGAGAAAATACAGACCCTTTATGTAATTAAACATTAACATTAAATGAGTATCTGTATATAAAATACTTAATTACTTTAACAATATCTATTTATTTAAACCTTATACGTATTTCGGCATGTTTACATGCCATTGTCAAAGGTTATATGAAGATAAACAGTTAGTGTTGTTATAGCAATAGAACTTTTTTACTTATCTTGGTAATCGTCTGCAGATGACTTGATTTCTTATTCCAAAATGTCCAGACAATTAGAAATTTTGATATTAGGTATAAAGAACACGTACGTTGTTACAAATACAAACACCCACATAAATCCAATTACGCTAAACACTTACTAGAACAAAATCATTCAATGACATCTAATAACACCATAACATGTTTACACTTTTGTGATGATAAACGTAAATTAGATATACTAGAAGCTTTTGAAATTCACAAACATTTAAAAACTGTACCGTTAATGAATGAACAAATTGATCTGTTAAATTCTCCTCTACTGGACATTTTGGAATAAGAAATCAAGTCATCTGCAGACGATTACCAAGATAAGTAAAAAGTTCTATTGCTATAACAACACTAACTGTTTACTTTCATATAACCTTTGACAATGGCATGTAAACATGCTGAAATACGTATAAGGTTTAAATAAATAGATATTGTTAAAGTGATTAAGTATTTTATATACAGATACTCATTAAATATGGACTTTAACGAAGTAAAGCTGGAATTGATAAATAAAATTAACATTAAAGAAATACGCATTTTAAGGTTACGACAAAGTTTGCTACAAATATACCTGACTGTCAAAGTCAATTCAAGGTCACTCCTGATTTTCGTTTCAATAACTGCGTTGGTATGCAATTATGTTTTCCTTGTTTAAGCTTGAAAATAAGCAATATAATGTTATCTCAAGGTCACTTTAATTTGTCATTTGTCAATTCTATATTCTGGTCTTAAAATAACCATACCACACTTGAAAACGCTAAATTTTAAGGTTAACAAAATTATCCTCCTAATAACTAAACACGCGTTGATCTGTTCTTTGTTTGAAAATCATTGTATGTGTGACCAAGAAAATAATTATTTTAAGGTCGTTTCATAATCACTCTAGATGGTGGTTTAGTTGGTTATTAAAATCGTCATATGACCTTGAAAAATTTATATTTCAAAGTCATCTGACAACTCAAAGTTTTCTCTATTATCACTACTTTGAGATACATAATTCTTCTACAAACTTCTGTACACGCATGATTTACAATTGGCCGAGTGTCCTCAAAAATACAAAATTTGAGGTTACTTTAAGGTCACCTCAAAAAATCTTGTCAATAACTGCCCATTGACATATAATAACATTTTTCTTGTTTGCATAACCTTGAAAAACATATGTCAACATTGTGAGTTTATAAATAATAATAATAATAATTGTTTCCCGATCACAATATGCAATTAACTAATTACGTTACAGCAATTTATTTCAAGGTCACTTCAATTCATCGTTTTAATAATTTTATATTATAGTTTCCAAATAACTGTATCACCTTGACAACGTAAATTTCAAAGTCAACCAAATTGTCCTCGTAATAAGTACCCAATGCATTCAACTTTTCTACGTTTTAAAATTTCTGTATGGCCTTGAAAATAGATATTTTAAGGTTCGCTCACAATAACTCTAAATTGTGGTTTAAATAACTTGCAATAAGGTATTGTAGCACACGTCAGCTCGGCGCTTTAAAAATCTGCGGGGCAGATCATCAGCTGTTTCCCCGTTTGTAAGCTCCTAGAGCTGAAGATGAGCTACAATTTGGTTTATGTTCTAGCCTGCTAATTTATATATGACATATTCTGTGAATTTTTGAAAATTAGGGTTTTAACGCATATTTACATAAAAACGAGTTATCAGATTTCGATGAAATTTATTATTGGAAATGTTCTAAGGGTATACAATTTTAGAAGCTACGAGAACTTTTGGAACTACTAAAGGCGTGCAGTGAAAAAAATAATGTAATGTTTTTTGACGTCTCAAAGCTAGTAGAAACAATGCCGTAATAACCCGTTGCAACACTTGGCATCCAGTCGGGATTGTCCACGTCTTTAATTCTGCAGGTTTTCCTATAATTTATATATGCTTAGTGACATTCGGTTAAATCCGCATTTTATGGCATTAAGCCCTTTAACTTTTGAAAGTTTGCTTAAAAGTTATTTTATGTTGGAAAGATAAAGCAGCAGGTATTCTATAAAAATGCACTCCGTCGTCGCGTTCTTTGCGGCTGCCACATTTCACCAAAAGCAAACATTTTGACAAATTAATAACAAATAAAATTAACAGCAAAAACCATTCAACACCTACAGCACACAACGTCAGTTAGGCTATGTCTGCCCTGCAGCAGTCATATTGAATTTAATTTGACAGCATTCTGGAATCGTATCGCAATAAGCCTTTACGTCCCACTGCTGGGCTCTGGCACTCTTCTCTGCCACGTACTCTCTTTAGCGCTAAGGTGGAGTACCGGGGACCTACAGTTTAACGTCGAATCCGAACGACTAAATACCAGAGAAGGGAATTAAAACCCCACGGCTACCTACACTGGATTGGGGAGTGTGTGTGGCGGATTGCGGCATAGATTTTTATTGCTGTATGGCTTCGGCGGAGAATCGAACCCCAGATCTTTAGCGTTAGCTACCGCCACTCCCATTCTAGAATACCTTACTAAAATCGTCGCGTGGTCTAATTTTCTGTTTTATTTCTTATCTAAACTTCTGTACACTTACAAAATCTATAACTGGCTGCGTGTCCTTGAAAATGTATAATTTGAGGTTAATTTAAGGTTACGCCAAAAACATTTTTGAATAACTTTGCATTTGCATATAATCATATATTTTTGCCTGCATAACCTTGATATTACACATCTCAAGGTTATGATGTAACGTACAAGTCACTGCAAATTACCGTGCCCGCCCGTTTGCATTGGTATTGGCTGTTATTTCCATATAGAACCCAAACGTCCGTGTCATTTCAAGGTCACCTTAAAATTTTGTTTCAATAACTCAATGTTGATATGCCTCAGGCGTTACGTCAATTTGTCATTTTAATAATTTCATATTCTGGTCTCAAAATAACTGTATCACCTTCAAAATGCAAATTTCAAGATCAACAAAATTATTTCCTTAATCACTTAACATTCACTGATTTTTATTTGTTTTAAAAGTGCCGAATGACCTTGAAAATACATATTTTAAGATTCTAAACTTTTTATTTGTACATTTAACAGTACAAATTTTAAAGTGTGAAGTTAATCACGTTAAGGTTTAATGTTTCTAGCATTTTTTTAACTTTAATTTATTCTACAATTTAGGTTCATGAATAATAACGTTATACCTAAAGGAGGAAAGGAATAACAAAAATGTTTTGTTTTTAATTTTAAGAGTCCCGTGGCTTATTTGGATTGACGTAGTCTGATATATTTATCGGAGCACCTTCCAACACCCAGTCCCTTTGAAATTATCCACATCGTTTGCCAAAAAGTTAATTTTTGTGAAACTACTAATCTTTCATCTTACGTTAGTTAGTTCCACAGACTAAATTCATCTCTATGAAAAATTCTCTCCCCTGGAAGCAACCTAATAGGGTAAAGGCGAACTGGGTACTAGAAATGTTTTGCTTGCACGATTCCAGTAATAAGGGGTCGTAGAATGAGAACACCTAACTTTGTTCTACATAATCTAATATTTTGTGTGAGCACCCTCCCCATCTTCCTTGTTTTGGGATGCTTGACCCCATTTGCTGAATTCAGAGCCGCAACTAGGTATTCTTGAGTCTGGGATAAAAATAATAGTTGCGCCTCTATACATCCTACCTATGGCTGTTTTAAACATAGGTGCCATATTTTGTAAACATTCTGTATAAATTTGTAAAACGAAAGTAAGTGAAATCGTTTATTCTACAACTAAATACAGAATTCACCAATTTAATGGATTCGACCAGCTTTGAGGCGCATTCTAAGAAATTTAAATGAATTTGTTTAATACAATTTTAACTACTTCGCCCCATCTGTTATTAAAGTTTTTGTGCGCCAGAAATACCTACAGTTTAAAAAGGGTTCTGAACCTTTACTAGCTATTAATTCGAAGTTTGTATTGTAGTGTAAGTCTATGGTAGTGGTCAAATGGTAACCCATCCAAGGTGTGACCGGCCGGATTGTTGCTGAATTTGAATACCGTTTGACCGGACGCAGCTAAAAATATAGGAACGTCCAGACAAAATGATTCGTTTATTTTTATTTTGAATGACTTCATTTTATTACTCCACCTCGTAAGTATAACACCACTATCTACAATTACTATTCGGCATCACGCGTATAACAGTTTAGCAGTGTATTCACCCCCACTCTCAGTTTGAAGGTGAGGCGGTAATGTGACATGCGCGAACTGTCCACTGTTGTTTAGTCAAAAAGTTGAAATCAATATATAAATATTTCGTTTGTGATGGGTTATTATATGCGGCGAGCTGTAAACTCCAAACTGTAGGTATTGTAAATTTATTTTTAATTATCAATCCAATTTTTTAAACACTAAGATCTTATTTTAATACGATAACTATGATTTTTGTGTTTGTTACTAAATTCAGGTCACTGGCTTTATACATGATTGGATTAAGCTCGTAAACGCTTAAAATCAAAGTTATAATTCGCAGTTGGGTAGATGTGCTCGTTATAATCAAATTGTGAACACGTAACATAAGGCAGGTATTGATAAAAATAGTTCTACTTCAATATTAGGTTGAAAAAGCTTTAAAAACGACATCTAGCGACAGACCGTTATACTTGTTAGGTCGCTGATGTTTGTACACGTCCCAGTACTTTGCCGAACAATCTATGGTTAAGATTTTATTATTCAGTATATTTATTATTTTGCTATATTTTTAATATTTATTATCGATTTAATTATGTTCAGTCCGGTATTTGCACTGGGGCCTCCAGATTACACCTTTACCGCTAAACCAACACAAGTTTTAAAATTTTTTTCCGTTATTAACTGAAATTAATCATGACGTTTGTAAAATTAAAATATTAAATATAGAAACTAATTTACAATGTTCACTTTTTAATTGTTTAAAAATACTAAATATAAGCAACTACTGTTAAATAATAAACCACGCCACTCAGGATGTGGATTTCACAGGCGACTGCGATTAAGTTTCTGTTTGATCGTTTTGTACTATTTTGCATTAAGGTATAGTTGGAGTGCGCCACTGAATCGTCGCTGCACTGCTTTACTGAAAGTGGTCAAAACGTCTACCGTGGACACAACACCCACACATGTGTAGTGGCCACAAAACGCCCACCAGTTTGGGTCCCCGTATATATTAGCACAGATAAAGTTAACACTACAGATATACGACCCTTTATACAAAATGTCCGCCCATATTTGGAGACGAAATTAGCGTTAGTTTGGCTACAACGCGCCGGACCAATTTTAGGGCGCTGCTATCGCAATTTGTTTATTACTGTTGAAATGTGTTGGAAACTGTTTTATCGCGGATTTGAGTGTATCTGTCACATCATGAATATAATTTAAGTAGAATTGGCTTCAATATTAATTATTTACGAAAAATTGCGATTTGACAATTAAACATGGCAGATGGCTGTCTAACTTTTGGTTTGAATATGTGCTAAGTAATCTGCTCAATTACAGTCATCTGTGACTTAATTATAAATTGTCATTGTAGCGCCATCTTTTTGCAGATTATTAATCATATAAAACAAGCTGCCGATAGCTCACATATTTACCATATATCTGTAGTGTTAACCTTATCTGTGATATTAGCGATGACCGTTGCAAAGACCGAAATTGGTGAGCGCTTCGGCTCTGATGGCCGTTGTGACTAATGTCCCCGGTTGCGGTATAGACACAAAATACATGGTGGGCGTTGTGTCTTACTCTACAACGTATATTTCACTACTTACTTACATTTTTACTCTTTTATGTAATGTATGTATTGTGTAGAACGTTCTAACTCTATAAATTATTCCTATGTTTGAATAAATGAAAATCAAATTTACAAATTCGCAATTTAAGTCTGTATAATTATAAACACGAATGCATAAATGCAGATAAGAAACTGTCTTTCTCAAGTTCCTTGTTAATTTGACGTAATGTAAAACATTCCATTACTCGAAGACATAAATTAATCTTGTTAAACCTAAAGTACATACAACAAGAAGAATAAGTAAACGATGCAAATTAGGAAGCACACAGAACAAAGAACAAAGAAGCAAATTTCCTGGAGGTTTTTCAGCTGTTTGAAAACAGGGCGCGGTTTCCAACTATTTATCAATCAATCAAGGAGTGTACAGGGATGTAGTAGAGCGAACTTGCAAACAAGACCGGGGAATTTTATATCCGTTGACAACGGAGAAAATGTCGCAACAGTAAAGAATCCCTGGTTTGAAATTACAATCATTTCAATTTGTCATCTAGTCAAAGAAAACTATTTATCAATGAGCCAACTTTCTCAATTATTCTTGTCCCTAAATGTCGGGAATACCAAATATTTCCTTTAAAATTTATTTTGCCTCTAGCAAAGCGCTTTTTTATAGTTCCCTGTATGTCCAATGTCCTGCTATAAATTTTATTAGGAAATTTTGGAAATGGACTCGAGACCTTCCGTGGTGATTAAGTGGCTCCGACCGGATTTTCCTAACATATCAAATCATAAAATTGAATTCTACGAGTTTTACTGTAAGAGTTATGAGACCTACATATTTTTCTACTAGCTTTCGAAATTTATTAGCAATAATAACATTTTTTTTATAGCAATTTTTGTAAACATGGGATTAAAGTATTAAATAATCTTGTTATTTATTTTTATTTTTAAAAGAAAAAACTACGGCATATACAGGATTGGGCAAAAGTAGGGAACAATGCAAATATGTTCAATACGGCAACCGCCATTTTGACAAAAATTTTTACATGAAGGTTCCAATATACTGCGGATACAATGAAAGTTTCGTCGGTTTAAAAAAACTTTCGGTTTAGCCGGAAATGATATCAACTTTTTTATTTTAAATGAAACACTCTGTATATTTTTTGATGTATCGATAGAACTCTTTTTTGCGAGTTCAGCGATATAAAATGCCTTTATTTTCAATAATGTTAGAGATATTGAACAATAATATTTCGTAATTGTTATCTAGCAGCTCATGACAACAAAATAATGTGAGAAACTTAAACAGTTATGTAATGTTGTCAAATACGCTTGGTTCGTCTTGTGTTGTTTTGATGTTCGATAGATTGAGCAGTGTGGTTGCAGTAATCAATTAATTAACCAAAATTAATTAAAACTGCTCAATTTAACATCAGAAATGATTCAATTAACAGAAATATTGCAAATTGTTAATAAACTTCTTGCTGAGTTGTACGAGTTCACCAAAACCAACCATAATTAAAATTTGAATTCGTTCTCTTTCTGTTAATTTAACCATTTCTGATGTTAAATTTAGCAGTTTTAATTAATTTTGGTTAATTAATTGATTACTGCAACCACACTGCTCAATCCATCAAACATTAGAACAACACAACGCGAACCAAGCATATTTGACAACTTTACAAAACTGATTAGGCTTCCCACATTCTTTTGTTTTCATGAGCTGCTAGATAACAATTACGAAACATTATTGTTCAATATCTCCACAATTATTGAAAATAAAAGCTGAACTCGAAAAAAAGAGTTCTATCGATATATCAAAAAATATAAAAAGTGTTCTATTTAAAATAAAAAAGTTGACATCATTTCCGGCTAACCCTGAAGTTTTTTTAAACCGCTAATAACTTTATTGTATCCGCCGTATATCGGAACCTTCATGTAGAAAATTTTGTCAAAATCACGGTTGCTGTATTAAAGATATTTGCATTGTTCCGTACTTTTGCCCAACCCTGTAGATAAGGAATAAAAAATGCGTTAAGTAAAGTTTGAATACCAAAAGATATTTTATTACGACTCTGTCACCAAATTGTAGGTAGTGTAAACAAATGGCTGTAGAAAAATGCACAGGGTGAATAAAAAGTAGCGCGTACTTTTATCTTAATGTCCATAAAGATTTATTCTATAAAAACTTTGCTTTCATAATAGTTCTTTGTTAAATTTCAGCGAATACCGCATTGTCGACGGTCAATTTTTTATACTTATCGTTATTTGGTTGCTATGGCAACTAGAAAAAATTTTGAGTTTTAAAGAATACGATTCATAAATTTCGTTAAGTAATCTTACGAAAACATTATAATACCAGAAAGAAAAGCAATTACTGTATCAATAACGTGAAAAAAATATGAACTGATGTTTAAAAAACCAAAGTTGGTTGCCATAGCTACCAAGTAACTAAACGTATTGAAATCAAACATTTACAAAGTGAAAATTCATCAAACAACTTTTATTTATATCATTTTTCCATCGAATCAATGTTTACGAAGTTACCGACTTTTATGAGTTTTATTTTGACCCACCGTATATAATCAGGTAATAGAAAACAGAGTTAGACTTAAACCACTTTCTAGTTTGTACAATTTCTTTAATATATCATTCCCAAAAATGTTAATATACAAGGTGTTTCAAAAAATGTAAAAAATGCTCATCTAATGGTAGTTTTTTTTTTTAAAGAATCATGAGGCCGTGCGTGAGCACGACTCCATGATTCCCATCCCACCCCCTTACCCGGGCTCAGCGGACTTCAGCGCTATTCACCGGTCTAACATGCCCCACCCCTAAAAGACATGCAACCCAACATACACACCACCCACACCATCCATGGACACGCCGGATTAACTTATACAGAAAAATTTCCGAAGGGCAGAGGACTCGAACCTACTGCCGTTGGGAGTCTAGTTTCAAAGCCTGGGACGTTAACCACTAGACCACCCGTTGGCCCTAATCTAATGGTAGTGGATGACTACATTTGTAATTGATATGTAGTCCCAAAAGCTCAGTACATAGTTATAGAATTAAAAAAAAAACATTTTTTAATTTAAATATTCTACAGATTGCTTCGAAATATTTGGATAAACTTTGATGTAATCATAGATGACGAAATAAGTGAACATGACGTAGTACCCAAAGGCTTATTTACGAGTTATAGTTTCAGAAAGTGTAAAAAACGTAACACACAAGGTGTTCCAAAAAAACTACAAAAATGTTGGTCTAGTAACAGTGGATGACAAAATATGCAAAAGATATGAAAGTCCAAACATTCAGTACATCGTTATAGTTTTAGAGAAAAAAGGAGCACAGTTAGGAAAATATTGAACAAGGTATTCAAAAAATTTGGACAAACTTTGATACAGTGGTAGTAGATGACAAAATAAGTTACCATGGTGTAAGGTCCAAACACTGCCTTACAAGGTATAACTTCGAAAGAGTCAAAAAATGATATGGACGCCCAAATGCTCAGTACAAACAGTTATAAATTAAAAAAAAAACAAACTCTGAAAAAATATCATACATGGTGTTTCAAAAAAGTTGGGTAAACTTTGAAATAGTTGTAGTAGATGACAAAATAAATAAATATGGAGTAAGGCCCAAACGCATATTTACGAGCTATCCCGTATAACCACACAATACAGAACCTATATCGAACCTGTATTTAAATCTTTAGTCGATACAGGCTTTCTGTACCCTATGGATAGCGCGACGATAGAGATTACATATCGATTGGGTATAGTTGTCTTTACTAACTCTGTATATAAGATGTAAACCTCCTGTACAGACAACATATAGTTAAAGTACAGATGCAGTTAAGATTGCGTATAGAGCACATGAAGGTACTGTAAAGATACGATATAGGTTTTTAAAGATACTATTCCGATGCTGTATCGTCCAAATTAAGGTGCGGTATAGATAATTCAAGCAATTAATTTTAGATAAAAACAAAAAAATATTTTTTTACGCTATATATTTATTTAGCGGATATATTTTCTTTTATAATATTTTATACAACTTCTGTATTTTTTTAGCTAATTTCACTTACACTAATGTATTTATTGATAAATTTTTAATTATAAAATGCGCTACATACTTTACCTTAGCGGGGAATCGAACTGGCCATCTTTGGTTTGTGAGTCGGTCTCCTTGCACCCTGAGCTAATCTCGCCTCTTATAACATTCGACCGCTAAATGTTTTAAGAGTATTACATTAGGTTATGATGGACAATATGATACAAATGTACTACCAAGAATTACAGGTTAGGGTTAAACCGTTTTCTTTTTTGCAGTAAAATTTATAGTGACGTTGCATAATATCTCGTTAATAGTGTAGAGTAAAATCATTTTATAAATAGTTGGTAAAGTGTATCGTTTGCAGCTTTGCTAAGTTTTTAATAAACTGATGCCGAAACAACAAAAGACAACTACGTAGTGTGCATACAAGCGAAGTGGGAAAAAGCAGATATAAACGACGTTAGATTATATATAGTATCAAAATTTCAAGAAACACGTGAAAACAGACTATTTTGATAGAGTAAAGTATTAAGAAAAATAAACAGTGAAGAATTATAGGGGATAAAATATAAAACAGTTTTAGTAGGTTCAGACATTTCGAGAATCTTACTTCGAAATAATTGATGTCTTTGTATTATTTTACCACCAACTATTTTAAAGTACATTATTTCTGAATTTCCCGCCATTGCTGTCAGAATTGTAATTTCAAGAAAAAAATATCACGTAATTGTTCATGTTGATGTCGGTTCGTACTTTGTACTGCTGGCGCTGGGATAAGCTTTAAATATCTTTATCTTTTTGGTGAGTGGACTTTCCAAACAGGTCTGTTTATAAACCCCCATAAAGGTTTAGAGCTATTCTTCAGCCATGCATTGTTTAACGTCCGGCTTGGTTTTAGGTTTTACCGTTAAGAAAGTTTCTTTGCAATTGAGTCATTCTTATTGTGTTTCGCTGGAACTTTTAGCCGATGAAATATATTTATTTACAAAGTTTTTCCAATTACATGTTCAAAAACACTTTACTTCTAGTGCTTTAGGTGATTTTTTGGCCTTCTGGGGGGTTAATTACCCCTATCGAAAATAACTCCACATTGGAGACAGCAGCCTTGGTTAATGATTATGTCATAAATTATTATTATAATTGTAGGAAGCACACAAATCTCCAAGGTTCCATCAAATTCGTAAACTTTAAATTCTTGATCTTGTTGATGCGCCATTTTTAACGTTTTTACACACAAGGCCAACAAATAAAGATAGTGTTTAGATTGACGCTATACACAGCGGTTTTAGGCTTAAGATAAAACTGTAAAGACAGGCAGTATATATTTAGCGAATCTAGGAATAAAAAGCCGTGGAAAAAAAAGCCGGGGTATAAAAAGCCGGGAAAAAAAAGCCGCGGAAAAAAAAGCCGGGGGAAAAAAAGCTGGCGGAAAAAAAACCGATGGTATAAATATTAAACATATTTAATAAATAAATACTTATTAAATCCCAAAATAACAACTACTACAATAATTTGTACAAACTTTATTTTATGTCAGAAGACAAAGTGTTATAATAATACACATTATTATACATTATTATTATATTATTATATTATAATACACACAATTATAGTAATACACATTAAAATTATAATAATCATCATAATAATAATATAGAGACTTACACATTTATTTAATTACAAATGTAATTGAGTAAAAGAAAAACACTCTTTACATTTCCCATTAGAAAGCAAACAGGTTTCTAAATTTAGTAGTAGTGGTAGTAGTTAGATGTAAGTCTCTATATTATTATTGATATTATTATAATTTTAATGTGTATATAAACAGTTTGTCTTCTGACAAAATAAAGTTTGTACAAATTATTGTAGTAGTTGTTATTTTGGGATTCAATAAAAATGAAACTTCACAATTTTTTAGTCATTCTATGCTCCCTTAGTAGTGGATCAAATCATTGTTTTCTTTGCTTCAAGTATTTATTTATTACATATGTTAAATATTTATACCATCGGCTTTTTTTTTCCGCCGGCTTTTTTTTCCGCCGGTTTTTTTTTTCCGCGGCTTTTTTTTCCCGGCTTTTTATACCCCGGCTTTTTTTTCCACGGCTTTTTATTCCGCCTACCATATTTAGCACAGATTCGATAAAGACAAAATCGGTAATTGCGCTACAGGTGCGATATAGCCTGCATGAAGATATTGTAGAGATTTGTTAAAGGTACAACTGTAAAGACAATCAGTATATATTTTCTACAGATCCGATAAAGATAAAATCCCTGCTAGAAGTACCGGTGCGGTATAGCATAGAATAAGATGTGATACAGATGTGATAAAGATAAAACTGTACTGGAAACAAGTATAGATATCATATAGATGCGGTAAATATTTAATCTATACAGTTAAGGTATAGGCTAAAGTACAGCTCCGATACATATTACACCTGTATCACGTAATCTTTACCGCATCTTTAAATATCTCTATCGCCTAGGACATCTTTATAGATTTGGTTATACGGGGTAGCTTCAGAAAAAAAACCAATAAATTTTAAATACAAGGTGTGGTAAAAAGAATGTAAAAAAATGTTGATTTAACGCTTCTGGATGAGGAAATATATAAATGATATGTGGGCCGGCGGGTGGTCTAGTGGTTAAAGTCCCAGGCTTTGAAACTACTCTCAATGGCAGTTGGTTCGACTCCACTGCTCGTCACTAATTTTTCTGAATAAGTTAAATCTGAGGAGTCCATGGATGGTGTATGTAGGTGTGTATGTTGGGTTGCATGTCTTTCAGGGGTGGGGCATGTTAGACCGGTGAAAAGCCTTAGTGTGCTGAGCCCGGGTAAGGGGGTGGGATGGGAATCATGGGGTCGTGCTCACGCACGGCTTCATGATTCTTTAAAAAAAAAAAAAATAAGTGATATGTAGGCCCAAACGCTCAGTAAATAGTTATAGATTATGAAAACAACAAATCAACATTATTATGCATGGTGTAAACTTGAATTTAGTGGTAGTAGATGACAGAATACGTAAACATGTTGTAGTGACTAAACGCTTACTTATGAGTTATAAAAAACAACAAAATTAAATATACAGGGTGTGTTAAAAAAATTGCAAAAGTGTCGATCTAATGGTTGTAGATGAGAAAATATGTAAATAAACTTGTAGGATCAAACGTTTCGTAAATAGTTATACAGTTAGAACAAAACACAATACTTTCTGAAAAAAAATTTTTGTAGGGTGTTTCAAGATATGAGAGTAAATTTTGAAGTAGTGGTAGTAGATGACGAAATAAAGGAAAATCATGTAGAGCCCAAGCGTCTTAGTTTCAAACGTTAAAAAATAAATAATATACAGATTACTTCAAAAAATGAGATACAAAACGAAATAAATAAACAATTTATGGGTTCATGAGAGTTACAATTTCAATACAACAAAAAATTTAAAAAAATTGTTTGGTCGAAACGTGATTTTAAGTATTCAATTAAACAGAATCAATTTTCTTTAAAGACCTGAAATGTTTTTTACCGAAAAAAGCAAAATGTTTCAGTTAAAGTTTTTTTTATATTATTTTTATTTTTATTTCACAAACTCTGTTATAAAAATATTTATTTTATAAAAAAATTTCTTGTTTGAAAAAAGTTCTCATATAAAAATATTACTTTTGAAAGAAGTTTTGAAATAAAAATACTTTTTCTTAAAAAAGTTTTCCCTAGAAAGCATTTCTCTCTTGAAAAAAGGTTATTGAAGAAACTAATTCTCACGTGAAAAAACGTTCTCCCAAAAAAATGTTTTTTCTTGAAAAAATGTTCTCCCATAGCAATATTTCTCTCATAGTCACGGTTTGCCTAATATACAAATAGATGGCGCTAGTACGTTCCGACAGGTGCCTGGAACATTGACGCAAAGAATTCAATGTAGGCATGTAGAGCTGGAACACACACTTACATATGGGAAGGAAATCACAGTAAAGGTAAATATGGTTTACACATAAAACAAAAAAGTGTATTAAATAAAAGTGCTAAATCTGTCTCTTTCTAAGCTATTGCTAGCAATGAAAAAATCGAGGTTTTGTCCTACCGGTTCTAAAGCATTGATTGCGGGTTTCAACTTTACATTGAATTTATTGTTCCACCGTTTCAGGTCAGAACGTAGTAACGCCATCTCTTTGTGTAGGCTAATAGTGATTCTGAAAGACATTTTTAGCAGCGCGAGGGAAAAATTTTTTGAGAAAACTCTTTTCGAGAGAGAAATATTTTTACGAGAGAACTTTCTTTAAGCGAGAAATATTTTTATAAGGGAACTGTTTTGCAGCGCAAAATATTTTTACTTTTTCAAGAAAGAAATAAAAATATCTTTATGATAATTAACTTTAAAAAAAAAACGACTTCAAATAAAAACACAAAAGTAACATAAGTTAACTAAAAAGCAAAAAATAAATGTTTTTTATACAACAGTTTAATACTTATTTGTTGTTCCGTTTAATGTAATTAAGAAATTATTGTTTATTTGTTTAATTATTAATTGTTTTATAATTTTTAAGTCGGTGCCAAGTAAAACAAAAATTCAAATCTAATTTGTTATTGTAGCAAACATAATTTTTATGTTTTACTTGGCACCGACTTAAAAATTATAAAACAATTAATAATTATATAATAAACAATAATTTCTTAATTACATTAAAAGGAACAAAAAAGAAATATTAAATTGTTGTATAAAAGTCATTTATTTTTTGCTTATTAGTTAACTTTGTGTTTTTATTTGAAGTCGTTTTTTTTAAGTTAATTGTTTTACAATTTTAAGTGATGGGTAGACCTAGTAAGGATGCTTCTCGAATGAGGAAACGACGGCTAGTTGAAACGGAAGATGAAAGACGGAAACGCCTAGAAAAAAAAATAGATTTTGAGGAGTTCCCTGTATCTGTTAAGTTCAAGGTCCAATACCAATGTAATTAAAATGGGGCCACCTTGGAATTATACTGAACCCAACGCAAAAAGAATCATTAAAGTCGGTTCATAAACAAAAAAAAGTTATACCCGAACATACATAAAAATTTGTGAAGTCGGTGAAAAAATTGACTGACTTTGGACTGCTTGTTAGAAATAAAAATATACCGTGTTACTTCAATTTGCTTAAAAAATTGTGCCTCCTAATTGCATAAGTTAAGTAACTAAACCAGCTCGTTATTTTGCTAAACAACAATATTGTTCTGCTGAAAAGCACATCTGAAATAATTCCTTTTGTCTGCTTTCTAAAAGACGAACAAAACCCCATTTGAATTTGTAGGAAGGTTTGCTTGTATTGTGTTTCTGATAATACAATTTTCATGTTGCTTTCATACAAAATAATACATTAAAAATACACAAATCACGATTACTTTATTTATATTATATTACGGCATAATTATTTCCTCGATCTTTATAAACGTTTCGAAGGTGTTTATAACAGTTACTGTAAAAAAAATACCTTGCGACGTTGTTATCCAACTTGCTAGGGGCATTGTAATGTCAAAGTTCTGAATAATGTAGTTCTTGGTCTGTAGTTACCAAGAAAGCTATTTGGCATGCTTATATTTTATGACCGGAACTAGAGCCTGTTAACGAAAATCGACACTGACGTTACTTTTCAAGATATAATTTTGAGCCTTATTTGTATGTGCTTCTAATGAACAAAAATACTTTTCTAATTTTGGATGCAGTTTGCATCACTTTAGGTTTTCTATTTCTTAGAAACTTGCCAAAAGTTAAACAAGAATTTAACTGCTGAGTTAAAGCTTGCTTTATTATAATAATAATAATAATAATAATAATAATCTTTATTAACGTGCTCATAAATAATAATATAAAGTGTTGTTGGAAATTACAAAAAACAAAAACTTGATTAAAAAATTAATTTTTTAATTTACAACCCTAGTTAAGCACATTAATCACAAGGCGAGATTCAGTTTCGGGTAACCCTACTCCTGATCTACCATCTAAACCTTGGATTAATAAATTAAACATAATTAAGTAAAATACCTACACCTAAAGTTACATTTAAACCTAAAGTATTCTGTGATGGCACCATCCACATAAAACTGTACTGCCACCTGAACCCATCAAAGTAGGTCGATATAAACAAAGCAAGCTACTGATTCTGAAAAAGTTCTGTATGAAGTTTTGTTTTAAATAATTTAGAACTGTAAGATTTGTATCTCGTAGATAAACTGTTGTACATAGAATACATCTGGAACGAAAATGACCGCTCAAACAGAGTTGTTACATGAAAGGGAGGTGAAATTTGGCCCCTAAACCGAGTAGAAATATTATGTACATCGGTCCTAAAAGTAATTTTATTGTATAAATAAGGAGGTTTCTTTGTTATTAAGATTTGATGGAAAACACATTGGCATTGCAATATTCTACGATTCTGCATTGTCAACCAACCAGCATCAGCTAGCTTGTGAGATATACGTTCATATTTTCTAATGCCGTATATAAACCTCAGACAAGCATTTTGAATCTTTTGAATTCTTTGAGCAGTAATGACATCTAGTGCTGGGTGGTAGATCGGAGAACAGTAATTAAATTGCGATAACACAAAAGCTTCACATAAATTCTTTTTAATTTCGCGGTTTAAATAGGACCTATGAGGATATAGTTTCTTGAGATGTAGATAACTCTGACAGATATACTTAGATATTTGGTCTCTATAACGAAAAGTGTTGTCTAGCGTTAAACCGAGACTTTTAGCTTTGGTAACAAAAGGGATTTTAATCTTATTAATATTGATATCAATTACATTACTTAAATTACGACAGCAGTTTTTATTTCCAAACAATAGCGCAGCAGATTTGTCCGGGTTAATCTTAAGCGAATGACGAACAGAAGCATCGTAGATATATTGCAAATCCAAGTTTACCTCATCAATAGCTTTCATCCAATTTGCAGTTGTAAAAGAATGGTATAACTGAGTATCATCCGCGTATACATGAATTTTTGAAAATTTAACGTGTTTCATGAAAACAGATGTATATATTGAAAATAACAGGGGACCTAAAATTGAGCCCTGTGGAACACCCTGAGTTACCGATAGCGAACGTGAGTCCTGCTTATCCAATCGAACCGATTGTGTTCGATTGCATAGATAACTTCTGAGTAACGAAGTAGCAGCATGGCCAACTCCCAAGTATTTTAAAATTGCAATAAGAGTATTATGATTCACTGTATCAAATGCCTTACTGTAATCTAACAGAACGAGTGCAGTGATCTTTCCCTGGTCAGTGGCATTCAAAATATCATCAGTAACATTGAGTAAAGCAGTTGTACAGCTATAGCCAGATCTAAAACCAGATTGGAATGAAGGTAAAAAATTGTGATCATTGATGAAATTATTGAGTTGATTACGAATAACTTTTTCAAATACTTTGGACAATGCAGGAAGCAGACTAATAGGTCGTAGGTCTTTAATTCCAGTAGGATGCTTATTTTTAGGTAGTGGTTTGACAATCGCATGCTTCCAGCACCGCGGAAAAGTATTTTCAACAATACAAGAATTAATGATATGTGTCACATAAGGAACAATAGATGGACAGCACAGTTTTATCATACTTATGTTTATATCATCATTTCCAAATGCAGTTGATTTGATTTTATTGATAATATCCAAAATAGTGTTGGTATCTACTGGGAAAAAGTTAAAGTTTAAATTTTGGTAGGTGTTTTGTTCATAAATATCAAGAGGTACTGTATGTCCATCACTGTTAACCTTAGGAATACCGTTTACAAAATAATCATTAATCATATCAGGATCATGCAGATTGTCTGGTATATTAACTTGTTTGTCTTTACCAAGACCAAGCATACTTAAATTTTTCCATAAAGCGCTATTATCGCGATTGGAAGATATGAAATTGAAATATGCTCTTTTTTCGTTCTTTAAAGATATATTAGTTAAGTTACGCAATGATTTATAATACTGCCAATGCTCCGGTAGCTTGGTTTTGCGACACTTGGCTTTAGCTTTATTTCTTAACGACATAAGATACTTCAAATTGTCAGTTAACCAGGGAAGGTACGGTTTAGTAAATTTATAAGTTTTAATAGGAGCGTGTTTGTCAAACAGCTGTAAAATCAAATTGTTTAGGAATTGTAATTTTGCATTTACATCAGTGATTCGAAATATGTAATGAAACGGTAAAGTTGCTAGGTCGGCAGTAAATAAGTTGAGATCAATGTTTTTAAAATTTCTGAGCGTTCTCTTTGACGGCACCTCAGGACGCGCAACAGTAATAACATCACAATAGACAAGATCATGATCAGCTAGATGACAATCAATTACACCACTATCAGCAATTAACGAATTATCTGAAGTAATAATGAGATCTATAAGTGATTGAGAATTATTTGATACTCTTGTGGGTTGATTAATAATTTGATTTAAATCAAGAGATTCTAGCATATTTTGCATGTATATCGTAGCAGAGTGATCTGGTTTAAAAAAATCAATATTGAAATCACCTAAGCAAATTATATTATCAGAAAAAGACATAGACGTAGTGATAGAGTTTTCAAATTCATCAAGGAATAATTTATAATCCCTTTGTTTAGGATTATATAGAGCACCTAGTATTAATTTTTTATTTGAAACGTTCACAGATAACCAAATTTGTTCAAAAGTAACATGACCAATATCGATACGAGAGTAACGAATGCATTTTTTAATGTAAATACCAACACCACCACCTCGGCCAGAACGATCATTTCGTATAAAGAAGTAATCCTTAATATTTATATCAGTATTTGAAATATTTGCATTAAGCCACGTTTCAGATACAGCTAATATATCAATTTTGTTTTGAAGGATGAATGTTTTTAATTCTGATATTTTAGGGTACAATGACCTGACATTAACATGTGCTACTCTGATGTTTGTACGAACCATTGTTAATATACAAGGTTCTTTAACTCGGCTATAAAATTTCTTTGTGGATAGCAGTACATCACAACCAAAAAATATATTTAATAATAAAAATAATAAGTAGTAGTAATTTAAACTTTAAAAATTCTCAAAACTGCAATACAATACAAAAAACACATACACACACAAAGGCAGATAAAAACAAGACCAAAACGAGTTCTACTGCATTACTAAAAATTTACTTAATGGAATTTAAATCGTTGAAAGATGCTATTTTATTAATTTTATTTTTAGTTTTCACGAAAATGTTTCCATTGTTAGTAAAAACGTTATTATTACCATGTTTTGAAATTGCTTCTTTCACGACCAACATTCTTTTGTGGGTGAGGTCTTCTCTTACAATTATCTTTGTCCCCTTGAATCTTCTTTTGGCATGAAATATTTCGGTTTTTACATTACGTCGGCAAAATTTTACAATGATAGGTTTTTGATCTCCTACTTTGTTTGGTAACCGATGGCTGCAGTCGATATCCGTGGTGGATATATTAATGTTTAATTTATCGCGACAGATGTCTACGATTAGTTGGTCAGTATTTTCGGAATCTTTCTCTGGTACGCCAAAAAACCTTAAATTATTCCTTCTGGAGTACTGTTCAGCTGCTTCAATCGCATCTTCGGCGGCTTCTAACTTCTTTTCAGTAGCAGCTAGCTTCTCTTCTAGTTCTTGAAACTTTTTATTGTAATGTTCGTCCACTTTTCCAATCATGGTTGATACAAGTTTTTCCATAAGTGTTTCATTAGATAATATTTTTTCAACCATTTTTTGAAGATAAGATTCATCTTTATCAGTTATATTAGAACGCGTGTTCATACCACTGTTTCCACCCATTTTGTATTAATATTGACAATATATTGTTTAAGAATAACAAATTTAGCGCAGCAGAACGAAATGCGTCTACTCACTACGAACGCACATCACAGAATAATTACTTTGATTTTTTTATACTAACATATCTATTCAATTACTAATATTAGTGCCTACAATTTAGAAGTTTTGCAAAAAATTGTGGCGTTGATGCATGTTTTTATTTATTTAAAATTAAGCACAATTCAGGATTTTTATAAAAATACACTTTTGGACAAAATTAGGAGACCACCACTTAAATTTTATGTAATTATAAAAATTTACAACTATTTAATGTCTTTTATACTATTAAGTAAGTATGTCATGAATAAATTAGTAAAGGTAATGAAATTGTTGGCATGGAATCAAATTTAAACAACAATTGCATTTTCAAAGACGAGATTTTAAGTCGTTTAGACTAAAACGTGGTTTTCGTTGAACGAAAAGTGTAAAAATTTGTCTTAAGTTGGTGTTCTTTCCACAACGTTCCCTAGAATAAGCCTAGGCATCATTTGAGAGTCGAAGAAGTGTCTCTTCTTCTTACTGGCGAAGGTTATTCGCAGAGGGACGTCGCTCGAATTTTGAGCACCAACAAATCGGTGGTGCAAAGAGTTACTGCAAGACAGAACTAATGGTAGTTTCAATAGAAGACAAAGACAAGGTGCTAAAAACAACAACCGCCAGGAAAGATCGCTTCCCAAAACTACAGGCTTTAAGGAAGCGTTTTGTAAAATCTCAGGAGTTAAAAAATGATATTCGTTTAGCTGCTGAAAGAAAAATCTCGACCAAAAACTGCAAAGAAAAGGTTGAAACAAGTCAATCTGATTGGCAACTGGTCCAATTCTTTTTTTTAAGAATCATGAGGCCGTGCATGAGCACGGCTCCATGATTCCCATCCCACCCCCTTACCCGGGCTCAGCGCACCACCGGTCTAACATGCCCCACCACGAAAAGACATGCAACCCAACATACACACCACACACACCGTCCATAGACACGCCGGGTTTAACTTATTCAAAAAAATTTACGACACGTGTAGAGGATTGGTTCAATTCTTAAGACGCTATGTAAGAGAAATTGCTTGACTTTGCGGTGTAGTGGAGCAGTGTAACATACGACGATTCGCGACATTTGATGGAGGATCTTCGATGTTGTACAATGGAATAAGTTTCGATAGTCGTACAGAATTAGTTATAGCGCGTAATGGATCACTCACGACAGCAAGATATTGGGACGAAATTAATGTACCCTATGTACAACCGCTTGCCGAAAATGTTGGTTCTAGCTTCATTTTTATGCTTGATAACGCAAGACCCCACTGCTGTTGTTGTAACAACTACCTGGAGAGATTCAAATATTAAATGTATAAAACGGTTAGCAAAAAACCTAAATCCAATTGAGCATCTCTGGGATTAATTAGGCCGACGAATTAGAAATGGTCGTGCCCCACAAGTACATCTTGAGCAGCTGTCTAACTTGCTTAGACAAGAATGACATCAGATACCGCAAAATACCATCCACATTATAAGGAGTATGTAAGAAGGATAGAAGTATGTACAGCAGCGAGAGGCGAAAAAAATTGTTTTCGAAATTGCCGTAGTCTTTTTGTATTTAAGCTAGATTAAATTGAATTTTTTAGTATAGCGTACCAAGTAAATAATGCAAAAAAATTTCACTATGATATTTGTGAATTTCTTTAAAATACACATAATTTTCAAAAATTTATTTTAATTTTTAGTTAGGGCCCCTTAATTTTGTCCAGAAGTGTATATAAGTTGCAACAACTTAGTTAATCATAAGTGTGTGATTCTAAACGGAAAACTCCCAGTTCGATTCCAAGGGCAGGTGAAAAAAAAACGCAAGTTGATTAAAAACCATTTAAAAACATAGCAACAGATTTGAAAAAATTAAATTAATTTAAGCGAAACTTATAAATATATAAATATATAAATATTTATTTAATGCAAGTATAGATTTAGTTACTACAATGTATTGTTTTGTGCACACGTGATTTTGCGATTTCAATCTTTCAATCAGAGTGTTTAGTTGCCGAGTGTCGCAGACATGCTATTGGATGCGTCCACCGCGAAGATTGGTTTGCAAATGAAGTCTGTTAGGGCGGCGTTGGCAAACACAATTCTCTTATTGGCGTTGAAAACTGTACTGGCCGTATAAACAGCGATACACGTGAATATGCGCTTTATATAATCGAAGTGTATAAATGCGGGAGCCCGGGTGCAGTAAAAGGTAAGACAGGTGGAAGAGACCTGAATTTAATACATATATTATATATCCATTCCACTTCTGCAAAATTACGCAAATTATTACTTAATAAAAAGAATAAAATAAAAATAGTTTTAAAAGTCATTGTGAAGCTTAGTTTCGTAATTCAAAATTAGAAAATTTATATTTGCATTTGTAACAACGTACGTGTCTTTTATACCTATCATCAACATTTTTAATTGTTTGACCGACATAAACCGAATTACAATAGGAGAATCTTAATTTGTAAAAGCCTGATTTTAGCAAATCAATTGTTTTTGATTTTGCAATAAATAAAGTGTTTAAAATACTTGAAGTTGTTTTAAAATTCACTTTATACTTACTTGTCTTTTGTAGCAATTCATAAATAAATAAATATGAATGACTTTATTAATTATTTTGTTCATAAATTAAAATTTAGTTATTCTTAAAATTATCAGACTAACAAGAAGGTTGGCGTAGTGACATAAATTTGGATTTTAAACAATTTTGTCACACAAATTTTCTGGGAAAACGCGCTTTGTGTGAAGCAACTTGAATTTATGGACAATAATCAAAGCTAAAGATGCAAATTAATTCAAATAAAACAAAAGCAATTTTATTATTAGGAATCTATTTACTAGTTCCTTTCTGTCTACGAAAGTGTTGATTCGGTGCAAATTTTCAATTTCGAAATGTTGACGGAAATACAAATTTTCTACCTCTAGGAACTCATTTAAGAAAAAAAACGCCCATCTGTTGATAAATGTGTAGGTAAGTTCTTCAGGAAACTGACAAAAGAGCACCTGATAAAAGGTTGCTGGACAAACAGCCCCGGAGAAAAGGTCCCTCGAATAAAAGATTTCCGGATTCAACTTTAATTATTGTAATGGCCCTTCAGGGACACAACGCTACTACGCACTAAGATTGAAATCATGAAAAATTTGAAGTAAAAAATGTTTAAATTTTGGAAGTTTTCAAAAAAACTTATCACACCCTTATTTTGAAATTTTGTGAGCAACCCGCTAAATTTTCCTGTGACACATTTCTGTTTTAAATAAAGACTTAAATAAAATTACTGTAAAAAAATTAATAGTTTTAAAATGATGAAATATTTAGGTAAACAAATTTTCCCTTCTCTTTTGTTTTAGGCTAATGAATTTGCTTTTTGATCTCTGGTATTTTTTAATTCAAAGGAATTTTTTTATCGGAAATTAAAAAAAAATTATTTACTATAGTAACATGATATTCAGGTACCCGCAGTTTATTTCCGTACGCTCCCGCTGCAGTGATAGGAGTAATGCGATGTACAATCACTGTTGGAGCGTAAAACGTTAATACAAAAATATGTTTAAAAATAAGTTGATATGCAACAAATTCTATAGAGCTTTAATAATTTTTCTTAGTCACTGTAATAAGAGACAAAATTACGACGTTTAAACAATATTTAAATTAACTACGTCAATATAAAAAAATAAATTTCAAAAAATTGCTTCTTTTATATTTTTTAGTTTCTTCCTAATTTTCAAGACTGTTTCGGGAATTTTGCAGATTTGATTTGCTTAAGAAATTGATCGTTTTAGATTCTTAAAATTTGAGTTTCACTAAGGACTATCATTATTAGCAGAAAAACCTGTAATTTTTCTCCTTTAACAATAAAATCTAAACCATACAATTTTTTATTGTCCCATTGAGCTCGTTCAATTACATACCAGTAGAGAAAGCTGAGAAAACTTTATATTTTTGTTGAATGAGATTAAGACGCTCACAAATGCGATTAAAATCAACTAAAGACATTTTTTTTTATTTTTATCAAATTAACTAATAATCTCTAAGCGATAGACGATAATTATGAATATAGAAATTTTTGACAATAGTTATTGCTTTTCGTTACCGTCATGATAGTTTTACAATAAACATGTAACAGCTGCTAAATTTTCCAGTTTGTTGCAATAATCCACAAAACATCCCTCTTGCGACAATTTTCCCAGATAAATTACTCCGCACTCGGTATATCATTACCTACACTAGCATAGCTTGCAAAACCTGTGAAACCTTTGATAAAATTATCTTTTTATTTTGCCGACAAATAACTTGGTTAGTTGGAATGTACTTAAATCCAAAATTAAACCCCGAAAATCATTCCTAATAAATCAACGGAGTTATTAAAGCTGACGCAAGCACTTGTTCAGTGAAGATCGGCGGTGAATAGCTAATATTTATTTTTCTGCTGAACATTACTGCAACTTGGTCGCAAAAAACCGCTTCTCACAGGCAGAATTTCAATAAAGGTTTTTCTTTGTTGGCCGATCAAGAAAAGTTGCACTTTACACAGATATTGGACGTGTAGGAAAGTTAAAGTTTCTTTGCGTTTTACACTTCTTTGAGCTCTTTGGTTTATCGTTCAGCCGTACGCTTCTTTTTAATATTTCATGTTCGCAACCAACACGTAACGTTACATTTTATGCGGTTTTATCTATCAACAACTCAAAAACTTTCTGCGCTTTTTAAACGGCGAATATTTTAGCAAAACTTCGCTTTAGTTTTCTTCTGAAAGTTTTCCGTAAAAGCTCTTACGAGATGTAATCCCATTTTAATATAAAAGTGGAAAGAATTCTGGTTCTACTTGGATGAACTCGCATTATGTGAAAATGCCCCCATAACGACCCTTTTGCTTCGCGAAAAATACAACCACTTTACTTTCGAAAATGAAATGGTAAAAATCACGTGGAATACGAAACTTGCTGCTCACCTTTATAATTCCCGGATTTATCCTTCTTGCAAACTACAGGAGATAAATATCAGTTAAGAAAGTTCCAAAGCACACTTATACTTTACTGAATCCACACACTTGTAAAAACTTGCACAGTAGCAACATCAAGCTTTTGCACACACTAACTTTCATTAAAGATAAAAAGATTCGTGAGCAATAAAAAAGTTCTAATAAAATTCCTGCTGATGTGAAAAAAATCCCATCGTAAAAGAGCACATCAGCATGGAAACATGAAAAAATCCCGGAGCTTTAATTTTTCTTTAAGCGCTTTTCAAAGGGGCGATCCCACGACTAGACGTGTATCACGGGGTCTCGGACTTGCAGGAGCTTATAGCGTCCGCGTTACTCCTGCAACTGACGGCGGTCGTCGCGACGACACCCAGCAGGACGGCGCGCCGCCGAAAGCGCATGCGGTGCTGCAAAAGCTTCTTTGTAAGCGCCGTACAGCGCTAGAGATACTAGATAGAGATAGCATTGTAGTGGAATCTGTAGTTTGTTGCTGATTGCAGATAAAGTGCTATAATGACAAATGTGCTAGGGGATGTTTTACTCAAATAGGTAAAATAGGGCAGCAAAAGCTTGAGCTTTTTATATACTTTAGTGAAGGGCCCGCTACGTACGCAATTAAGTCGTTGAAATAAGCGCGTAGTTTTGTCTAGCTTTGTAACTTATATGGCAAAATTTTAAACATTACTTACTTTAGTGTCTTTTGAATTTCAACATTAATAAATAATTTAGAATTTTTGAGAAATACGTGCGTTGATAAACCTTTAAACGGAGTTTTCTCTGACAGACATTAAATATAGAATAAATGTGATTGTATCAAAAGGCGATACTCATCTACATGCTAAATCCAGATCCCTTTCACCTGTCTTAAACTTTTAGTGGTGAGAGGCCTCCACTATTAGAATCCACATATTTACGCGTCCATTATATAGTCTGTCGCATTTAAGATGAAGACAGCCTGATATTTTCGTTATTTTTAAGAGGTTTGAATTTTTGCACAGTCGTAGAAATTTAGAAGGCGCATCTTTTGAGGTACTCAACTTAAATGTAAGTTGTAAGCCCAGCCTACTGCGACCTCGCGAGTAGCACCACCTTTCAATATTTTGCTTGTCGTTGACGAGATCGCAAAACTTTATTACAAAAAGTGGTTCAGAATCCAGTTAAAAAAGCTAATTTTGCATTGAAACTTGGTACATGAGGTCCAAATTAAACTCTAAACAACATTTTCTCACAACTTTTTTCGATATCGTCAACGCCAAGCAAAATATCGAGAATTGGCCCTATTCGCGAGGTTACAGTAGGCTGGATTTACCACTTACATTTGAGTACGGTACCTAAAAGCTGCATCCCATGAACTTCTACTATTGTGCAAGAATTCAAATCTCTACTCTTAAAAATAACGAAAATATTAGGCTGCCTTCATCTTAAATGCGACACACTGTATAAGGCTCAAATTATTTTGAACAACAGACCGCTACAGTTTTCGTGGCAGATAAGCAAATTTGAATGTATCAAAAGGCGATGCCCATCTATATACTAAATCCAGATTCCTTCCACCTGCCTTAAAAATTTATTGGTAAAGGACCTCTACTACTAGAACCTACATATTTATGCGTCTATTATACAGTGCGTCATATTTGAGATAAATACAGCCTAATATTTTCCTTATTTTTAGAAGATTTGAATTTTTCGCAGTCGTAGAACTTCATAAGGCGCATCTTTTGAGGTACTCAACTCAAATGTAAGTTGTAAATCCAGCCCACTGCAATCTCGCAAATGAAGCCAATTTTCTATATTTTGCTTGGCGTTGATAATATCACAAAACTTTATGAGAAAACTGAACAACTTTTCCTCAGAACTTTTTTCGATATTGCCAACACGAAGCAAAATATTAAAAATTGGCCATATTTGCGAGATCGCGGTAGGCTGGATTTACAGCTTACATTTGAGTAGGGTACCTAAAAGATGCACCTCATGAAGTTCTACGATTGTGCAAGAATTCGAATCTCTAATCTTAAAAATAACGAAAATATCAGGCTGCCTTTGTCTTAAATGCGACGCACTGTATAAGGGGCAATTTATTTTGAACAGTAAACCGCTACAATTTTCGTGACGGAGAAGCAAATTTGGGTTTATACTATTTGTTTGTATTATTGTAACATAATCGGCTTATAGCTATCCTGTCATTGCGAAAACCAACTCGGACGCGGACACATTCAAACCGGGAAGCCACGCCCATGTATATTTTAAAGTTACATAAGCTAGACTCCCGAGGATTCAAGGCTGCGGAAATTGTGTGCCGAATAATTCTTTAGGATTTCCTTCTAAAATTCATTAATATAGGAATTACGAATTTATTTTGAAAAAAACAGTTGTTTCCGAGTAAGAGCCTAGGACAGACATTTAATAAACTACGAATTCATGTACATCTGTATTGTATATGAACAATATTAGTTTATTAAACGCATTTTCTACATGTAGTGTTTCCTAAAACGAGCGCGCAAACCCCAGCAGGTGCATTTGCACCAAAAACTGCCATTGATAGAAAATTCGTCAAACAGTTAGACGATTTACTATACATTTACACAACTTTCACAGATACTACAGTTTTTCAATGATAATTGCTAATCAGCTATTGAGTTTTTAATTACATAGACAGCAAATTCACCTACTAATTTAACCACCAATTGCCTTTTTAATGATTAGGTACCTATTTGATGTTCGACACGGCTATTTTTCAGGAATTATCAAAAATGCGTGGAGCGTAGCTCACGGGTTTTGCTTGTTTTTATGAAATTACTAAAAAATTGGTCATTGTAATTCAAATTTGGCAGAATGTTCAGTGCAAATGTTTGAGGTGCTCCACTCTCCCTAAACTGTCTTCACATTTGTGATTCAATTGGATTTGATCAAACTCAAACACACAATTAATACATGAACTGAAAGCAAGTTTTGCGCACGCAAATTATTTCAAAAAACAATGGGGCTCGGGGTGGAACTTCAAAAGATTGTAGTGCACGTAGAAACCGGGTTGGAAGCTTGCATGCGTTAGTGGCGGTTCTTGTAGAGCGATGCTTCGTTTGAGAAAGAGCTTGTGTTGTCAAGGGGCTTCGTCAAGACCTAGTGTAGCCGCTGATTCGCTTTTGAAGAGGCTGGTGGAGTTGTTGGGGTTCGCACCCTCCGCTAATTTCTTAAAGAAACAAGTTCGAAACCTTGTAGCTGCTAAAGGGCTGGTTCTTTTTATTCTTTAGAACCGTTCCACTCGATATTTGAGAATAATAGTCACTTTTTCGTGCAAATGTATTTGCTTATATGCTTCATTATTTCAAGTGCCCACGCCCACGTCCACCCACGTTCACGCTCACACCCACGCCCAGGCTCCGTAGACGCCCACGCCCACGCTCACAACCACATCCATCGCCACGCCTAGGACCACGCCCACGCCCACGACCACGACCACGACCACACCTACACCCACATTCACACCCACGTCCACACCTATGCCTACACCCTTGCCCACGGTCACACCCACGTCCACCAACACGCCTACGACCACGCCCACGACCACGACCACACCTACACCCACGTCTACACCCACGTTCACACCCACGTTCACACCCACGCCTAGACCCATGCCCACGGTCACGCCTATACCTACACCTACGTCTACGCCCACACCCACATCCATTTCGATACTTTTGGACCCTAAAACGTACATCTAGGTCGAAATCTCAACCAAAATTTTTACGACTACATTACTCCCTCTAACTGTACTCCGTATAACGAGGAAAGTAAAAAGTGACTGTTCTCATACCAACTTACGATATGAAAGCAAACACCTGTGATAAGAACGTATTTTCAAGTTCCTTTTTTTTTTGTTCTAACAAAATATGACGTAAAGCAAAAAAGTCCGAAGACATTCACTTTCTTTTGATGTGTTATCATCCTTAACAATCGTATTTTTTGCAAGCGCATTTGAAATAAGCACGAGATATCTTGTCAGAATAACACCCACATTCTTTGCTCTGATTGTCACAGATATGCTGAATTCCTTTGAATAACCCATGAAATTATTTTTTTTTCAACAATATCACAGACGCAATAAAGTTGAATTGAAAAACTTTGAAGTTCAAGTATAGATATCAATATACTATCAATTAAAAACGTTTGATTATGTTTAATAATTACCCCCAAGACAATTACTTAAAAATAAATAAAAATCTCCCCCCTTCATTTATCTCCCATGGGAAAAATAATGACTTTTAAAGCCCACATGAAACTCGGTATTTTTACTACAAAAGACTATACATCCTTGGTAACTTTACACCTTTGCAGCTCCAATTTTCAATAACTCAACAAGAACAAAACGTTTCTTCCTGAGCTTTTAGTGTTATAAATGCATCGACGCTCCGCGTATAACCTAATTATCTCGTATAAAACGTAGCGCTTTAAAAATGCATTACTGGATATAGTAGAAGCTTGTTCGTAAGATTTGCTACGTTTTAACAGCATAAAGCGCCTATATTCGTTGCATAAATCAAAGGAATTTAGAAACAATGCTTCCGTGTACACATTAAACTCATAGATTGACTATATTACTATCGTAGTAAGGTTTGTAAATTAAATATTCATTAAACACCCATTGGCAATTTTAATACAGATGGCACTTTCGTTTTATTAACAGTAATTTACATTGATTAAACTTTACAAAGGTTTTTGACATATTAAGTTCTTGTAAACATGCCCTCTTTCATCGTATAATTTTGATAAAATTGAGTCATGTAAAATACCCTTTTAATTCAAACCACGTGCGTCCAATAAATAGCAAAATGTTTTATAATTTCCAAGAAGCTTGAGATAAATGCTATGATATATTTGGAGTGGAGCAGTAATCGCTTTTAAATCCGGCAAAGGTATTTAAACGTAATCGGTTGCAGGGTAGTTGAATAGAAAAGCATACATTTAATAAAGATTAAGTGCGGTCAGCCACTGTAGTTCAATCTCTTTAGTCGGGATCGTAAAATACAATGTCGGGATTAAGAGCTTCGCTCATATGCCGAGACGAGCGTAAAATGTTCATGTTTTACTGCAGCATTGACGGGATGACCTGAAAGATAGGACTAAGCTCCCAGATTTTGCTGAAATATAATCAGTACTTGTTGAAATTTTGAAAAATGGTATTTATTAAAAACATTTGATGAGACTTTCAAGATTCGATAATAAATGAAGACGGTTACAGTTCGCTACAACTAAAGTTAAGTAAATTTTAAATCCAATATTACATCAAACATTTAAAGAAAACTGTTGTAACAAGTCAACCCGGTGACAGTTTTAAAAAACTTCAAAATTTATTTTGTTGTATTAATTTCACGAAGATGCGCTGGGGGCGCTATAAGAGACTACACGCTGGAAGGTCGTGTTAAAGCCCCTTCTTCAAAAAATCCTATTTTAGCCTATCCTCTCATCATATTTCTTCAGTATAGTACCAGAATACTGATGAAAATCCGAATTCCTCTTGAGGTCCCGACTGAAGCCGAGTGTTTCCTTTAGTTAATTTTAGTTTAACGACGAGAGCAATCCTCAGTTGCGCTCAAACCGATTGCTTTCCTGATTTTAGTTAATGTTACTCTAAAGATGAGAGCAATTTCTAGATGTACCTGAAACGATTATTTCTTTGAATTTAGGTAATTTTAGTTTAACGACAAGAGCAATCCCTAGTTGTACTTAACCCGACTATTTTCCTAAATTTTAGTTTATTTGCCTTAACGACGAGAGAAATCCCACAACAAACCGATTATTACCGTAACATTTAGTTTAATTTCAACGACTAGTTGTACGTAAACCGATAATTTCCCTGAATTTTAGTTTCTTTTAGTTCAACGACGGGAACCATTTCTAGTTGTATTTAAAGCGACTATTCTTCTAAATTTTAGTTTATTTTAGTTGAACGACGGCAGCAATCCCCAGTTGTACTAAAATGGTTATTTTCCCAAATTTTAGTTTATTTTGGTTCAGCGACGGTAGCAATTCGCAGTTGTCCTTAAACCGACGATTTTCCTAAATTTTAGTTTATTTTAGTTTGACAAGAGTAGTTGTTTGTTAAACTTAAACCGATTGCTTTCCTGTATTTTTATTTATTTTGGTCATCCGATGCGAGAAATCACCAATAAGCTTTATTAATCCAGTAATTACAGAGCCTGATTCCATTGCATTTTGGACGTTTATTTTTCTGCAAAAGCATCGTAGTGCCGACTTAAACATATTTATTTTAACCCAGCGGCGGTTAAACCTGAAGCTCACTAATAAGAAACTTCACAATTCTTTTCACATCAACGCCAAAGCCGCATACATTGTTACAAACAAAAGGCCTTCTATAAACGACTTCGATCTAAGTAGATTGGTCAATTAAAAGTTACAACTAATTTATTAGCTTGTATAAACTAGGAAAATTTTCATCACACAGCTAGTATTGGCACATTCACGATAGACACCTTCAGAAAACTCACTCTGTAATTTAATTTCGTTTACAGACCATTCAGCCTGGAAAATTGCACTTATTTAGTGTGCTAACCGTTTAAAAATTTAAATTTTGAACAAATAAGCTGAGTCGCAGATTTCTGCGTACTAGTTTCTTTTCGGTCATGTTCATTGGCGTTTTTTCTAAATTAGCGTGCAGGTGGTTCCTTCTCTCCTCCAATCACCAGTGGCGGCTCGTGGTGTGGCGTACTGGGGGGTCATTTTGAAACATTTTTTTGTAAAATGTACTTACCCAGCCAAATTTTAGGTAGACTTATATTTCAAGTCGATCCTTCGCTCCTTCGCGTTGGAAAAATGATGTATCAGTAGTTCATTAAAATTGTCAATGTTATTAATTAACGATTTTTCGATGCTTAACATAACTAACGCACTTAACCTTTCTTGCCTTATCGTGTTTTTTTTAAGTACATAGAGAAGCAACGCTCGCTTTCCACCGTTGTCATCGGCAAAGTACACAAAATTTTAATAAGTTTTACACTCTCGGTAAAAGTCTGCCAAAGATTATTGTTTACAAATAATTGTAGTATTGCAACAGCACCAGCACTTTCATAAAAAACCTCACGATCGTATAGCACTTCTAGTTCGGTTTTTAATTTTAAATCGTTTATAACGGGGTAACTAGTCTTGACTAATTTAAAAACATTATGTCGCAAATTTCTACTACAGTTGGAAGTTTTGCATTTTCATTTATTTTATTTCTTTTTCTGCATGTCGATGGAGCAGCTGGTACGAAACTATTAAGAATGTAAGTGATTAAGTATTTTATATACAGATACTCATTAAGAATGTAATGCCTCACTTTTTCTATATTACTCCGCAACACTTTATGCAATCTATAATTTTATTTAAAATATACCCATTTTTATCAACATTTTCATTAAAATCTTTAATAGATTTTCAATAAACACGGTCTAGTTGCAATCTGATATCCACATTACCAAGTGTGGCAAAATTCATAGAATGTTTCATATCGAGTTGGAGTGGCGCTTCAAGGAATTCAAGTATTTCAGTGTCATCTAATGGATTTCTTGCTGTTTCGTGTGGCTGGAAAGTGGCAGCTAGGTGTTCGGCAAATACCTTTGCTTTTTCTTCATCACTGTAGGCCCAAGTGTCATCGAGTTTACGAATGGGAGGAATATGAGTCATGGGTTGTTTCAGATTCCTGGTCGCTCGCCACAATGAGTAATCATAGTTTTGTTTGGGAGATAAATTGCTAATATAGTCGCTGAATGTTTCGTTCTTCTGTTCTTTTATTAGTCTTTTTAGTTGCATTGTTAGTGTGTTCAGTTTGTTTTTGTCAGCGGGGTGTCGTGTTTGTTGCCAAATCCGTCTTGCTCTCCTTTTCTCAGCTATCTTTTGTGTAATACTTAATGGGTAGTTGTTAATGGCGCTATTGCAGTTTTGTCGTGTTTTAATTGGCGTAGCGGCCCAAGATGCGTACTGCAGGATGTGCGTTAGTTGCTCCACAGCTGCTTCGATTTCTGTTAAGTCTCGATTGGACCGATAGGTGATCGTTAACATATTGTCTAAAAACATCCCAGTCTGTACGACTGTTATGTAAGTGCGGTTTCACAGGCTTTTTTATTATTGATGAGCTTAACGTGCATATTATAGCTGAGTGATCTGAGCTTAAATCGTAACAGTCAGCGATTTCCATATAATTGGGTGAATAGTTGTTTGTTATGAATAGATCTAGAGCATCCGGTAATTTATTCAGGTCACTTGGCCAGTAGGTGGGATTACCTGTAGCTACTGCATTAAAGTTATTATCGATGATGGTTTTATGTAGCTGCCTTCCTTTTGGGTTGATTAATCTGGAACCCCAAGAGGGGTGTTTTGAGTTAAAATCCAACTCCAACTCGATCTTCCCGTCAAGCATTGTACACCCAGTGAAATACAAAGTGAAATAAAATGCCTTAAAACCCGTAAAACACCAGGCTACGATCTCATCACAGCTGAGTTGCTTCAGCAGCTGCCAAAGAAAGCCTTAGTAACTATAACACAAATATTTAATGCTATCATACGAACTCAGTTCTTTCCCATTCAATGGAAATTTGCGGAAGTCATTCTTATACAAAAACCAGGCAAACCAGCTCAGTAACCAGATTCTTATCGACCGATATCACTATTGCCGGTACTTTCTAAGCTATTCGAACGAACACTATTAAGAAGATTAGGACCTATTATAGAAAAAAAACATTTAATCCCTCAACACCAATTTGGTTTCCGACGAACGTATTCAACATTAGAACAAGTGCATAGGATAGTGGATACTATAGAAAAAGCTTTTGAAGAAAAACGTGTGTGCTCAGCTGTGTTCCTGGACGTAAGTCAGGCATTTGATCGAGTGTGGATTACTGGCCTATTATATAAGATCAAGAAAAACCTTCCCTGTCAATTCTACCTGCTATTTAAATCTTATCTAGAAAACAGATATTTTCAAGTCAAACTAAACAATAGTCGTTCTCCAATCCACTCTATTGAAGCTGGTGTACCGCAGGGTAGCGTCCTGGGCCCTATATTATACCAACTACTCACGGCAGACCTACCTGTTCCTGATGACGTTCTAATCGCCACATTTGAGGACGATACGGCCATGCTATCTTCTCACAATGACCCGCTCCAAGCAACAATGAATCTACAGAATACACTAGAGGCTTTTGAAAGATGGAGAACAACTTGGCGAATCAAAATCAATGAAAATAAATCAACATCCATAACTTTCACCCTACGGAAAATTAACCCACGTCCAGTAACCTTTAATGGAAAGCGTATACCATACAAAGAAGACGTCAAATATCTTGGCATATACCTTGATAGCAAACTTACTTGGAAGACACATATAAAAACCAAAAGGAAAGAATTAGACATTCGCGTGAAGAAGATGTACTGGCTCCTCGGACGGAAATCTCAACTAAGTTTAACAAACAAAGTGTTGCTGTATAAGACCATAATAGTGCCGATATGGACATACGGGATCCAGTTTTGGGGATGTGCTAAAAAATCAAACATAGAGATACTTCAACGCTTTCAAAGTAAGATACTTCGTACAATGGTAAACGCCGAATGGTATGTGACTAACCGCATAATACATAAGGACCTAAAAATCCCGTGGATTAAAGATGTAATCCAAGACTACTGCAACAGGTACGAGGCCCGGATTAGTGACCACCCCAGTGTATTAGTGACAGACTTATTAAATAGAGTAAATGTAACAAGACGCTTAAATCGGATAAAGTTCAGTGATCTAACTAACTAGATTAGTTCAATTTAAACATGCTCAATTTTGTAGTTTTACTAGAATAAAATGATATATCACTATTTATATTCGCCGACCCTCCAGAATTAAAGTACCCCATAAATAACAAATTATAGCAATAGAAGTGACGGAAATATAACCAATTGCCGTAAACAATTAATAAACTTGAGTGGAATTGCCTTCATGTTATAGTGTTAAATTTAGCGGTATGCAAGAGACCGTTGGGTTGTTATGGTGAGACAGTTGCGAATTTAGTATATAGGTAGATGCGTTTAAGTAAAAATAAAAAATAAAATCATATTGGTAAGTTTTAAAACAAACTAATGTAACATGATAATTGCATATATTTATTTTTATGTGGAAAAATAAGACAGAGCCTTTTTGACTACCACAGGTGGGTCATACTCAAAACGCGACGTCCCCATAAATTTATCATCATCTTTACAATTATTTGATCTATATTATTATGATGCCCATAAAAGATATATATATATATATATACCAAAGCTACATCGGAAATAAAACTGAACAACGCGACATCCGAAAAATTCAGAGTAGAAAGAGGAGTTAGACAAGGCGATTGCATTTCGCCGAAACTGTTTAATCTGGTCCTGGAGGACATCTTCAAAAACATAGATTGGCAGGACAAAGGAATAAATATAGACGGAAGATATATAAATCATCTCAGATACGCCGACGACATCGTGATAATGGCCAAAGACACCGCAGAACTGGAAAGTATGATAATAAAACTTAACACAGAATCAAAGAAAGTAGGTCTAAACATCAATTACAATAAAACAAAAATCCTAACCACAGAAGATATAAACGCTATAGACATAGATAATTCAAGCATAGAAACAGCACCATCATACATATACCTAGGACACAATATTATGTTAAAATATGAAAACCAAGAAGCTGAGATAGGAAGACGAAACAGATTAGGCAGCATTTGGCAGACTGTCACATATTTTATGCTCAAAAAAATTCAACAGAAAACAAAAGGCCAAAGTTTTCGACATGTGTGTTATTCCCGTACTTAGCTATGGCATAAACAGCAACGTTCACTAAAACAATCATTCAACGCCTAGGAAAAACACAAACCGCCATGGAGAGAAAAATGTTGGGAATACAGCTGAGCGACAGGAAAACTATAAAATGGATAAGAAAACAAACACGAGTTAAAGACCTAATCGAATATATCACAAAACAGAAATGGTCGTGGGCGGGGTATATTGTGAGAACAGAAGACGAAAGATGGTCCAAACGAGTGCTAGAATGGAGACCAAGGCAAGGAAGAAGAGGGGTCGGGAGACCACCACTGAGATGGGTGGACGATTTTAGAAAAGTGGCTGGAAAACACTGGCATAGACAGGCACAAGACCGAAATGGATGGAGAAGAAAAGGGGAGACCTACGTCCAACAATGGACAGAACAGGGTTGAAGAAGAGAAGAAGAGATTATGATGCTCTATCGTTTGGCGTCGCTGATAAGTCTTAGCGGCAGAAATAAACCGACAATAATTTTGAAAACCAAAATAGGCCATAATAATACAAAACAAAAGTTGGGTTTGCTTTAATAAGGAAGTTGCATACGATAGAATCAAGAAGGTCGTGGTTTTCAGAACATGCATAAAAATTGTGACAACTGAATCGCGATTTGTCACACAGATGTTGAAATTTCGATTTTTGGTCCAAATTATATGCTTTAAAATATCATACAACTAGGTAATATGCGTATTTCTTATACTAGTAACTTTTTTCCCACTTCATATGATGTCGGTTTAAAAAATCATGTTTTATTTACAGCATGGAAGCTTCAAAATCAAACCGACCAAGCAGTGCAAATTTAAACCACAGAAATTATTTAGGTGAAACAATTCTAGTAACGAGTATTAGAGAACACAGACCGAATTCCTTCATCATTTCTCTTATACAATCCGGTTGCGATGTAAACATTTCTACCAAAACGGGAGAAAGCGCTCTTCACCTCGCTACAACACGTCGTACGACAAAGGTTGCAAGAGCGCTGATTAAATCTGGTGCGAATTTAAATGCGTTGAATAAATTTAAGGAAACCCCACTACATCATGCAATTATGTGCCAAAACAAAAAGATGGTCGACATGTTACTCTATTACGGAGCTGATATAAGTATTACGTCGAGTTGTAGCCACACACCATTGATTTTAGCGGCAGTAACGACCGATTTTCAAATATTTGAAACGCTGTTTCCATTCTATAATGAGGAATATTCTTGTATCACGCTACAAGAAGAAAAGGCTTTGATTGCAGCTCGTCTAGGTTTAACCAATACAAATCAGCATTTGTTGGTTAGCAACGACACTCTCTTCCTTCAACTTTCGATGGATTGTGGAATATTCAAACTGTTTAAGCTAATTTGGAATCGGCTTGATCATGAAAAGGTTTTGGTTGAGGAAAAGCCATTTCTGGTATATTATTGGACAAGTAAATTAGCTTTCTTTACAACATCCAATTGGCTTGAATGTCTAAATTTGATCCTGAGTTCTCCTTGCGTGTGTAAATTTGTCGAGCAATGCAAGAATTACCAACACCTATACTTGCCACAATTGATACAAGCTTTTGATAAGCATGGTGTAAAAAGAAATGACAGAATCGCCGTGCTTTACACCTTGTTTAGGGTAGGAGTGGAAGTTTGTTGTTCTGATATCGATTGGATAAGGTTACATTATGGATTCAACGAAGAATTTGAAGCGTGTATTTATGGAGGAAATTATCGTGGAAGTATCAGCGACATGGAATGTGATTCTCCATTCTTAACATTCATTTTTGGTCTTGAGGAAGAATGTTCCACTAAACGAGTTTTTGAGTTATTTAAACATTGGCCGCCTAATCTTTGTCATTATTACAAGTTTTTTTCGCTAAATCCCGATATGAAGAGCGAATTACTAGAATCTTGGGATGAAAGGTGCAGGTCTGATACAATGTTCGATACTTTTGGAAAAGCTTCCATGTTTTATACTGCGGACATTTCTCAGGAAGTAACTCACATGAACGAATTTCCGTCGCTTTTAGAGCTGAGCCGAAATGCAGCTCAAAATTGGATTAGAAAAAAATACGAGGATAAAATTCAAAAACCCTATAATTTTCATGACGTTGTGAAAGGTTTAAGTTTGCCGGAGAATCTAAAAGATGTTCTCTTATTTAAACGACCTATCTATGATTAAAAGAAAATTCCAAAACTAAAAGGATATTTCTCCTATTTTGAAATTATTAAATCTTTTCAACTATACCCATACATTTTGAATATTATGTACAATTTTCTGTAATTTTTTACATTTCGTTAAACTATTGTGCCAAATACAATTGTTTCAACTTAAAAATGTTAGTTTGAATTTTTCTGGACTTGCCACATTTAAAGAATACTTATTTTTACTATAATTATGATCAATTTAGAATGATCGTGGGTTATTCTTCTTTATTGATTGAATAGGTTATAAGGATCTGCAAGAATTCAAAAATTTAGAGAAGGCGTCATAGCGAAATTAAACCCTGAGCAAAAATTAAATCATAATTCGTCAGCTCTATCACCTAACAAAATAATTAATCACTTTTTAAAAAATCGTTTTTAGGCACTCCATTAATTTTTAAATTACAACAATTTATAGAGGATAGCACTGCTCAGGAGAAAAAATAAATCCTATTCCATTTTTGGTTTTAACAGCGGCTACAGCAATTTAGAACATTCAAACATTTAGCAAAAAAGGGGCCTTGGGGAAATACAAACCATAGTTCGTTCTAACTTTTATAAGCTGACAAAATGACTAAAAAATCATGGAGCTAGTTTTAAGAAAAATAATTTCCTTAAATAGTTTCAAAAATCATAGAACGAGGTCACAGCAAAATTAAAGCTTTTAGGAAAGAATCAATCACAATTCGTTCTTGTCTATCAGCTAAAAACCTTTAAAATAATTGTGTAGGTAGCTTAAAAAATAATTTTTTCTATTTTGGTTCTTTACTGACTACTTTATGAAACTCATTTGGATTTCATAAAACAACTCCTTAAAGAATTCCAAATTTTTATTTTGTTAGGTTGGTGACAACCGTGTGACAACAAAACCTTCACGCGTCATAAACATAACCTTCAAATTGTAAGTTCTAAAAATTCATATAAAATAAGATAATTTTTAACTTTTTGGGACCAAAATAGAAAAAATAGTATAAAATACGTTTAATAAGACATTTAAGCGCACTTGTCCATTACTTGGACGCGTGCCCTAAAATCATGTCTTATGAAACTTGTTTTTTAATATACTATTTTGGAGTTTGGATTAATTCAAAATTTTAAAAATTGATAAAGTACATCGCAGAAAAATTAAGGCATTAGGATACAAAAAAATTATAACTCGTTGCTACTTCTATCAGCTTACAAAATTTCAAAAAAATCTTTCAGCTAGTTTTATAAATTAACTGAAGTTTTGACAACTTAAAAAATTTTTAAAATTCATAAAGGTCATCACAAAAAATTGGGGCATTAGGAAACAACAAATCATAACTTGTTCATGTTTTTATCAAATTAAAAAAAATCGTCTAGCTAGTTTAACAAAAAACTATTTTCTGAAGGTTTGAGTCAAATGCTAATAAGAAATGCTTATTTTAAACAATTTTCTAGGTGAGTCTTAGCTAAAGTTTTGTTTCTTGTTCTTCTTTGTTTACTGCTCTGATCTACATCTTTGGACGTAGTTGTTTTCGTAAATGAGTTGTACTAAGATCAGCTAGCGGTTCTGCCGTAAGTAAAATTCTATCCCGGTGGAAGGGGTAACAAGAGAGCATGACTATTTGCCGTGGACTCCGATTTAGAAACACGAAGTGGTAGCATTAGATGCCATTACAATTATACATGTAAATACCGTAAAGACAATTTTATCTGTACCGAAAACTGTACTAACCAACTACATCGCGTTGAATGCTATATGCGCCTAGGTTGCAAGGTAACACTTTAATATACACTGTGTCTTTAAAGTAAACCCCCCCCCCCTCCCCGCTGACTACCTTTTGAACGAATTTATATTTTACCACAAAATTTGGTGTGCTTTAATGGGAACTTAAATACTATTTTTAGCCAATAATTAAATTTTGTATTATTCAAAATGGCGCCATTTAAATTTTTTTAAATAGAAAGAGGAATCGAGTGACACTCATTTGAAAGGTCTTTTAGTACTGCGTCTGATCCTAGAGTTTCAAAAAAAATATTCAGCCATAACAAAATGACAAATGTTTGAAGATAAAGAAGTCTATTTAAAAAAACTTTAATTTTTAAAGCAAAGAGAAATTAAATTAACAATTCGACATGTTCACCATTCACTTCTTGGCACATAAAAAGTTGGTTATGAAATTCCTGCCTTACATGTTCATAAGTTTCTGGAGTGATATTTCTGCAAACTTCTGTAATGCGTTGCTCCGGTTCTTCAATTGTTTCTGGACGGGCTCTGTACACTTTCGATTTCAAATATCCCCATAAAAAAAGCTAAAGGGGTTAAATCTGGGGGGCTAGTTGGCTATTCTACAGGCCCGTGCCTACCAATACATCTTCCAGGAAAATATCCGTTGAGAAAGTCAGAAACAGGCCTATAAAAATGAAGCGGCGCACCGTCTTGTTGGAACATAACGTTTTCAATATTATTTCTAACCACCTGAAATGTTTCTGGGAAAATTATGTCCTGCAAATGAAAAAGTGGACTACTAGATAAAAAAATCAAAGCAATTTTGAATTGAGTGAGTCCATTTGTTTAAAATCCGCCATTTTTTTATGGCTGAATATTTTTCTTTGAAACTCTAGGATGAGACTTAGAACTAAAAGACCTTTCAAATGAGGTGTCAGTCGACCCCCCTTTTCATTTAAAAATAAATTTAAAATGCCGCCTACCGCCATTTTAAATGATACAAAACTTAATTATTATCTAAAAAATAGTAATTATTTTCCCATTAAATCACACCAAATGCTGTGGTAAAGTATCAAGTCGTTCAAAAGTTAGTTGGGGGGGAGTTACTTTATAGAAAGATGGTATGTAAAACGAACAAAAATTTGATGCATAGAATATTTTTCAACGTGAATTAAAGGGGCGTCCACCAGCACAGTTATTAGCCCCCATCTAACATGCACGGGCACCCTCAGACATCCATCACCAACCCGGGATGCAAAACCAAATCCGGTTGGTTACTAAGCGGAAACTAATCAACCGAGCTACCGCGGCCTCAGTGTTCTTCCGTATTCCGCAGTTGTTATTTTGTTATTTTTTACATTCGTTTTAGTTGCTTCACTATATGGAGTATAGCCAAAGGAAAGAATTGTTTAATAATGTAAAACGGAACTGAGCTACGGTTGAGAAGTTCGTGTGATGACGGATAGATGGCGCTGTTTCAGACAGTTTTTGTGGCGCGCTGGCACATTTGCTCCTTCAGACTGTCAACTGTCAAATTTTAGAGTTTTTGATAAGATGGACAGTGTTAAAATTCGTGCTGTCATTAAGTACTTCTTCTTGAAAGGTTTATCACTAACCGACATTCATAATGAGATGAAGGAAGGTCGGAAGGATTCGGCTCCTTCATTTTTCACTATTGATAAGTGGGTTCGTGAGTTTAAATGTGGTCGTACAAGTGTTAAAGATGCACCCCGTAGTGGTCGCCCAAAATCTGCCACTACATCAGAAATTGTTGAAAAAGTGCATGCTATGGTGTTAAAAGACAGTCGGTTGAAAATGTTTGAGATAGCGGAAGCTGTAAATATCTTCAAAGAACGCGCAACGTACATTTTAAATAAAGAGTTGGCCATGAAGAAGCTGTCCGCGAGGTGGGTGCCGCGACTGATCAGTGTTGATCAAAAATTTGTGCAGATGCAAAAATTTTCGTGAGTGTTTGGAGCGTTTTCAAAACAAAGTAGATTTTATTCGCCGATTTATGGAGACAGATAAAACTTGGGTCCATCATTATACGTCGGAAACAAAACCACAATCTAAACAGTGGCGTCACAGTGGTTCTCCTCCTCCAAAAAAAGCAAAAACTGTTGTATCTGCAGTAAAAGGTAATGGCTTCCATTTTTTAGGATGCAAAGGGCACTCTTCTGATTAATTACCTTCCGGAATGCCAAACCATCACAGGCGTATACTGCCCGAGTCTTTTGGACAAATTAAAGCAAAAAGTTAATGACAAGCGTCCTGGTTTAGCCAAGAAAAAAATGATGGCAAAAATTCACGAATGAGGCTTGGATTTGCTGCCACACCCGCCTTATTCGCCGGACTTAGCACCGTCGGACTACCACCTGTTTCCGCGTCTGAGAAAATACCTAACAGGCCAGAAATTTTTAACAGGCGGCGATGTTAAAGCTACTGCTAATGCCTATTTTGAAGAACTTGAGAGTTCTGAATTTTATCAAGGCATAGAGGCTTTGGATCATCGCTGCTCCAAATGTATCGAAGTGGCAAGGGATTATGTTGAAAAATAAACGTAATCTCAAATCGCAAAGTTCTGTTATTCATTTTCATTCCACGGACTTTTCAGTCCATCCTCGTGCTTTAGAACACAAAACTATGGCATTGTCGATTTGATTAACAAAAAAATACAATATTTTAAAATAATAATAACACAATGTACATTAGCTTCAATATATCCAAGCTATGATGTTCTCCAATATTAAATGGGTTTCCACGTGCGAAATTTGTACGCATTGAGATTCCAAACATATGTAAATTGATTCCAACAGAAGTGTCAGGTATCGGCGTCGAATTTACGTGGTAATTTGCGCTATTGAGGCACAGAATTTCATAATTGAGTAAATAATAAAGCGAGCCCGTTTTAATTGCTATGTGTGCACAGGAACTGTTTAATATTAACTAAATATGTATATTAGGGAATATTTCGTGGACTATAATTTTCACTACTATGGCGTATGCTTGCCTAACCGGAAAATTAGAACTTCCAGGTACATTTAGAAGCATTTAGTTAGAATAATGTAGAAATGCTCTATGATGCATACTATGAAGATAATGTTATGATAAGAATTACCTTCTTTTGAGGTTTTCTTTTACTTTAGTCAATTACTATTGCCAGAAAAATTAGTTGTGTTGCTAATTGTTAATGTAAATCGGTGTTTAATTTTTTCTTCTGATAATTAACCCTTAACAATTTAAAAGATAAACATAATGCGATGCCTTTATAATTCTTACATTTCTACACAGACATTTTCTTTTAATTTGAGTTGCTAAAATAACAGCGCGATTACTTAATTTCATGATTTATGACCAGTTTCTCAAGCACTACAACAGCCCCCGAAAACACCGAATTTTGTCGAATTTAATCGCTTTTAAAGTATCAGTTTTTATAATTCACACTTCACCTCTTTATAACTAATTATAGCATCAACGACTTTCTGTGTGACCCAATGGAATACAAATTTAGAGAGTGAACCTACGAAAAGAAATTTGGAGCGCTAAGGTCAGGGGATCTAGATAGCTGTTTGGGCCGGCGGGTGGTCTAGTGGTTAAAGTCACAGGCTTTGAAACTAGACTCCCAATGGCAGTTGGCAGTCCACTGCTCGTCGGTAATTTTTCTGAACAAGTTAAATCCGACGGGTCCATGGATGGTGTATGTAGGTGTGTATGTTGGGTTGCATGTCTTCAGGGGTGGGGTGCATGTTAGACCGGTGTATAGCACTGAGTGTGCTGGGCCCGGATAAGGGGGAGGGATGGGAATCATGGGGTCGTGTTCACGCACGGCTTCATGATTCTTAAAAAAAAAATAAAAAAAAAGATAGCTGTTTAATAACCCCCTTGTTCTTTCTTTTTCCTCCTCATTTTTCTTTTCTTATTTTTCTTGTTTTTCTGCTTCTTTTTTTAATCTGTAATGCCTGTTTATGTATCGAGACGTTTGATTGCCTTAATCTACCTTCTTAAGTTTATAACGTTCGTTACGCATAGTGTATATTAGCAACAATTTACGTATTAAGTCTTTGTCTTCAGCACATGTTTCATTATGGTTTTCGTTCACATCATAGGTTAAAAATGTTTGGCATAAAAGTACCTTTCTTTTAGGCATAACTCGTATATCGGCCAGTAAACTCAAAGCGAAACAAGAAAGAAATATAATTGTTTAGTTTTCCTTTATTTTATTCTTTTAAAGTAAAAGCTAAAAACACCCTGTATAAAACATTAAGGTTAATAATAAAATGTTATCGCTTACGTGCTATATTTTCACCATATTTTTTTCTTTACAAAAAAAAACTAACGTATATTTTTAACGTTATTCATAATTAAAGTGAGCACTTTTTTGAGAATCGCCCAATAAGTAAAATCTAAAAAATTTGTGCCAACAACCTCGGACTTACCTAATTGCAAAAGTCATCATTTTGTCAGTTCTATAACATACTAGGCGTTATCAGTAAATCAACATAAAAAATTTCTGGGCCACTGTCTTTAAAAAAATTAAACCATCAATATTTCCAATGAACATTAGAAAACAGTGTCTGGAATAATATAATCTTAGATAAAACGTCTGGTTTTCGCTAAACAAAATCAGTTTAATGTTGATAAGATGTAAGTAATGATGTCAGGATAATTCCATTTCTATAAATACGTAGCTGGGATTTCTAGCATATTTTTCAGCACAAAATTGCAGTGGTAAAGTGACAGTTCTGGTAGACAGATCTATAATTTTCAAACGATGAAATGATAAGTTTAAAAGTAGTGCAGATAAATATAAAATTGTTTCATATCGCGCATCATGGCAATAAAATACGAAAATACTGAACAAAACGGCGACGAAAATATTACCATAAACAGTGATGAACCAGAAGTTACAAGAGGTAATTTTTTTAACGGAATAAAGCGATGAAATCAGAATATGTGCGCATAATTTTAATAAATGTTATTTACTCGGAATTTTATTTACGAATATAAAACAAAAAAAAACATATTGTACAAAATTAACATGAACAGCTATCAATATTTAATATCAAAAATTAGATAAATAAAAAGTGAAAGGTCACAAGTCACAATTACTTGACCACAATGACCACAATGTATAACGTGTGTGTATTTGTGAAGTTTACAGTTCGAACCTAACAATTTTAATTTAAAACAATGTCGCCCAATTAATAACGTCGTCCTATGTCGTAAATTTCTATTATTTTGCGTTTCTTATCAAATAAATATGAAAAAATGAAAAAATAAAGCACAAAGGGTTTTTTTCTCCCCTTCCTCCAGCGGCTACCGCTTCACCAATTATGACCATTTTTTTTTTAAATGAAAGGTCTTTATCCACAGATGGAACATGAAACATTTTTATATTTTTATTCTACGTCGATTTTTTAATAATAATTATTTTAATTTATAATATATATGACGGTCGGCTAGACGCGCGTCACTTGGGGCGCCCTCTACAGTAACGTCGCGTGTCATTTTTGGAACTAATGCATCACGTGAATTGACATTTCGCCGGTTCTATCAACGCTGTGTGTCAGTGCATTGTGTGCTGGGGTAACACTAGTTTTAATTTATAATATATATGAAGGTCGGCTAGACGCGCGTCACTTGGGGCGCCCTCTACAATAACGTCGCGTGTCATTATTTGAACTAATGCATCACGTGACTTGACATTTCGCCGGTTCTGTCAACGCTGTCTGTCAGTGCATTGTGCGCTGGGGTAACACTAGTATTTATTAAACTGCAATTACCTAATTTCCAGAAAAATTAATTTTTATATTTTCAAGGTAGTCGATGGTTCCAAACATTTCCGTCTCAACCTATGCTAAATGTTATTTTGGTGATATTGCTAATACCTGTACTAGCCTTGGTGGTTCTTTTGGTAATGAGAGAGCAAACCCACGCAAGTAGTGAACCTATTATACCTGCTCCACTACACGCGGAAAGAAATGAGCAGCAATCTGGCACGCCTGCTGGATACCCTATAGGCAAGTACAAATATCATGTACAGTATTGGACTAATTAAATGATCAACACAGTTATAAAATTTGATTATAGAAACGAACACGTTGCAATATGTTGGTTTGGAGCAAGGTTATTTAACTAACCTTGTGTTTTTTTGTGTTTTAAATCTAGCAATAAGAAATAATAGCATATTTTTTTTGTTTTATTTTAAACAATCATGAGGCCGTGCGTGAGCACAACTCCATGATTCCCATCCCACCCCCTTACTCGGGCTCAGCGCACTTCGACGCTATTCACCGGTCTAACATGCCCCACCCCTAAAAGACATGCAACCCAACATACACATCACACACACCATCCATGGACCCGCCGGATTTAACTTATTCAGAAAAATTTCCGACGGGCAGAGGACTCGAACCTACTGCCGTTGAGAGTCTAGTTTCAAAGCTTGGGACTTTAACTACTAGACCACCCGCTGGCCCAATAGCATATTATACAAACAGATTATTTCAGAAATATCTTCAAAAGATAATTGATGATAAGTTATTTAAACGACAAAGAAAGTTTTACCACACACACGGTTGTCTAAGAGGTGGCCATGGGTTCCTTGGGCGTACACAGTAGCTGCTATAAGTGGTCAACTAGATAGAGCGGATGATCCCGGTTAGGCCATTTTAGTAGGCGGGACAGACCAATGGAATGACATTTCCACTAATTCCGCCCGTGACTTTGGATGAAGCTCCAGGAGATCCAGCCATCTACCAAGGCCGGGCATTTCCCTACACCATTTTACCTCGTCCTATCTCATCCTACCCCATGCTACCCAATCTTACCTTATCCTCCCCAATCCTACTCAATTCTATAGCATTCTAACCCATCCTACATTTTGCTAGGCAATATTTCACCATGCTATCCCATTCTATTCCATCCTACGCTACCCAACCCTGCCTCATTCTACCTCATCCCACAATACCACTTTTTACACATCTAGGGTAATTATAACTAATACGACTCTGTTATAGGTTCACTCCTCTGCACCATGTGTAGTTTGCTGCGCCTATCGTTTGTCATTATTGTAGTGAGCATAAACAGTAGAATTTACAATACCCAATAAGAAATGCACGTTATGTTTTATTGACTGCTCAATATTTATACTGTTGTTGTGAATCTGGTGAACTGCTATTGTTTATGCTCCCTGAAATGTGTTTAGCGATGATGAAGCGCCATGGGTGCAGGAAAAAGCACATAATGCATAGGTGTAAACCAATATTAAAGCAGTATTAGTTATGATTAGTCTAAGTGTGAAAATAATGCTAATATGTTGACGGGCCGGGGGTTGCTGAATCGTAGGGGGTACGATATTTTTCCTTTCTTCGTCTGAATGAGGTGACGTCGGAGCAAACGGACTAAGATCGAGTACCAGAGTTCTTGAAACTACGGAGGCCTCGGTGCTCGTGGAGTGGGACTTGACAATCCCCAAAAAGGGTAAACAAACACGGAAGCGTGCCGGTTTGTTTTTGCAGGTCCGGTGCCAGACTCCATTTCAATGGGTTAGGTGCAGCGCTTGGTATTTTATCCAGGGAGCAGGAGTTTCAAGGCTCTGAGAAGAACTGGTGGAACGGGCGGTTTTTGTCCCGGCAGCTAGCGTTCAAACCAGAAGTGGGCTCTTACGTGTTGTCTTTAGACCGGAAACTGTGTAAATGCGTAGTTCATTTATGATGTTGTTGCTAAGTAATGCCCGCACCATACAAACAAAACCTTCCCGCATTTTTGTTAACCCTTGGAGCGAGATAAATTTTTTATAACAAACAATTATTATAATATGTTGTCTAATTCGCTGTTGTTTAAGACCACGCCCCCCTGGATGCTGATTAGCTGAGTGGAACAGCGAGTTAAAAGTTCTTATTATTATTAAGGTTTCGTAGCGTGCGGTTGTAAAGCTACTAAAAAAAACTAAAACTACTACTGATTGTGGACTGAAAATCTAAGCGTGTTTTTTAAAACACAATTTGGAATTAAATCTACCTATACTATTAAAATTCATTTAAAAAGATTAGGCTACCTATTAACGTTTTCATTAGCTATTATTTAAATTTATATGCTGTTTTTGTTTTTAGATCCAAATGTAACAGTCACTTTACCTGAAAATTTTAAAATTGTATCCCGCAGAGATTGGTTAGCTAAACCACGCGAGGAAGAAGCAACCCCTTTAGAATTACCAGTACCTTACGTGATTATAATGCACACTGCACAAGAAAACTGTTCAAATCAAACCATGTGTGCTTTCCATGTGCGTCAAGTACAAAGTTTTCACATGTCCGACAGACAATGGGACGACATTGGCTACAGTTTCTTAATTGGGGGTGATGGAAATGCATATGAAGGAAGGGGATGGAAAAGTGTTGGTGCTCAAGTATTCGGATACAATGCAAAGTGCATAGGAATAGCTTTCATTGGAACATTTAATCAAATTATGCCTCCAGACAGGCAAATAGTTGCAGCTAAGGAACTTATTGAACTTGGTGTCAAGGAGGGGTATATTGCTAAGGATTATAAATTGTTAGCCGCCAGACAACTACAAACAACTCAAAGTCCAGGTCTTTTCCTTTATGAAGATGTAAAGAAATGGCCTCATTGGTGTCCAACACCATAACCTATTATTAAGCAATATTAACTAGCTTTATGTATAGGATACAAACGGACTTGCATTATACGTAAATGTAGCGGTTATTTCTGTTGTGTTTTTTAAAACAGTAAAAGATTAAGTTCAATTATTATCAACAAAGTTTGAAGAAAAACCCTGCAATGAAGAAATGCATAATGTTTTGCACCAAAATTACTTCCGCGAAATTTTTGAAAAATATATAGTTATTAAAAAACATTTTTCTTGATTTCAGGCTTTGTTTCAATTTGCCACAAACGGTCTGATCAAATTTTTATAGTGTACCTAAGCAAGAAATAGTCTACTAATAACAACATTGGAGTGATCGTATTATTCGGTTTTTAAACCGATTAATTTCGTAATAACACGACTACTTGTAATATTAGGCCAGCCAAATTGGCAAACAATAAAGAAATATTTCAAATGGATCCGCTACTAAAACCTACATGTTTAAGCGTCCTTTATATAGCGCACAAATTCTTTTATACAGTGACCCGCTACAGTATTCTAAACAGTTAAGCTTCTATGGGTGTACACTATTTGTCTAGGACGTTTGGGGGATTCTCATTGGACGCGGCCGTTTTGGTGCGGCCGTTTGCGCGCAGGGACGTTGAGACGCGGGGCCGTTTAGGCGCAAAGACGTTTAGGCGCGGGCCGTTTGGGCGCAGGGACGTTGAGACGCGGGCCGTTTGGCTGCAGGAACGTTTGGGCGCATTGACGTTTAGGCGCGGGCCGTTTAGGCGCAGGAACGTTGAGACGCGAGGCCGTTTGGCTGCAGGGACGTTTGGGCGCAGAGACGTTTGGGCGCGGGCCGTGTTGGCGCAGGGGCGTTTTAGCGCAATAAAAAAAATCATTTGAATTTTTCTTTTTCTTTAATTTATTAACATTTTAATAGCTACTCAATTGTTTATTAACATTTAACACTAGACTCAGAACTTTTACATCAATATAATTAGCAAAATTAACAACTTATCTGACACAAAATAATTTTTTAATTTCATTAAATTGAAAATGTGTCCCCTACTTAACATTTAAAAATTTGGTATTCAAATTGGATAATTTAACGATTTTAATACAAATATTAAATTTTCTATAAAATAACCTACAATAGATTACGCTTGCGTCCAAACCTCTCTACGATCAAACGTCCGTGAGTCCAAATGTCCCTCGCCCAAACGTCCTCACACCATTTTTCTAAAAGCCGATAAAACTGGCAATGAACTACAAATTCGACAAGCTATTTGAAGTAGTTTATTAGAATTAGCAAAAAATTTCAACCATATTACAAATTAGGGAAAAAACGCTACTTTTTAATTTCAACAACGCATTATCGAGAGGTTGCGTGAGTTTAACTAGAGCTATCAATTAGCTCTAAAAAAATATGTTTTTCATTATGTGCATTTTTCGATAACTCTTAAAATAAAGCTTTTAGAGCGATTTAGATCCGAAGTTCGAAGCGCATCTAATCAGCTGTAAGGCGCGGTCGGTTACCGTGCTCTTATTCTATGCGGCTAGCCGAAGTTATCATATCACTATTCTTATACGGTACACGATATCGTATTGCACAGGCTGTCGCATGTTCAATTCGCCGCTGCGGCGTTACTATTTTATTATTTTTTTTCTCGCTTTATTTTTTGCAAAATCAATTTTATTTACTCAGTTTATAGCGCGCAAACAATTAAAACGTAAAAAGTATGGGAAAGTACCAGCGACCTATTTCGCCCATTTTTTCTTATAGCAATCAGTATATTTCGTAAAACAATTTGATCCGCTGTACATAGAAGCAGACAAACGTGAGAAAATAATTTATTCGCGTGCTACGTATAAGAAAAAAACGAAAAATATCATGATTGCAGAACACAGTAGCGTACTTTTTATAATAAATTATGATTCGTATCAATTTTTGATGTTAATGCGGAAATTTTAAAGCCGACAAAACCAATTCATTCTCGTGCTACATCTAAGAATAAAATGGAAATATTTACAGATTGTATAACACAAAAAGGCGTGCTTTTTATAACTATTATGACGTCTATCGAGTTTTTATTACAACGAACATTTTGAAAAACCGCATAATGTAATAAAAATAGTATAATCACGTACTAGACGAAGAAATAGATTCCTATCTGATATTTTATTAACTCTATCCTCTTTTAAGTTTATGTTTTACATATTCAAAAGTGGATTGGTCTGAAAATGGCAGACACATATAAGAACATTATGAATTATTGTGCTCACAGCTTATCGCTCCGTATGTTAGATTTAGCGTCATTCAAGAAAGCCATTTTCATCTCGCTCACATTTCCCGCTAACATTATTGAAAACGGAGTACTTTCGGCGTGGTGCAAATTTCAAAGAGCCATCCCCAAGATGCATTTCTATTCCGGCTATATTTTATTTAAATCAGATATTCATATGTAACATCGGATCGGCTTACCTCTCGTCCTGTACGTGATAAACTAGAAAGGCGGGAGGAAAATGCGATCGGAAAAGTCTTGTATCCTCCGTATCTGCATTTCCACGACGAACTTGCTCATGATATTTGACATGTGATAGATTCTTTGAATTTAGAAACAAGGGATATCGTTTTAAATGAAATTTCACACGGTCTATTCGTTTTAAAACTCCCTCCCTTTTTTCTGTTGTTATACAAAACGTGCTGGAAATTTTTAGTTTTCAGTTGAATTTCATTCCAGAAATAGACGAACATAAGCTGAAAGTCGCTTTGGAATTTATTGTTAATGTTATACTTCTGAAGTAAGTGGCTAATAAAAATTAGTGGTTCGAAACTCACATTATTAAAAGATAATTTTAGTAAGAATTAACATTTCGACAAAAAAAATATAACTGTACAATGTTTGAAATCAAATGTTCCAAGCGTTAACTAAGTTAGTATCTTTTACCGCAATCTATATATTAAATCCGGATTTCTTCAACCTGTCGCAACTTTTAGTGGTGGGGGCTCTCACTACAATAATCAATACGTTTAGGAGGACAGTACATAAACTCCATTTTTCTTTGTAGAGTGGACCGCTATAAAATTCAACAGAAATTGGTTCCTATGATGTCTACCATTTCTTTGGATTATTGGAATATATTCTGTTGCTGTCTTTTTGAACACAAACACGCGTGAAGCATCCGGCTGTTTGTTTAAAAAGCTAAAACACCACTTGATTTTATCAGCTTGCGAAGAGTTGGTGTTAAAGATACGAAGCCGTGCCCTGTGGCTTAGATGTTGCTGTTATGTAATGACTGTACCGATGATTTGTTTATAAAAAGTACAATATTAAAGAAAAAAGAATAATGAACGGTTTGTTTGAAATAGTTCTTCTTAGTGTGCTAAAAACAAACTTTGTGTTTGATTATAACCTATACAAATAAATTCTACTGAAATTAATTCATTCCAAAAAAATTGAGTTTGGCGATGTAACATAAGAATATTAAAACGAACGCTATTTTTAATTTATTAACATTTTTGTTCCACACTTTGCACATGGCATTAAAATTTAGATTTTAATCACTTATTTCCAATAACTTTTTTTAATATTTTATCAAATGAAGCGATTAGCCGCTGATTCATTTATTTTTTTTTAATTTCACGCCAAACCTGAAGTCACGTGATCTATGTCTAAATCAATTTTTAGGTTATTCAAGATGCAGAAGCAATCAAAAAATAAGTTTTTGGAAAATTGTATCAATACAAATTTTCCCCATATGTTGCTCATATTTTGCCGATCGCTGTATGTAATTTTGACAAGAACTTCAACTTTATAATCAAAGATTTCGTAACACAGAAGAACGCTAAATGCTTTCAAGGTGCCGCGCCGGTCTATCGCAGTCTGAGATGCCACGTTGTCGGTGGTACGATAGCGCCTAAACCTTACCTTCTCCAAAATGCGGTTACACTAATAACTTTCAACTACAAAAAACCCTTTTGTTTAATGGGGAACATTCACGGTTTATGGTGCAAACATCCTTAAAAAAGCCAATAGCAAAGTCACTACGAAAAATGTTGGAGAAACAAACATTGTCGGAAAAACACTCCTGTAAAGACAGGCTCTAGTAAAAACATTTTACGTAACAAACAAACTCGGGATAAAATTTTCCCGAAGACAACAACCAGCAAAAAAAACCTCCCTCAAAAAAAGCACGTGTATTTTCTTGCTGCTAGATCACTGCATAATTAAAGAAGAGCTTTCCCTGAAAACGATAATATCTTTTTTGTAGCTCATCGATTTATATGAATAAGGGCAAATTTAATAATGAAATATATGCAAATATCTAAAGAAAATATTTTTTGGCCAGTATTTATTAATTACAAAAACAGTTTGAATCTCTGTGTTAAGACACTCCCCTGGAAATGAAAAAAAGTACGTTTAACGGTTGAAATGTTTTTCCTGGAGATTTAACGATAGTTTTAAAAACTTTTCTTGATTTTTTTACGTTTTTTCGTTCCGGAAGCAGCTCTCATTCCCGAGACCAAAGCGACGGAGGAAACGTTCGGAGCGGCGAGCACCGGGTATGGAGTTACCAAAACAAGGGAGCCGTAGCCCACGAGTTCAGAGATATTGTTCATTATAAATTAAAGGTTAGTTAAATGCTTAGTTTTTATTGGAGATAGAAAAAATATATGTAGGTGTAAAAGTATTACAATGTTCGGTCGCGAATATTTTGGCTACACAAAATAAAATGAGAGGCATCAAACAGAAAGAAATTTTATCTGAGTTTTTCTGAATGTTTTGACTAAACCTATTGTACAATAAATTCTTTTTAAAACTATAAAGAACTGTAGGTTGAAAGTTAATAATGCGGGAGATTCTTTGACTTGAAAGAACGTATAGAACCAGTGATATCTAAATATTTTAAATACATTACAGTTGATCTTAGAAGGTTGTTAAAATGATAAAAAGCAATTTGGTTTGTGTGGCATAAGCTGGAGCATTTTTTTTAATTTTTCAGTGTCAAATAGTATGCGAGCGCGAGCGGCTGAATTGTGTCAGCACTTATACTTAAATAATAATAAACATACTTGAAGAGCGGTATGATAAATAATACAAGCAAGCCACTGTTAGATGGCCACTTCGGTCACCTGACCTAATCCCGATGAATTTCTATATAGCTGCCCAATACAACGAAAATTGTTTTTACATGACAGACATTTAAGTAAGTGCTGCATAAGTCATTCTTAATTTCTTTTTTGTTTAAATATGAAGAACCAGCCACGAACTCGAAAATCGGTTAGTTTACCAGCAAAAATAGCATGAAATTTCAATAGATTTGTTGAAAACTTTTACTACGTATAAGTTAATTTCGATAAAACTGAAGCATTTGTAGCAGTATAAATAAACGTTAGTAATAAATGTGAATGCCAGTTTCTTGTCAAATCGGTAGCAAATATTTGCGGAAAGCGTGCATTTTTCATTTCCTCTAAAATACTACGCAAGGAAAGTAATATCTAAATATTTGCCATCTGCACGAAGATTTAGAGTTGAATAAATATTAAAATTCCGATCTCAGACAGACTCAATAAGGTGACACAGTGAGGATTCGGCATGAGACAAATCTTATTTCTTCCGGTAGTACCAACTCCGGGTGAGGACGTGCGTCCCTCGCTCAATATTGCCAACGCGCGTTTCAGGCACCCGCAAATCTCGGAGACCCCAGGCCAGATTATCAAAGTAAATTTGGACTGTTCGCACGGATTCGCCGTCCCCCATCGTGGAGGACTTAAATTTCAAATTTGCGATTTTTATTATGTTTGCGTTTGTCATCGGCAAGTTTTTTAAAGCTTGTATCCTTTTGTTCGGATTCGCTTTGATCCTGATGTAATTTACGGCCCAACTCGTGTCTTTGCCGTCTGCTGTATTAGCGTAAGCAAATTTCTTTAAGGAAGCCTTAAAAAAAATTCAGAAGCTGAAAGGCTGGCTAGTTATTCTGTCTTATTTTTTCGTTCTCGCAAAAAAGATAACTTAGGTTCTAAGTGTCACGTGCAAAAATGTGTTTTTAAATAATTTTTCAAATATCGAAATTGTAGCACGTGAATTTGAAAATCTTTAAAACTATTGATTTTCTAGTTCATAATAATTACCTAATTTTGAATATTTCCGTTAGTTCTTAAAATTTGTTCCTGCTTGATTTTAAGTAGATTTGCATAATCAACTCTCGTGTTCTTATTTTTTGATCATTATTTATATTTACGAGGCTTAATAATCTATATGTTTATAAAATGCTCTACTTGAACAGCTAGAATTGATTTTATTCTGGTAAATATTATTTAAATTAATTGTAATTTTAGTGTTCAAATGGCGTTCATCTCGTACTTGATCTTTTATTTTTGTTTACAATTGTTTTGTGATTATAATTGATCAATAGTTATTGTAAGCTTTGCCAACATCTCAATTGACAATGATAAATCAATTTCAGCATAATTTACCAAAGCTGTCATTAATTTATTCTTTCTGATTTATGTCAAAATTGGCATAGTTTTGGATATAAACCGACACCGAAGTGGCGTCACCCAAGTCGCAAGTTTTGATGATATACATGTTAGAGCTCGATTGTTGTTTGTTCTAATGCGACGTGCTAAAACAAATTATTTTAGCAACACGTGAAACGTCAGATGTTTTTCATAGTTTTGGCTATGTATAGAATTATACATAAGTATCTTTCAAAGAACAGAAAATTACCATTATAATTCTTGAACATCAGTCACGTCAGTTTTTAGTGTTGCAACAACAACTTTATGAACATTGTCCGTTCGCTGTTTATTGACTACCCGTCTATTACCGATCAATTCTCCACCTGTAACACATTTCACACTTCCCGTCCTCGTCCGTCACTGGCGGTTTGCTCGTCCGACTGCCTCTACCAGCCCATCCAACTGTTTTTCTGCGCTTGTCCGGTTGCATTCGCGACGTCACCTCTTTCGTTCGTTACTGGTGCTCGGCTCTCCGGCTGTCGCTGCAAGCTCCTGCGCTTGGATTGCCCGGCTGCGTACTCCAGGACACTTTTCCAGTCCGTCACTGGCGTTTAGCTCGTCCGGCTATCTCTAGGGTCTCTCCCGCTTGCCTCGTTTGGCTGCATTCTACTTCTTCCATTCGTCATTGGCGCTTAGCTCGTTTGACTGTTTCTGGTAGATCTTCCACCTAGTTGTCTGCGCTTAGTTCGTTCGACTGGTTCTGGAGGCATTCCACCTGCTTGTCACTGGCGTCTGGCTCTTCCGGCTGTCTCTAGGCTCTCCACCTGCTCGTCAGTGGCGGTTGCCTTATTTGGCTGCATTCTACTTCTTCCATTCGTCATTGGCGCTTAGCTCGTTTGACTGTTTCTGGTAGATCTTCCACCTAGTTGTCTGCGCTTAGTTCGTTCGACTGCTTCTGGAGGCATTCCACCTGCTTGCCACTGGCGTCTGGCTCTTCCGGCTGTCTCTAGGCTCTCCACCTGCTCGTCAGTGGCGGTTGCCTTATTTGGCTGCATTCTACAGGTCACCTCTTCCATCCGTCAATTGTGCTTGACTCGACCGGCTGCCTCTAGCGGCTCCTCCACCTGGATTTTTACGCTTGGTTCGTCCGACTGCTTTTCACAGGTCTCTTGTTTGATCGGTCACTGACGCTCCGTTTGTCCGGCTATCTTTTCATTTTAAGAGTCTGTCGGAGACAGAATAACATTTTGTTGTAAAACTCTTTGCTGCGAATAGTCTACAAAACACTTCTATATATTCTGATGCAGTCACATTTTTAGTAGGATGCTGGTAGTACGATATACTCCATGCTTGGTATGATATTTAAATTGTATTTTTATGTGGAAAATGCTCAAACCACGGCAGCAGTTAGTATTTAAAAACAAAAAGAAATAATGTTCAAACCATTTCAATTTTTCAGTTATTTATAGCCTTACAGATAATTAGTTCTAGTTTACTTGCGCCTGATGCATGTATCATTAGCATGCTTTTATTGGACAATGAATGATTTTCAAGAGTGATTAATAACAATTCTGCAACGAACGCGTCCTAAAATCATCGCATAACATGACTGGAACTGCATGTTCAATGGCGTTAGTGGTTGAGGGATTGTTTAACAAGCAGCATCCTGCCGTATATAAATTCACACATTTATTTCCGTGGAAACTATAAATAATAATAAAGTTGCCGGAGGTATAAATATTAAAGTTTGAACCCGCCGGAATTATAAATCAACCAGGAATATACAACCCTGTTACTGTTCATTAGTAACTGGCTGTTATACAGACAAGTAACTTTTCTTCGAGACTATTAAATAGTTAAACATATCTGAGGAAACTTTACAGCCGAATTTACAAAGTTTCGCGGATTTTACATTTTACACGGCAAGTTTAGAAGTGCGAGCCTTGCATGTGCACTTGTGCAGCCCATTAAATATTTATGATGTACAACAACTAATGTTAGCAACAGGAAATTCAAAGCACACACGCTGAAAATTAACTCGCCTGGTGTTTAACATTAGAAAATCCGTGCTATTTGCGGACCCTATGCGAGAAATCGGATTAATTCTGAGTAATTTACGCAATTTGCCTGGTAATTATTTAACCAACGCATCGGATTTAAACTACATATATCGACGTCGACGTCGGTCTGACCCGATTGAATGGAAAAGAAATTTTTCAGTTTAGCTCACTTTAGAATTTTCTACAGCCTTAATAGGTCCGTCATTATCATTATGCAGTATGATTGACAAAATAGCAATACAGTATTGCTCTGGATATCTAAAGACGTTTTAAAATAAACTATCCGAATATTGTTAACTATTTAAAAATAAATTTCAACATTACCAATAAATATTACAAGTAAATATCTAATAAACATAGCAGGTACTAATATTTGGTTTATCGTAATTTATTTAAACAAAATTATAACATCAAACATTAATAATCAATTAATAAACGAGCGACCTACAAGTTTTACATACATAAAACAATGCAAAGAACAAAGACAAAGAAGCCGACTTATATTAAATTCAGATCCCTTAGACCTGTCTTAACTTGAAAAGGATAAGGTTGCAGGAATCCAAGCAGAGGGCAATAAGTATTATTTTTTTAATATACCAAAAACAGAGCGAAATACTTCTCCTAGACTTTCCAATACTTTAGATATTGTTACTTATAGTATATTCAAACCTCTAATAAATGTATCAATTTTAACATGCAGATTGTTTTAAATTACACAAGAATAAATTAAAGATATATTACTTTTTATTTGTTCCGACGTCGACCTTCATTCTTATTTAAAACTTCCAATCTAAACAACTACAAAGCACCGTCTTGTCAGTACTACAAAAGGCAAATTTTATTATAACCTAGAGGTTATCGTTAGTAAACCATAAATAACCAAATTATAGCAATAGCGGTGACAGCAATTATAAATAATTGCCAAAAAACAATTAATAATCTGAGTTGAGTTTCAAGGGGCTGCCGTCTTATTATGGTGATAAATTTTGTCGAGAAGAAAGCTCCCGTCGTGTTGTTATGGTGAGACAATTAAGGATTTAATATAAAAGATTCCCAATTCTACTTGCGAACAAACGCAACTACTATTTTGAGAGCTACACGCAATTTTATGACTTTTCAAGAGGTAGGCATGATAAATTAGAAGATGTTAATTCATGTGGACAATACATAATTAAATAATTTTATATGTTATATTTTATTTTAAATATTACTATTAAACTATTCCCAAGTTTTCTTTGTTTTGTTCTTAAATGTTTGATTGTGAAGTTGAATAGTAAACACAAACTGTTTTTTTTATTCTTATAAAACTTTTTTAGCTTTGTCCTTTATTTTACCCAAGAAAATATGGTCACGGTACTTTAAAAGGGCAATATTTTAAAGGCCTTCCCTCTCTTTTTATTTATTAGTTGTTTTGTTTTCTATTTATTTTACTAGTGGAATAAAAGCGTTATTATAATACAAGTTTGTAATCAAACGAGTGCTATAATAATGCATTATCCCACGTGTGACATACGACATTTTATCTACGACTGCACAAAATTTGTTAAAAATCGAATTTTTGTGCTTGAAATGATATTTGATATTTCGCATTAATCTATTTGCAAATGTCAAGTCACTTTAAAAACACTTTTGTTTTAATAAAAATAAAATTAAAGGAACGAGATAGATTCGATTTGTTCAATACTATGGCAACCACCCAGTTTTCTTATTAACAAAGGTTCAGTTTTGAATGTGTAAATAAAATGAGTTAGGTAATGAATCCATTATCTCACTAGCAAAATAATGAACTTCATTACCTAACGTAAATAAATAATAAATCGTAATAAATCCTTATCCAAGCAGTCGTAGAAAAACATGTTAATTTTTGGTACCATTTTCTTTACAAACCTCAATAGGGAGTGTTAAGACAAATCGACGTTTTTGGAGCACTCTGGGTTTAAAATAAAATAACGGCTGCTACTATTTTTGTAAATTAAAACAATTGAAGTTAATCTGTTTAAAATTTTGGACATTGCCAAAAAAGTATTACGCAAAAATTGGAATGCGACTTTTTAAAAATTTGTAAGCCTATTATAGAGCTGGGGTAGTGCTACATTTTGTTCCGTGTCCGAGTTCACTAATTTCTCTGTGACGCCTTCTATGATTTTTGAAAAAACGTAAATTCATGTCCCTCTCTTTAATAAACGAAAGACACGATAAAAAAATTTTGTTTAAGCTAAAGTGCTTATGAGTAATAGTAGAATAAGATTCAGAACTTGATTTTTAGGTGCAACAATATTTAGGAGGGTTAACTTCCCCCTCCCATCCAATTTAGGCGAACAAATTTGTCAAAATTGATTTATGTAGAATTAAAGCAACCTCTATTTGAAATTTATAAAACTAGGAGTTCGATTCACCGTCCGCTACATTGAGAACTTAAGCAGCTTATTTACTATTTAAAAATTTGTAGGGCATGGCCCCCGGGTTCCGCTAGTGTATGTATAATAACCAATGAGCGGGATTAATGTACGTGGTTTACTGATTAAAAGCATCTTTATTTGTTGGATCATGACGCTCTCCGATTTGCATTGGTATTCTGCGAACGTGCAAGTAAATTATTGTCTACTTGAATGAAATTATTCTTAAGCAACACAAGGGGGGCGAAATAAATTTGTTTACCGGCTGTTGTAGCTGTGACTGCTTTAAGATGGTGCAGGCCAACGAGTTTTAAAATTTTTTCTCTGATATTTTAGAATAATAACATTTTTCGTAAATTAAGTGGGATTCAGATTTTATTAAGGCAAGGAAAATTTAATTTTCTTCTTCTCTTCGAGTGCTTTTTAAATTTTTATTACTTGGGGACAAGTTAATTAGCGCTTTTTTGTTATTAATATAGCAACGGGCAAATCTTGTAATGTTTGCGTCTGCTACGAGTACACCAGCTAATATTAGTCCTGGAGGCAACGAATCAATTACATTTTCACTTTCCCATCCCATCTGCTTCCGCCCCGTGCAAATGATTATTAGCGCCACCGGGTGAACTTTTGGTATAGCAACTAACTGCATAGAAATCTGTGCTTAACATAGTCAATGACGATACATGTAGGATAAAATAAGTAATACCGTGTGTTCAAATAAAAAATATAAGAGAGTTGACCATGGAAAATAACATTACTGTGTTGCATGCTTTAGAATGTGTGCCACAGTCGTAGCAAAAAATTTTATAGATATATTACCCATACCAAATTTCATTCGTTTGCCTTAATAAATAAAAACGGGGGTTCGTTTACGCCCGGTATATTATTCAAAATCTTACAAACAGATTTTATTTTGTCATTGTTGGTACGTAAGACGTTAACACTCTTGAAAACAGGCTACATAACTATTTCTAAAGTATATGGAAGTCCAGGCGACGTGATTCGCTCGTTTTTTACCCATAAATTAATTTGATTGGTTGTTGACGCGTAAATAGATCACTCTGATTGGCTACATAAATTGTGTGTAATGCAATCGCGAATTAATTTAAACAGACTACTCCTTTAAGAAAGAAGAGATTTGGTTTCAATAGAGGGCGTTACAAGTGTAATTCCCCTTTAATGTTAGACTACTCCTTTGTTTGATTTGTTAGTTTTAAAAATAAATATAATTTAACAGATCGATTTTATTCGCGAAATAATCCATAATAATACTCGTGAATTGAAAAAGTAACCAACCAAATGTCCTCAAGCTTCCTGCGTTGCAGCTCGTGTTTGTTGGACCGAGAACTATTTTCAAGTAAACCTAGCACGCGTTACTACGCAACAAGTTATTGTAATTTTTTTGCACGTTTGTTTTTTAATTTACTCATGGTATAACTGTTGAATAGACAGCATACGCCATATTATATAAATGTGATAAAATGATGACAATTTTGAGTATTAAAAAAAACTGTGCATAACAAAACACGAAAATAAGTATATCATTGTTTTAAGTTTTATGTTCAATAAACAATAACAAGCAAGCCCACCATGTTACACGGACTGGAATTACAGGATTTTGCAATGCGGTGTAAAGCAACTACCCATAAATAGCATATTTATATACAGAATGTAATTCAACATTGCACAGTTGCATAAATCACATTACAACTCTAGATATTTAATTAAAAGACCCATCCTTTTAACATAAAGTCCACAAAACAACAACTTTTAGAAACAAACCATTTATGTCAGGCAATGCTAATATACATATATTAGAATCACGACCACTCAAGCAAACATTATGCGTAATATCTCAAAATTCTTAGATAACCTTGTCTTCATGATGTCACGGTCAACTTAGTACTGTTGTTAATTTGTGCACAGTGTTGCAAAATTCTACAATTTTCCTAAAAATACAGGTCTTTTTAAATTGCTCACAGAACACGAATATTTGTGTTATTCTTGTTGAAGATGGTAGTAGCATGATTTAATAACCACGAAGAAGTTGCGATTTACATATGAATGTTTTTACCTTATTGTTATTGTAATCGTCAAAATTTCGGAATTTGAAATTTTGACGAGTATGCACGTTCTGAGTCCGAGAATACCGAATAAACAGATTTCGCCATGGTATCTGTGCGTCTGTCTGTGTAGAATTGTGTACGTCCTTAGGATTAAAAGTAGTGATGCCATATTTCGAATGAAATAATCGAAACATTCGATTATCTCGAGATATCTCAAACGATTACAGAAAACCATTCGAATCATTTTGCGATTTTAATGTTTTCTGTTTTGTACAGTAGCCTACTGCAATTGCCCAATGCAGATACATGATACGATGACGCTACCAGTTGCGATATTTCATTATGTACCTAACTATGATACGAATACACTAATTTGAGATATAATTTCTGGAATGCGATTGCAGAAGGATGCTCTGGCGGCGTGTTTACAACGAGATAAGAATGTTTTGAGTTGAACTATTAATTTTATTGCTCAATATTAAAAATGGCAAACACGGCGTTGTCATGTTTCTCGTGGTCATTTCAACGCAGGGTCGTAATTACAAATTTTAGTATTGCTCTAAAAAGTATAAATGATAAAAAATATGAAAATATAAAGATATTTGTTAACATTCTCATTTCCTCTCATTTGGATAGGATGCAAACAAAGTATTTTTTTTTAAATTGGTGTTATTTGTAAAAGATATCGGATTTTTTATTGAAGAAATTGCATTTACAATGTAATTGTCTAAAGATTTTGTAAAATAGTTTCAAACAACATATGCTTTCGTCATCGGTTTCATTTAAAAAAAATAGTTGATCTACCTATAAAACAAAAAAAAATGTATTCACTTTCGCAGTTTATAAAAATATTTCCCAAAAAACAGGCCGGAATTAGCTATGAAATGTGATAAAACGAATAAAAGTACTATTCAAAGCTGAACATTTGCGCTGTTTTGTCAAGCGGCCTGAGAAAAGACGATGTGAACGAAAATTCATTTACAGGAGCACTCCAGAAGCAAGTGGGAAGCGTTTTTTACTATTTTTTACAGCATGGAAACATCCGAATGAATCATTCGGTTATCAACTTCATTCGAATAGCAATCATTTGATTATGTAAATCGTTCGATTATGCCCATCACTGTTTAAAAGGTTGGTAATTACACTGCACAAAACAGCAAAGTATCAATAATGGTCCGCCCAGAAACAGGGGCGGTGAGGAGGGGTGTTATACTTCAATATAGACGCGCTCGAAAGAAAAGCTTAGATTCACATTCTACACATGTCGAATAAGCGATCTGAACAAATTTAATGCAATCTTCCTACCACCCCCCGGTCATCGTCGCCGTTGTTTTGTTTTAATAATTCACTTTCCATTGCGAAAGCGCCTCTGGGATGTTTCCTTTTGGTCGTTTACCTGAACAGTTTAACTGGATAGTTGCCAAATTATAAAATTATTTTTGCTTTTACCTAATAAATATTCTTTGCAATTAAATATACTAAAAATCAAAAAATTCTAAAATTTTAAATTTTAGATTAATTTTAAAAAAATTTCAATTTTCAAAAATCTTTAAAATTTTGAAAACTCAAAATATACAAAATATTTTCAAACTTTTCAAAAACTCAAACATTTTTAAACATTTATTAATTTTAACAAGTCTAAACAATTTTCATATTTTCGAAAATTTCATAATTTTTGAATTTTTCAAAATTTTCAAAAATGTTCCAATTTACAAAAATAAAAGAAGGTTTCTACATTGTTAAGACAGTTTTGAAAATTTTAAAAAGTATAAAATTTAACTATTTTCTAGATTTTTGTAAGTTTGTTAAACAATTTCAAAATTTTAAGGTTCTAAACGTTTTCAAAATGTTTGAAATATATTGAAAATTTCAAAATAATTTCATATATATGCGAAGTCCATGGCGGTTATCTGACAGCTTGTTAAGTCCGTATACTTACTGCAAAGTGAGTAAAAAGTACCGCTAAAGTCTAATTTCACAAGTATTGATTCTATGAAAAAATAGCCTTAATAAAAAGTCAAAACTGTGTATCAAGTATGTCAAAATGTGTCTTTTTGGGTACATATAAAGTATGCTAAGTTTCGTTGCCATATTTTAAAACTTCTAGAGGGCCGGCGGGTGGTCTAGTGGTTAAAGTCCCAGGCTTTGAAACTAGACTCCCAATGGCAGTTGGTTCGAGTCCACTGCTCGTCGGTAATTTTTCTGAACAAGTTAAATCCGACGGGTCCATGGATGGTGTATGTAGGTGTGTATGTTGGGTTGCATGTCTTTCAGGGGTGGGGCATGTTAGACCGGTGAAGAGCACTTAGTGTGCTGAGCCCGGGTAAGGGGGTGGGATGGGAATCATGAAGTCGTGCTCACGCACGGCTTCATGATTCCTTTTTAAAAAAAAAAAAACTTTTAGAAAATAATGACTGTCGAATGATTCTGTTGACACCCGGTAGAGATTGGTATTGTATTTGGCAAAAATCTACCTCGAAATTTTGACAAATACACATGTTTTGAGGTCAAAAAGTTGTTTTCGACATGATGATGTCTGTCTGTTTCTTGTTCTCGCTCTTAGTCTCTCGCTCTATTCTGGTATCAACGTTTAGTCCCTTTCTTTTTCTCTTTTACTTTCTAACCCCGATCTCTATTCTTTCTTTTTTTACACCTGTATTTATTTCATTCTCATCGCCCCTGTCCTGCCACCCCCCTGTCTTGTCAATTTGTTTCTGTCTCCCCACATCTCCCCATTCTTTGCTCGCTCTCTTTCTAATCGCTATTTCTCCTGTCCTAATTGTCCCCCCCCCCCCAATCCGTTTTATTTTGTTTCTTTAGCTTACCTCATCTTTACCTCTGTTCCTCTTTTTGTTTTTCATCTCCCCTCCTCTTCCCTACCTCCTTCTCTTTCTGTTTCTCAAACGTAAATTATTTTTCTAGCATGAGCTAGCTAGTAGAACTCGGGCTACGTAATTTAGGTTTGTTCTCGATTTTCAATTTTTTAAGACGTCTGCTACGAATTTTCCAAAATCGGAACGATAGGAATTTGCAATCGAAAAAAATAAGATTATGAGTTTATCTATTTATCCCCTTCTTTTTTCGCTTCTTTTGACAGACAAACTTATTTTTTACAGTCGATGAAACTAAACCATGTTGCTCCGAGAAAATTGATCATTCTGCTTAGTTGATGTTAAATTTAATTTTCTTAACAGTCAAAGTTGAAATGAACTAATTAGTAAATCTGGCAACACTGTTCCTTCATTGGTACTGAATTTAAACTCCTCCGACTCATTTACGTAGTGTATGTGATCCTGTGTAAGTATATTGGATTGATTTCAATTATTTTTTGGTAAATATGTCGTTTGTAAACTTTCAACCGTCAATTCGCGAATTAATTCAGATCTGAGTAGGTATTTTGTTGTAAGAGCTGACGTATAAAGGCGAAATTCATGAACTTTCCGCGCTATAGATTTCCAATTATTTTGCGTTTTCTTTAAATTCTCGCTCTATATTTCAGGCAGTGCGTTTCTTTGAAGTCAAAGGTTATCAATTTGCCTTTCAAAGTAAGTGTCATGTAAACGTGTTTCGCTCTTTATCGAATTTCGGCCTATTTATTATGTACGCTGTAAGAATAATGGAAATGTTATATTTATAATGTGCGTTTTATTCTTAACTTAACATGCCTGGCTGCCTTTTGCCATTCTATTTATTTGATTAAGATTTAATGTAAAAGATGAAAAATGATAAATTAAATGATGTTTTCATCTTCATCGCTTTTAAGGGGGAAGATTGTACCTACGTATAATAAACCTCATAATAAAATTATTGAAAGAGTGATAATTAATTTTTTATTAAAAAAAACCTAATAAGAAATTTCATCAGAGCAATTTATTAAAATTCATGTTTTTAGATTTCATCAAAGTTTGATGAGAATTCTAGTTTTTCTCGTTAATCACTTAATAATTATGTTTTGCTAATAAACATTGCGAGATTTTAAAATTAATGTTTACCCTAAAATTCCCAATCGTCGTTTTACCAGAAGTTACTTATCAGTGCTTGGAAACTGCTCTTTATGTTTTTCTGTGATATTACAAGTAGTTGTTATTAAAGCAACAAGTTTAATCGCAGTTTTAGTTGTTAACTTCTGCCTTGCTGTAAGCTTAAATAAAACTTCTAAATTCGTAATTTTCTACAAGTTGGGTAAGTCTTAATTACATTTAACTTAAATACATTTAGCTTTATTTTAACACGATACTATTAGTAAGTAATTAAAACTTGGTATTTATTGTTTATAGTTTTTTATTTGTAGCAACGGCAGTTTTAATTTCTTTTATTTTATTTTTAAATTTATACATAGTTGGCGCATACCTAAATTTTTAAACGAATACTCTACAAACTTAGAATGGTAACACATCCATATGTTTGAGCTTAATTTATCTTGTGCAGGTAGTTATTATTTATTTGGTCAACTAGAATTTAAGCTTGTGTAATAACAAAATTAAATAAAACGGGGTTCATAAGCGTAGAATAGGAATGGTCATGAGTTTTGAAAGTACTTCACGAAACAATTTTAAGAAACTGCGAACATACTTTTTTTAATTGAAATGTAAAATAGCAACCACGAATTAATGAAAATTGAACGTGTAAATTCATTAATACAACAAGAAAGTTCTACGAACTAAAATTTGTACTATCAACATTCATAAAGGACAGAAAATCACCGTTGAATAAAAGACGTAAGAATTGCAGTACATCACAACTTTTTTCTCAATTCTCATATGTATAACTTAATGGATTTGAGTACGCCGATGGTTTTTGTTTACTTATTGAATTTTAACAAAATCTTTTGCTTTTCTGCCACTAAAAGTCCGGTCTTTAGTTATGACTTAACCAACATAATAAATAAAGGGTGAGTCAACAACGGCGTGATGGAGATATCTTTTTACTATTTAAAATGCAGAAATATCTTTGAAATAAACGTTATTAAAGACTACACTGCAAAATTAATTTCTATTATACAGTAGGTTTCATGTAAGAGTTGCATACCAATTTTATGTTTGTTTAATAGAACACCCCGTATTTTATGGTACATTATCGTTTTCGCTTTTTAATTGCCTATTTGAATTTGTTTTTTTTTTGAAATTCCGTTGCAGTGTTGACAATTTGTTCAACTTTTTTCAAAAATTTGACAAATGCCCAGATAAGGTCACGTCATGGTGAGTTCTTATCTCGTTATTATTAGTCAACGGCGTTATAATGTCAAATGATAGAGTCAATGTTGCGTCATTTGATATAACAACTAATGACGGCATTTTCATAACGTGTTTCAGACGTCAACTTATTTGAATAATCTGATTAAATAGGGTTTGACATATTTTTTTTTAAGAATCGTGAGGCCTTGCGTGGGCACGATTCCATGATTCCCATCCCACCCCCTTACCCGAGCTCAGCGCACTTCAGCGCTATTCACCGGTCTAACATGCCCCACCCCTGAAAGACATGCAACCCAACATACACACCACCCACACCGTCCATGGACACGCCGGATTTAACTTATTCAGAAAAATTTCCGACGTACAGAGGACTCGAACCTACTGCCGTTGGGAGTCTAGTTTCAAAGCCTCGGACTTTAATCACTAGACCACCCGCTGGCCCAAACATATTTTAAACAGCCATTAGCTGCATAAAAATTACCTTAACTGTGGAAGTCAATTTTTATTTCAAATTTTATTTTATAAACGAGAATGTCTTCCTAAATTTTGGCGAACGAATGTGTTCTTACGTTTATAGTTTTCTTTAATCCCAAAGAATCTTTTTCCAATAAATTAAAAATCGATTTTTTTTTCAAAAACTGTTAAGTTTCTAAACACAATCAGACATGCCCTAACCGGCTATATCAAAGTGCGTTTGTTTTGTGCCTCCTCTGCCATGGCGCTACACCGTTGTGCGTAAATACTTTTTAACATAAGAAAAGTAAAGTTCTGCAAGTACGGGAAAGCCCAGGCGAAATGCTTCGCTTATTTTTGTTTATGGTATGCTGTACACCTTAAATTTTTGTTGTTATACTTGTTCTGAATTTACAAAAACCAAGGAAAATATACTACCTAATTTTTACACTTGTATACAGGGTTAATAAAAAGTAAGGAACATCGATGCTACAGCCCTAAATAATAACTTTAAGAAATAAAGTTTCTAACAGAAGTTTCCTATCCAGTTTTTTTCCACAATTTGGCGTTTTTTAATTTTTTTTCCAATTGTCATATGTTTTAGCTATGACGTAATCGACATTTTTTTTTAATGGCAACCTATACTTTTTATGGCATGACCGGTTAGTGCTTTTTATTCTCTATACAGCCATGTAAAAATATCATACAGTTGCATAATAAAAATTTCAAGAAAAATCACGATAAACATTTATTTTTGTCACTGGCAACATTTTTCATCGTGTACACTTATTGCAAGATAAACAAACGACAATAGCAGGTCCACAAATTAGTAAACTAGTTTCAAATCATATTTAACATCAATTTAAGAAAGCAACTGTTCGCCGTTCACTGTCTGACAGTGGGCAATACGATAAAAAAATCCTCGAACTGCATTTTGAAGTGTAGCAGGTGATATTGCTCGTATATGCTCGCGGATACGCGTTTTTAGATTTTCCAAATTGTCTTGTCTGTTTGTATACACTGTACTTTTAATATGGCCCCATAAAAAGAAGTCAAGCGGGTTTAGATCCGGAGATCGCGCTGGTCACGTATAGTATATATATATGAACTAGACATACAGTCATACTTGATTTCACATATTCAGATATATGTTGAAGCTTCCTTGCTAAAGTTTTAGTGTGCTAGGTGACTGAAGAAATTTTTAGGTTAGAACATTTAGTAATGTGGTACCAATGGCTATTGTTAATTATTAATTACATTTAGAAGCTTTCTTAATTTAATTTATATTCACTTTTTATAATAAACATTTGTTATTCAAGATACCTTTGTTAATTATTCAGGTGTAGCAAAAATACGTTAAAAACATTCCACTTAACCGTATGACGTCATTTATACGTCAGTATATGACGTCATTAACGTCAACATCGTCTTACGTAAAACTTAACGTAAGAAGGACGTAACGTATCGTTAAAATAAAACATCTTTAAGACGTGACCTTGTTACCTAGCTGTAGACCTTACTAGCGAAATTTGCACTAGTCGTATTTGCACAGACTTTAGCAAAGTTTTTCTGTCAAATTTTAGTCAAGGCCATGCACTGGGCTCATTTATTTAAAAATAGAATGCAAACATTTCTTTTTTCTTTAAAGCGTCATAACTCTATATTGTTATGTATTTGCACATTGGGCTCTAATAATTGTATTAACCAAAGGTTATAAAATCCAACATTTTGTTAAAAAAAAGTTTCTAAAAAAAGCAATCAGGAAATTTTTACAAATCCAGATATCATAAAAGGCAACAACAGATGTTTCTTTTGCAAGACGATATGTGATTAGGCCGTACTTTTTTGATGAAATAAATGGAAAAAATTATCCACATTTTTTTAGAAATAATCATTCGAACTTGTCAGAAAATGTAGCTTTAGCAATGATTGGCAGCACGTAGGGGCACCCATTACAGTGCGCAAGCGCGCTATTATTTAAATATTCAATTTTCATATAAGTAGATTAATAGCTAGATGTAGATTAATTCGTTGGCCTCCTAAGTCTCCAGACCCAACAAAACAAATATTCTTTATCTCTTGTAGATTTTATTAATGATTATCTCACAACGAAATTTTCAAAGCGAGGCATATTCAGATAAGCAATTAAAGGCCGTATAATATTGTTTAAAAATATACAGGGTGTTCTATTAATCAAAACATCAGTTTGGTATGGTATTGTGAGAGTGTGAAATCTCCCGCGTAATTGAAAATAATTTTACACTTCGGTATTGTTAAATTTCCTAAAACTTTTATTTAAAAATAGTTGAGGAGATATCAACCACCGCGACCTTGTTGACTCACCCTGTATATGCAGCGTGATTCGGAATCGTGATGCAAAATTTGCATGACGCAGTCTAATCACCAAATTAAGTAAAACAATTCTTCACACATGCTACAGCCTACTGAAGATTTTTGTCGATAACTTTTGCAGTAGTTCAACTAAAATTTTATTTCATATCTGAACATTATTCATTTAACTCAGTATTTCTTCTAATTTTTTTTTCAATAACTGCACCAGCAATGACTCATAAGAGCAGTGTTTGAACTATAATTCTGAATCACCCCGTAATATAGGTAAGCATGATACTTACTAGAGCTGCAAGAAAACTTAGAAATTACTTTACTAACAATTTTCTTCCTGTCAAGTCAATTAAAAAAAAAACAACCTTAAACAGTAATAATTATATTTAGTTCAATTTAAGTTAATCGGTTTGTGGGTTAATGCCAACAAAGGTTGCAGCTTCAGTTAATATAATATTTAACCGGCTTCAATAAACAAAGTTAAAATTAGTTTGAAACTTTCTTATAGTATAGCAATCAAGAGTTTTGTTATTAAAACTATTGTTTCCGCACACATTGTACGGAAATTCGACTTAATTAATTCTAACTTAATAAATCTGTTCTTATACTTAAGCTAGAACAAGGAAAAATATTTACAAGACGTCGCAGTTTAGAAACTTTTAACTGTACGCTCTAAATAAAACTTGTAACTCTGTAAAGCTTTCCCCTAATTTTCATTTTTTAATTTTTTGGACTTAATAGCAGTTCAGTGGAAAAATGCATTTCCTTTCAAGTCGTCTTTAGGGTTTACCCACTGTAAGTACTTACACAATGATTAAACGATAATCTTGCAACCTTTCTGTAGTTGATAACTGACGTTCGCGTTGAATAGAGTTAAGTGACCTTAGACAAGGAAAGGGCGATGTAAATTAAATTTGTTTTACAAAAAAGTTACATTAATACATTAAGACATGAAAACGAAACTTTGATTAAGTTTAGGTTGCATTACAAAATTTAAAACAAATGTTTAAAAGGTCGAAATAACAACAGATGTAGGTAATAACAAACAAAATTAAGGTAACGTATCAAAAGTTAATGTAATTAAATAAATAAACCACAGAGTGGCTAAGAAAACCCCGACCACTTTTCTTGCGGCGGTCAAGAGATGGCGCAAAGAAAAATTAAATTAAAACACTGGCAACAACGCAGAATCCAAGACGTTTTAGTTATTAAATACGACCCATATTAAATCAAAACAACCAAAACGTCTTGGATTCTGCGTTGTTGTCAGTATTTTAATTTAATTTTTCTTTACTAAAGCGTCATCTCTTGGCCGCCGCAAGAAAAGTGACCGGGGTTTTCCTAGCCACTCCGTATACTATGCAAATTTTTTTTTATCAAAACGGGCATCATTTCTGATCATTTATTTTAGACAGACGAATATTATAATAACCGTAGATGATATACGAGATGCATCACACTGCGTGTTAACTATTGGATGTCGCTTATTTGAAGAGATACGACGACTGCTAAATGAGAGAAAAGTTGTAGAATTTTATGCCCACTAATGTAAAGAGAAATTGTAGTTATCTTGCTTAGTTTCTGAAAGCACTGAAAAACTGAAAGTTTGAATGTCATGCTTTTTGTTATAACTCATTTGTCATTTATATTACATATTTCAAGCATTATTCGGACACTGTTTTTGCTGTATCTACGTTTTTTCTATTATTATTTCTTATTTGATAGAGTTTTTAATTCTGATTTCAACAATTTGTCACACTTTGCATTTTGTTTAAATTTTGAGCATTTTATTACAGAAAATAAAAATTTCATAAGAGTGCCATACAACGATCACGTCATTGTCTTATTTCAAAAAACTGAACTGAACGTTATTATGGAATTAAAACAAAACACTGCTTTTATTTACTTTGACGTTTAGATACATCAAACGTATGTGAAAATTTCGGGAAAGGTTTTGAGGGTAAGTACAGGTTAACTGAAAACAAATTATTTTCAAAATTTTATAACACCTTAAAATTTAAATATTTAAAAAAGTTCAATTTTCGAAAATTAAAAGTTTTCAAAAATTAAATCAATTTTTAGATTTCAACGAATAAATACTGTTTCCAGTTAGAAAATACAAAAAATTTTAAAAATTCGAAATTCCAAAAATTTAAAATTTTGTTTTAAATTTTCAAAGAAAGTTTATACAAAAGTTATAAGGTTTTGAAACTTTTTCAAGATTTTTTAAATTTTATACAATGATAATCTCGAAAATTTGAAAATTTTCTAAAAAAGTTAGTCTTAAATTTTTAAAATGTTAAAAATTTTCAATATTGTCAAACATTTTTTTCAAATTTCTAAATTTTGAAAGTTTATGAATTTTTCATATTTTAACAATCTTAAACAATCTAAAATTTAGAAAAATTTTAAAAATTTATATATTTTCATATATTAAAATTTATTTATATAATCGTTAAAAACAAACAAATGTACAATTTTAAAACGTAAAATAAATTTTGACACTTTTCGAAACATTAAATGCGAGGAAAATCCCATGACGGTTGTCCGACAGTTTGGTTAATATTATTATTATTACCTTTTCACCAGGGGCGCAACGAAGGGATGGCGTAAGGGGCAAAATACCACGGGCCCACAGCTTGTTGAGGCCCCTGCGGGTCCGGAACGCAAAATATAGACACTGTTTTTGTAAAATAGAGTGTATGCGCATAACGTGAACAATGCAAAAATGTTTCATTTGTTTCCTGTAGCTTGTGATGTGCTTTGGCGGACCTGTGTTCTAAATGCAAATTTAGTAACTAGTACAGGTCGACTAAGAGAGCACATTTTTATTCTTTTTTAGAAAATTTTGAACGTATTGCCCTAATAATATGCAAATGTTTCTGTTCTACTTTTACAACTGTAGAAGATAATACAAGTAGTGTATTGGTTTATTCTTATAATAATGTTTAGTTCATGGCTCACTATGACTTTTTTGTTTCAAATAAATTAAATGGCATCATACTTTTACGTCGCTCTTATTAAATTTTTACTTTCTGAAATAAAATCATCAAACCTTAACCAAATAAAATGATCAGACCTTAACCAAACGCAAAATACGATACATTGTTGAAGTTAGGGTAAAAAACAAGTCCATTTAACAATTGTAAACTTTAAAGCTCTGTCCGTAAGGAGAGAAATGCAGTCGAATCTCACCAGTGGTAGTAGTTAGATCAAATTCCATAAAAGAATAAACATACAAAAGGGTCTTAATAATTTTAGAAACTAACCAAAATAGCCTAAGTTGCAGGCTTCCGCGGCCGTTGTTAATAACATCTAGGATTCCGGGTTGGAACCGCGTCATCAGTGCTTGAACTGCCGACGTTTCGTCCTCGGTTGCACGGGGCATCTTCAGGGCTGTGGTCGCTTTGGGATGTTGTGTTGTGTTCCAGATTCCAAAGTGACCACAGCCCTGAAGATGTCCCGTGCAACCGAGGACGAAACGTCGGCAGTTCAAGCACCGATGACGCGGCTCCAACCCGGAAGCCTAAATGTTAACCAAAATAGCTTCAATTTTTTTTTAGATTATTAGTTAGCAAAAATTTCGCAACTTTTCTCTAATTTAACCGTTTTCGTGTCTCTTTAAATAAGCGAGATCCCGCAATTTCATAAATCCTGCATATAGGGGGCCCATCACAGTTTTTGCTACCGGCCTTTGCATTTATACTTACTGCTTTTCACTTAAATATTTTAAATTTTTAACACAAATTGCTGTACAGGAAAAGGCACACATCCCAATAAGTTATTAGACAAGTGAAACAACATCAAGCTCTTCTCATTTAGCGGTCGCAAATACAATCCACATATGTATACATAATACTTTGTGTTACATTTTCACACACATTCTCTATTTTTCTATTGTCAGAAAGTTAGAACGAGAGGAGGTCCATATTCTGTAAATGAAGCCTCATCTGGTCAATAAAAAACTCAAACATTGTTCTCGAATTCATCAGAACTCAAAAGCGCTAACGGTACGGCTAATTAAAGCTGGCTGCTGTTCGATTGTAACCTTGCTATCTCGCAGGAACGTTTATTTATACGATAACATAAACATATGATAAGCATTAATAAAGTCCTTTGTTTTGGACCCACATTATTATGTGACACAACCCCTGCTAGGGGTTTTCTGTTTTATCTTGTTTGTTTGCATAATCGCGGTCTCGTTTTAAAAACAACAGTGCCCGCCCTTGACGCGCATACCTGCAGTTTCGCTACCTCACACTCCTTTGTGAAAAGCTCGCTCTCCTGCAGTAAAAATGAAATCTTTTTTATATGTTTTCGAAAAGTAAAGTATTTTGAATGTAATTTGCTTGCTTTGCCTGTTTGCTAGAGAGAGACGCCCTCGCCCACTTTGCCGTCCTTACTTAATCTATTATAATAGTACCATAACCATGTTATTACAGTCGTTTCCTGTATATATATTGACTAACCACCATTTTTTTTCTCAAGTAAATACATATAAGTAGAACTCCTAAAAAAAGTTTTGACATGTAACTTTTTAACAAAATTCAGAATATTCCCATGAGGTGTGCCTTAGAAAAAGTTAAGAAACCAGCGTCTTGTCATCCAAGCATTTTCACGAAACACGGTTTTCCTTTCAAAATTAATCTCGGCTATTTGCTTTGTGCGTTTGTACGTCAGTGTCATCCGCGACGACAAAGTTATCTCGTGCCCCAAATATTTGTCGAGATCGCGATCTTCAAAAGCCGAACGGGTGGAAATGTCTTAAATGTGCTAAAAGACACTCCGCACAGTGTATGTTCTACCGGCAGGGCAACAATATTTTCTTTTTTGCTTACACCGAAGTTTTTCACGTTGCGCCATGAAGGACTCGTCCTTCTCGTCCGCGAATCAAGGGTAGGTTAAGCAGACGCAATCGATATTTGAAGGACGGGAACTTTGCGTGGATATAATCATTTGGCACGTGCTTTATATACAAATAAGCTTAGTGGGTTAGATCTGACGTAGGCAAAGGAGAACCAATTTTAACATCCCAGGGAGATGTATTTTTGCTGGCGCATATAAAAATCTTCGTGATACACGAGTTACATATTTTTTATGGCTTGTTCGGGAAGGGAATAAAATAAAAGAAAAAACAAAAAATGATAAAGATTTGAAATAATTTCTGCATTTGTAAAATATAAAATAGCAAAAAATGGAAGTATTAAAAAAGTGTGAAATAATTAAACACGAAAAATGACGGCAATCGTTGAAACATCTACAAATCTTAAGACATAGCTGTGAAACAGAGCATCACTTTGACGAACACTTATTTTTGTCAGGTTAATAGCGAAATGACCTTGAAAAAAACAAGGAGATTATATTTTCAAGGTTATTGACATCTAATTTTCTATATCTCGACATGATAGTATTATATTTTCAAATTCATATACCACTTTTGCGTCTGACATAAGTATAAAGTAATCTCAAAATGACCGTATGACCGAATGATTGCGACCAAAAAAAGATAGGCAGATAATGAGTGCATCAAGGAAGGCAGATAACAGGCCGGCAAAGTAGGGAGTCACGTATCCGCCTGTAGTTCTAATAAATTTAAGACTATCAATGGATGCGTACATTTTTTAAATTAAATTTAAAGTGATACGTGAATCCCCACTTGGCCCGCCCATTTTCTTCGTTCCTTGTCGCACTCCTTAGCTGCTTTCCAAACAACCCTTAAAAACTACATTAGAGCAGGCACATTAATGTGGGAAAAATCTTGGATATACAGACTGTTTCACAAAGTGAAGGCCATAGAATTTCAACGGTATTGTAATTTGGTTACTATCAAAAAACATTTTCTATAGAATTTTATCACAGTAGATCCGCGTCTTAATATCCATTAAATAAAGGCAGATTCTGTTTTTCGTGGAAGTGGTCTTCAGATACAGCACTCGCTTACCAATGCGAAGATCCCGTGTTCAATTCCCATAAAATTCTTTTGTCTTTAATTTTTGTATTTATTGATTTGTTATATCTTTTAAGACTTCCACACGATGGTAAAACCTTCAACTTAAATACAACTTTTTCGTAAAAAACTCGAAGCTGCATAAAAATAGCATTGTCCTGTATACAAAGTAATTCAAAAGTATAGAACTGACTCGATTTTGTCTTTTTTACTCGTTTTGCCAAAAAAAACAATTCTTGCACATTTTGGCGTGTTGATATATTTTTTGAAAAGTAATTTTTAAAAGAAGTAAAAACATTTTAAACGCTTTGTCTAATCGTAATCAGCCTTTACGTTCCACTGCTGGGCTCCGTCACTCTTCTCTGCCGCGTATTTTCCTTGACGCTGAAGTGGAGTACGGGGGACCTACAATTTAACGTCGAATCCAAACGAATAAATACCAAAGAAAGGTTCAGGTATTAAGACCTATGGGGGGGGGGGGCACCAGAGGTTATATAACCAACTCCAACTGTTTAGTTTTTAATATAACCTTTGATAATGGGAAGTAAACATGTCGAAATACGTATAAGGTTAAAATAAGTAAAATATAGTTATTTGTGTACCAAGGCCAAAAAGTGGATTTTTTTTGGCCGAGTCTGAGTTTATTGGCCGAGGCGAAGCCGAGGCCAGAAAGCAGACGAGGAAGAAATAACACTTTTGGCAGTGGTGCACACAAATGTTTTTAGGCGACCTTCATTATAAAATTTACAAATTTGTTAGATTTTTAATTATGATTTATTGATATAATTATTTATAACAACTGAACAATTGTACATATTTGTGACTCCTTCAGAAACGTTTATATTTTATTACAAATTTGTTCGATTTTTATTTATGATTTATTGATATAATTATTTATTACTTCGAGTGTAAATAAAGAAAATATAAACGTTTCTGAAAGAATCACAAGTATGTACAATTGTTCAGTTGTTATAAATAATTATATCAATAAATCATAAATAAAAATCTAACAAATTTGTAAAATTTATAATGAAGGTCGCCTAAAAACATTTGTGTGCACGCACTGCTAAAAAGTGTTTTTTCGTCCTCGGCCAAAAAACGGTTACTTTTTGGCCGCTTTTGAGTACTAAAAATTCAATTTTTTGTTAAGGTCGCATAAAAAAGTATTTTATTTAAAACTAATGGGAACTTCAACGAAGTAAAGCTGAGAGTTTTTAATAAAATCCATACATATATAAAAGCTCAAAGGGTATTTTTCTCCGGTTCCTCAGGCGGCTACCCCTTTACCAATTTGAACCATTTTTTTTTTTCAATGAAAGGTCTCTATCCTCAGAAGGAACATGAAACATTTTTATATTTTTATTCTACGTCGATTTTTCAATAATAATTATTTTAATTTATATATGGAAGTCTGCTAAACGCGCTTCAGTTGAGGCGACATCTACACCAACGCCGCGTCTCCTCATGGAACTAATGCATCACGTGATTTAGCATTTAGCCGGCTCAGTCAACGCTCAGTCTGGCAGTGCATTGTGCGCTGGTGTAACACTAGTAATATTTATTTTTCACTTTCTTATGGAGGACATGACTACTCGGGCAATTCTGATTTGATATGGTAACAAGATGCGTTCTCTGAATCAGTCGTGCAATTTATTTAATGGGGATCATTGAGAGCGAGGTCCTGTTCCAAAATCAAGTACAACGAAAACTTTTATAGGAATGAAAGATAGCGATCATGTAACACAACTTTGAAAAAGCAAATCATGAAAATGTTGCAAAAGAATTCAAATTTAGAACTATCGTATGTGTTTTCCAACGAGGCATCACTGTTTGAATAGTTTTGTAAATAGACATAATTGTACACATTGCTGTGATGAAAATCCCTTCTGAATGGAAGAATGTCAAACTCAGTATCCACAAAAACTGAACAGAATTTATCGGACGGAGTATTATTAGCTTTTTTAGAAAAAAAAAAAGCGCTTACGGCAAATAGTATTTAAATTTATTACAAAATAGCTACCATATCATATTTCCCAATAATAAAAAAAAACAGCAATATCAAATAAAAGTGTGTGGTTCCAAAACGTTGGAGATTCTTCCGAGTATATTGCAAACGTTCCTAATTATTTTGGGTTAAATATTTCTGGGCGGTTTGGTTAAATAGAAAGAATTCATCTAGTGGTCCCCTTAGTCTCCAGACCTAAATTTTAAAAAATCTTTTAACTTTTAATTTTTAAACCTTAAGTTTACAAAGAGGAACCCAACAATTTACAGAAACTGTAAAATAATATAAGACGAGAAACATGATTTAAGTCGTTCTGAATAACTGATAAACGAATTACGCAATATTAATTAGTTTTCAATTAATAGTAATTAATAATTTATTATCTATTAACTCATTTGATTATTTATTTGGCAACAACATCTGTTAAAGTGAGCAAACTTCAGAAATTGTTTTATGTTTCCTTAAAACAGCAGTTTACGCGCCAATAGTGACTATAACACCATCCCACTCTTACCACAGTAGCGGGAGCGTAGCTTCATAGCAGTCATGTTATAAGAACATACTACAGAATACTAAAGTAGCGTAAAGGTTTTCATAAAACAAAAACACTAACTTTTCGATAGTTTTTCACTTGCTTCAATTGCTGACTGGCTGCTAACAGAGAAAATCCTGTACCAGAAGCTGTCTTGTTGTAACAGTAGATCGGTGTGGGTAGTTAAGCTATGCGTTATTTGACTGTACGCTTCGGTCTGCAGAATATCCTTCACAAGCTTTAAGAGATGTAAAATAAACTGGTTGTGCGCTACGACGTTACCAAGAAATTTGCATGGAAAATACTATAGTTGGAAACTGAGCTTCAAAACTTATCGAAATCGGCCCATTCAAACACTTATACCCACCCATAAATATATATTTTTTAAAACCACCTTTTTGGGCTCTTAAAAGTTCAAAACATGTATTTATTCCAAAATCTTTAAATCGAAGACTTTTGTGATTGCAATACTTCCCTTTTCCGACAGTAATATATGACAGTAATACTGTCAGCTATTTTGATGGTACATTGTTTTGCATCTTTCTCCATATCCAACAACATGAAATTATAAAATTGCTGAAAATAGTGTTACCGTATTTATCCAATAATATGAAAACGAGGTATGATACTAATGTTTAAAAAAATTCATCAAATATCTCATAGCTTATCAATTATGACGCCAAAAATTTTTTTTTTCAAATAACTTATGGGGCTGTGCGTGAGCACAACTCTATGATTCCCGTTGCACCTCCTTACCCGGGCTCAGCGCACTTAGCGCTATTAACCGGTCTAACATGCCCCACTTCCAAAAGACACGCAACCCAACATACACACAACGTCCATTGTCACGCCGGGTTCAACTTATTCAAAACAATTTTCGACGTGCAGAGGATTCGAATCTACTTCCATTAGGAATCTAGCTCTAGAGCTCGATACTCTAACTACTACACCATCCGCTGGCCTCAAAATGTATGTGAGCGTGCCAACATGGCGACTATATTTACCGTAGAAACGAATAATAAAACCGAGATTGAGCCGTGAATATGTGTGTGAATAATACAATTCAGAACAGAAGGTCACATCAACTAAACTAAACTCTTTCGGAACTCCAGCCAATTACATGACATGACCTTCGAATAAACCTCTTAAAGGTTGTTCTAAATTAATTGATCCCGTTATTTTATTTGATGATAATAATTTTATGTATAATAACAGGAGAATGAACCGCATAAGATGTTTACCAATTAAAAATAACTTCCAACTTTAACATTCCAATTTTAATAATTAATGGGTAAAATGCCTTTGATGAATGATTTTTCGGCAGTGATTGATTAGAATTTTGTCGGATAATTTTACTCATAATATATCGACCAATCACTACGTCGTATTTGCTGTTTCAGCAGCCAATAAAAAAATTATACCCGGGTATTTTTAACGTACAAAATAGTATCACGAATAGGTTTAAGAAACTCTCACCAAGCAATTTGGGTGAGTTACTCAAAGCAAACTACTCACTTGTTTCATTTGATAGTTTTAAAAATAGAATTAATTTCACAGGTTAATATATTATCCGCGAAATAACCCAATCATATACCACTTTTGAATTGAAAAATAACCGGCAGAAATTACTCAAACTTCCTGCATGGCAACAAGTTTTCGTAATTTTTGAAGCAGCTCGTAGTCTAACTGTTGATAAAATTCGCAGATATTGTGGAGCAATATTGTGCGTGCAACCGACACGAGACACTTTGACGAAACAAATAGAAACTGACAGCTAAAAACGCTTTAGGGTTTTATTTCAAAATTATTAAAGCGTCAAGTTCGGTTGCTGTAAAGTAAAAATTTTTCAATTTCATAAAATTTGTCCTGGGGAAATTATAATCACGAAAGATATTTCGCACGATTGAGAATCGAAGTACAATACATGTTTGCTTAATTGTTTGATGTCGTTGCTATGGCAACCAAGAAATCTCGTTTTATTTGCTCAGTAACTAGGGTATTGCGACTTACCTGCTAGTTTTCTCAACTGAAGACACCAAGGTGCTGTTGTATCAGTTGAAATGGGTATGTTGCGATTTTATCAGTTAAAAACGAATGTGATTGGTAAACATTTTACGAATTGTGGATTCTGATTGGCCCTTTATAATCACAGTAAGACTGGAATACTCATGAAAAATCTTATAATGCCATCCAAGGCTCTCTAGTTATGGGTGAGCAATGACCCAAGTGATAACCCCAATTCATTTATACTATCAGACCTATTTAGTTCAAAATATTTTTCTCGATATATATAGCACGTTATCGCTTACAATTAAAATTTTGTTTAAAAAAAGGCACGAAAAATTAGTTTACTATACACTTACCTTTGATATTGCTGACATCACCATTTTCCATTAGTAAAACCTGAAATTAAAAATAATGCAATTAATTCAATGTTACATTATGAAATTTTCAGATAAAAGTTTTGTATTTTTGTTGTTAACGAACAATATGTTGGAATGCCAAGTATTTGGAAATATAAATGTAATGAAAAACCTTCACCCATATTGCAATTCTAAACTACACATAGATAACGTTTGCAGTTTAAATTTTAAATAGTTTGTATACTTTTTTTTACGTGGTGTTACCTCTAACAATTTAAATATTTATCGCCGTCTATAAAAATTTTAGGATTGTTAACATAAAAATTTAACGACAGGAATTGCTAAGAATGCTTGTGCTGATTTTTACTTAAGTATTGATTTCACAAAAACTTTCAAAATCTGGATTCTAACGGAAATACGCGTTTAGGGGCCCAAGAAAACAAAAAATTTGTTTTTAAAAAATGTCTGTCTGTACGTAGGTGCGTGTGTGACGCCTCGAAAGTACTGAACCGATTTTGATGAAATTTTAAATCAATAGGTATATCGAAAATTATAGTTCTAGCCAAGATTTTCAAAAAAAATTTGAAACCGGAAACGGAAGTTAAACATGTTTTATTGGGTTAGTTTTTTTCCCAAACCTAATTTTGAAAATTTAAGCACGGGATCTGAGAAAAGAACTTGATGCAAATCAAAAACTTTTTACCCAACTCTCTAGCTTTAAAATGGCGGCCACTACAACTTTTTGAAAATCTCGACTTTAACGTCCATTTACTCAAAAATTAGTTGTCTGATCGGGATCAGCTACAACTTGTTTGAGAGCTTTTTATGGGTAGTATACGATAAAGTAAAATTTATTTTAAAAATCTGAAAGCGATCGCAATAGCGCTGTTTCAAAATTTTGAAAATTTTCTAAAAAATATTGTTTAAAAACTGCCTTTACAATTTTTTTTACACTTTCTGAGCCGATAGAGCTTGCATTGAACTACGAATTTGTTCTTCACTTATCTTCCAATTTTTACTTCGCCGCCTTGCAGGAAAATAAAGAAAAATTCTTCTTCTTCTTCTTCCTCTTCTTCCTTTCGACTAGGACCATGTCCTGTTTGTCTGGCCTGCTTACTCATTTGACGATGAAAACCAACTTTGGTGCCATCTTTTGGGTGGGCGTCCCGGTGGTCTCATTCCCATTGGTATGCTGTTCTTGCAAATTTTTGCTAGTCTGTCGTCACTCATGCGTTCTACGTGCTCATTTCACTCCTTTTTTCTTTTTTCTTCTTTTCATCCACTTTACCACATCTCTGTCACTTCGCATCTTTCTCTTATTTCAATGTTCGTTTGCCTGTCTCTCAGTGTGATTCCCAGTATAGCTCTTAAGACTCTCATTTCCGTTGTTCTTGCTTTGCGCTTTGTGATTACTGTCTCCGCTCTAGTTTCATTTGCATATAGGTTAAGATTGGCCGAATCATTGTTTTATATATTCTTGCTTTACTTTCTAACTTCATATATTTGTTCCTCCATACTATATTGTTTAAGCATCCTGCTACTTGTGTTGCTTTCATTGCTTGCTTCCGTGCTTCTTAAGTTAAGTCCCTGCTACTTGTTATTTCAACACCCAAATAATTAAATTGCATAACCTGCTCTATTATTGTTCCTTGTATTTCCAACTTGCAACGTCTTGGGTTCTTTGATATTACCATCGTTTTTGTTTTGGCTGTTGAAATTTCCATGTTGTACCGTTTTCCTGTCATGTTTAATCGGTGTAACAATCTTTGGAATCCGTCTTCGTTACTTGCTGTCAATACTGCGTTGTCCGCGTAGCTCAAGATGTTGATATTTTTAGTCCCCATTCTGTAACCTGGTAGATCTGTTAGGGCTTCTATCATTTTGTCTATTATTAAATTAAACAGGAAAGGGCTCAACGAGTCTCCTTGCCTTACTCCTTTCTTTATCTCTATGGGTTTAGTGTTACCTCTCGTTGTTACTATTTCCATTGTGCACCCTGTGTTTAAATCACATATAGTGTCTACTATGTCTTTTGAAATTTCTTTTTCTTTCAGGATGTCTATTATATCTTGTTTTCTAACTCGATCAAAAGCCTTTTTAAAGTCAACAAAACACATGAACACGGGGTTGTCATACTCAATCGACTTTTCGACATAATAGAGGGCGTTATTAGTTTAATTCCCCGTTAGTTTTATACTTTCTGGCGTATATATGCCTGTTTGCTTTTGGTCTCAATTATGGTTAGAATTATGTCCACCTGATGAGTTCAAACAAGAACGAAACATGTAGTGGTCTATTCTAGCCATAATTGAAACCAAATCTTTTCTTTTCGACAAGTTGTCTTAATATAAAGATTGCATCCACCGTACTTCTATTTTTACGGAAGCCTTGCTGCTCTTCTGATATAGGTATGGTCGTCTTAGTCTGTTATTCATTATTGATGTCAACAGCTTTAGCATGGAGTTCAGTAACGTTATACCACGGTAGTTATCTGGATCTTTCCTATTCCCTTTTTTTGTATATGGGTATAGTATAACTTTCTTTCCTCTATTATCTTTTGGAACAATTTATGTATATGTATGACGAGGTTGTTTCCTCCTTGCTTAATTAATTCATTATATATACCGTCAGGGCCGGGAGATTTTTTATTTTTTAGTTTGCCTATCGCTTGTCTGATTTCCTCTTCTGTTACAACGGTGGTTTCATGTGTTACGTTGTTATCTTCTGTTATTATTATATCTTCTTTACTACTTTGGTATAGCTGTTGGAAGTGCTGCGTCCACTCTTGATTTTCTATATTGTTAATTCTTATGCTTTCGTTAATTTCCTTTTTCTAATTTTGCAGCACTCTCCATATTTTTTTCTGTGATCCGTGTAAATCATGGTCCATTTCACTTGTATATTTTTCCAAATAGCTTTCCTTTATTTCTCTTATTTTCTGATTCACCTCATTTCTTATGCTTACATACGATTCTCTTTCCTGTTGATTGTTGCTTCTTTTGTACTTCAGAAATGCTCTCTTTTTCTTCTCTGCTAGCTCTTTGCTTTAATCTCTTTGTCAAACCATGGCGTTCTTGTTTTAACTTTATTTTTATTTACTTTCCTAGTTCCTAAGGCTTCTTCAGCTGCGTCAATTATATGTTTTCTAATTTTTATCCATAGCTGCTCTGCGGTACAAGTTGCTTCATTAATATCTTCCTCCAGTTTCTGCTTTAGTCTATTTTGATAAAATAATTTTGTGTTTGGGTGGTCGACGCTTTCGATGTTTAGTTTTTGTTCGTATAACGGTTTTGTTTTTTCCAACTTTATTGTTAGATTTAGCTTGCACAAGACCAGCCTATGATCCGATGCTACATTTGCCGATGAAAGAAAAAAAATTGAAATTGATTAATTATTTATTCAAAAACGCAAGCGACCGTTATAAATTTTTATCAGTTTGATAGATAAGTACTTTATTAGGATCACTAAAAATTTCCAACTATTTCAAAAATTAAGAAAAAAAACGATACTTTTTAATATCAACAACGCATTTTCCGGCAGTTACGTGGTTTTCACTACGCTCAATTAGCTTTAGCTAAAAACCATATTTTTAATTTATTGCATATTTCCGATAACTTTTTAAATAAATCATTTATATTGATTTTTAATCCAAAATCCAAAGCCATCTAATTAGCTGTAAGGCAGGCGGTACTTTTCTTACTATTCTTATACGGTATGCTACATCGTAGGGTTGCCTATATAAATTGTTTTCTGAGAAATCTAACATACGGTGAAATGAGAGAAGAGTTTAAGGCAAATCGAAAACGTTTTTTACCAAACTCTCTAGCTTAAAAATCGCGGCCGCTACAGCTTTTAGAAAAGGAAAATTCCAATTACTTGCAATAGTCTCTTACATATGATTATAATATACAAGCTGCTTTTAAAATATAGCCGCTTAATTTAACAAATAACATAGGAGTTTTAATATGCATCATTATAATTATTATGTTTTGATGCAACTGTTCGCTTCAATGCAAATCAAATTAAATTTTAATTAGACCTGGACAGCAAATGAAAAACTAACACGTACACGTAATATCAGGAATATTAATGAAACCACTTTCATAATGACATTCTCTATTAATTAGCCCCAGCACACAAACCATCCATTTATGAAAGCGGGACGAGATAGACAAAGATGACGAGTACGACAAGGGAGCAACGTAATCTCTAGCAAATTTAACGCCTCCTTCAGGTGCTGCAGCGTTGATCACCTGCATGGGAATTAATTAAGCATGGAGAAGGTTATGCCAAGACGCATGTTGAATAATGCGTCATCAACCCTTATATATTCACAAAGTTGGTTAATGCATCATCTCGGCATGCACGGATAATTTAGTTCACACTGAGTAATAGGAGAACGAAGGCAATCTTTTGTTGCATGAATACTGATAAACTTCGTTAATTTAGTGTAAATTAACACCTGCAGCGCTTAGAAAATTAATATTTCAGGGATTTTAAAGAGATGAGATTGCAAATGCAATGGCTGTGGGGAACGGGAAATTTGTTTTTGAGAAGAAATTTAGTTTCTTGATTACTTGACACTTAACCGAATGGTGATTTATAAATTACAATCCAATCAGCGTGCTGCTAATATAAACTATTAAGAAAAAGTAGAGATCTGCAAGAAAGGGCCGTAAATCATGACCCATGGTCCTACGAATTATTGTTTGTTTTTACTTGTTTAATTAATTCTCAAAGTATGTACAAACTATTTGCACATCTTAAACAAACGCTCAGACTTTCATGGCAACTCGATGTTCTACAAACAATAAATTTAGCTTGAAAACCGGTAAATTTAGCGACTTAAAACATGAGTTCCTTTTTGTGTAGTTTTATATAGACATTTTGAAGTCAAAAGTTAGTAAATCTTGAGTGTGTAAAAATACGTTAATAAATAGTTCCCATCTACGCCCCTGGTTAATAGATTTATACTAAAACAAGTGAAAATGTTAATCTGCAATAGCAAAATAGCCATACAAAATTTGAATTAAATATCTCAATTCATAGCGGAGATAACTCCGTAAGGAAGCCTTACCGGACACATATTTCTATTAAATTTTCGTAATGTTTTATGTACTTTCTTTACAGTATTTACCACAATTTTCGAAACACTCTGTATACAATATTGTTCAATTAAGCAATTAAAAATTAAAATTAGAACTGCTAATGAGCTTTTACAATATTTTAGAAATGTTTAAAATTTTAGGTATATTAAAGATGAATACAGTTTTTCAACAAAAAGTAAACATTTATAAAAAAATTTCAGTGAAATTTGAAAAACAGTGAAATATTTAAAAAATTTCCAATTTTTACTGTCGGAGTTTTTACAGAAAAGCATGTTTTGGAAGGCAAAGCAGCTTTTTTCGAAAAAATGAGTTTGTATGTGTATGTGCCTGTACGTATCGCGAAATGTCAGAAACTACAGGACCGATTTTAATGAAATTTAGTATACGTACTCTAAAAAAAGGTTTTTTTTCCATCCGAACCGAACACGGAAATTAGCCATGTTTTAACAAAACAGATTTTGAAAATTTTCAGAACAAGTGTGATAGAAAACGAAAAAGCAAATACAAAAATTTATTCGAAACGCTACGATTTTTACAAAATTTTGGATCTAACGCTTATTTGCTTAAAATTGAGCATAAATTTAGGTTTTTATAAAAGCCTTGGGGGTACACAACGTTACTATATTAAAACATTTTTGAAATCTTGTAAACTGCGAAGTAAAACAATTATAAAATATTTTGATATTTTCAAAAAAGATATTGTTTAAAACCCCTGCAATTGAGTTTTTTTTTTATTTTGTATGCTAATAGAGCTAGGAATGCGCTAAAATTCAGTTGGTATCTCAATCCGCTAATTTGTGACGACTCTATGAATTTTTGAAAATTAAAAATTAAGCTCCTTGATTTAATAAACGGGGACCAATCAAACATTGCTGTTAAGCTAAATTGTTCGGTAACCATAGCAGTCTAAAATTAAAATTTTACTTTTACGTAATTTATTATCAGAGGGGATAGCTCTTCCGCTATCTCTAACTTTTTGGCCGAAGAATAAAGTCTTTGCTTTCTCGTGTTCCTTTAATCTCACATAACCGTTTAAAATAGTAGTAAAACATAGTAAAATTTTCATTGTACTATTACAAGAAATTTATAAAATATTTAAGTCATTTTTTTAGAAATTATAATATTCCTTCTAGCAAATAATAATACTCTTGCTGATTTCCCAAGACAAACAAATTTTTATATGTTTAGGCTACATTAAGTTTAATCTTGAAGTAGTTCTTGAGCTACAGACCTCGACATATTATACTTTTGAAATACGAATACCTACTCAGATTAAGTGCGTGTGCGTGTGAGTGCGCAGGAGCGTGCGTCCGTGCGTGCGTTTGCACTGTGTGTTTGTGTGTGCGCACGCGCATGCTTCGCAATCAGCCTTTTACGTCCCACTGCTGGGCTCCGGCACTCTTCTCTGCCACGTACTCTCCTTAGCGCTAAGGTGGAGTACGGGGGACCTGCAGTTTAACATCGAATCCGAACGACTAAATATCGAAAGAAGGTTTCAGGCATTAAGACCCCACGGCTGCATACACCGGATTGGGGAATGTGAGTGGCGGGTTGCATAGATTTTTTATTGCTACGTGGCTTCGGCGGAGAATCGAACGCTAGACCTTTAGCGTTAGAGACCAAGCGCCTAACCTCTGAGCTACCACCGCTCTCAGTTTAAGTAAAAGTTGAAAAAAACTTCTGGTCAAGTAGGCTAGCGGGTGATTTTGTTAACCTTAACACAAACGCACGTATTAGCTTATTACTTATACTGCATACGATTTTTGGTTATACCACAATCGACAACACTAGTGTCAAACGTAATATTGTGCTTTATTACAAGCAAATGTCATGTTTATACTGAGGTTATGTTCTCAACAACAACATGAACTCTAAAACGTGCGTTAGGAAACGCCATAGCTTACTTGATCAGGGATTGTTTTGAAAACTAGTTATACAAAATATGTTTATTTCGTATCTTAAAATAAAACCTTCTACAAATTAATTATATAAATTTTTCTTAATACATAAACTTTGCTTACATATATTAGTAGCAAGTTTCATTCACCTTCAGTTTAAGAGCCCCCCAAAGGATTGTGCCAAAACAGAACAACATAACAGGTTATAAAACCGACGCGATTGTAACATACAAAATGCACAACAGCTAGGACACGAAATACGGGTCCACATTATCATTTAACAACCAAGTATACAATCGTATCAAATTTATTAGGGATGTAAAATGTAAATATACCCTAGATCACTGCCAACATAAAGCAGTTTTAGAACCATAGTTTTGTATATTATTACCAGTCCTAAACTGCGACGACATTAACTCACCATCCACACGCACGAACATATTCACTTCCCTCTCTCACCTGAAAGGCTTCCTGAAAAGGGCGAAGGACGTGTTGCTGGATCTAGCGGAATAACATTGTCTCACCACATTTCATACTAAATCTATCTGTCAAAGCCGTCTATGAGATGTTCGTTACCGTTTCCTGATACGGAAGGAAGGCAGCTCGAGGTGTTTTGACGGCACGTCAGTTTAAAACGCAAATTTCAGGAAAGGGGAGAAAAGCAGAGCTATGAAGTAGGATGAAGGCACTTTTCTCTTGGAAATGTAATAGGAATCGCACGAAGTCAAATAATGAGCAATTTAAATCGGATCAGACTTTGTTTTGTCTCCCGCTTTTGTAGCTCTAGGGAATGATATGTCTGGATAATCTACTTGAAATTCCATGCGAAGTTTATGTAAATTTTCCAGTAATTAATTTTGTGGTTTTAGTTATTTATACGTAATCGAATTTATGCGTAAATTTTTACCAGAAATACTAAATCTTTTAACAACTTTCCTCTCCCGTATACATACAATTCTCAAAGAAGAAGGTACTGTGTATGCCAAAAAAATTGTTCACTAGATTTAAACAAAAAAACGTTTCTAAATTTTAAAATACCGTAAAACTGCTTTTTGACATGGTTTCTCTCTCTTTGTCCCTCCTTCTGTTTTTTCCTTATATCGAAATCTCCCCCTACTTCCTTTTATTTGTCATATCTCCCCTCTATTGTTCTCTTACCCCTTCTCATCATTTCCACCATCGCACTTTTCTTTCTCTGCCTCACTCTATGCCCCTCCCTCCAGCGCTATCCCTCCTTATCTCTCCCTTTCACATCTACTTGCTATCTTCCTGTCATTTTTTTCTCTCCTTTAACATCTTCTTAGTATACCTAATACCAGAAACATATTGTATTTGCTAAAAAAAAGTTTGCTAAAATTAGACCAAAACCATGTTTCAGTTCCAAAATCGCAACTCCTTTCCTCTTCCTGTCTCTATTTTTCTGCTTATATCTAAACCTCTCTCTTTTTTATTAGGTATAATTCTCCCCCTTAGTGCTCTCTTGCTTCTTATAATTCTTTTCATCCTTCTCACATAACTTTACCTGCACGCTCTATGCCTTTCCCTCCAGCCCTATTCTCGTTCTATTCTACATCTTTCTGCTATCGTTTTATCATTTTCTTCTCTCCCGCTAAAGAAAATGAAAATAGTGAATTCGACACAAAAATTGTCCCAAAACACTGTTAAACTGTTTTTTGAGATGTCGTATCTTTCCTTCTCCCTCTTTCTGTTTTTTTCTTTTATATCTAAATCTCTCCCTGCTTCCTTTTATTTATCATATCTCCCCTCTATTGTTCTCTTACCCCTTCTCATAATTTCCACCCTCTCACTTTTGTTTCTCTGCCTCACTCGATGCCCCTCCCTCCAGCGCTATACCTCCTTATCTCTCCCTTTCACATCTACCCTGCTATCTTCCTGTCATTTTTTCTCTCCTTTAACATTTTCTTGTTATACCTACCAGAAACATAGTGTATTTGCCAAAAAAAGTTTGCTAAAATTAGACGAAATCCCGTCAAAATAGTTTTTGACATCGCCTCTCCCTTCTTTTTCCTTCCTCTGTTTTTTTGCTTATATCTCAACCTCTTCCTTTTTTTTATTAGGTGCAACTCTCCCCCTTAGTGATCTCTTGCTCCTTATAATTCTTTCCATCCTTCTCACATAACTTTGTCTGCACGCTCTATGCCTTTCCCTCCAGCCGGTCCTATTCTCTTTTAACTCCACATCTACCTGCTATTTTTCTATGATTTCCTTTTCTCCCGATGAAAAAATGAACATAGTGGGTTTGCCATAAAGATTGTCCCAAAATACTGTTAAACTGATTTTTGCGATGGCGTAGCTTTCCTTCTCCCCCCCTTTTTTTGCTTTTGTACTTAAATGTCTACCTGCTTTCTTTTCTTAATCATATCTCGCCCCTATTGTCGTCTTACCCTTTCTCATTATTTCCAATTTTCTCTGCCTCACACTGTGCCCTTCCCTTCAGCCCTATACCTCTATCTCTCTCCCTCCCACATGTACCTGCTATCTTTCTGTAATTTCTTTCTCTACCTAAAGATTTGCTTCTTAGAGTAGCAGTGTATTCTCAAAAAAATCGATCACTAGATTTAGACGAAAAGCCAAATTTTCGAGTCCCCAAATGCCGCCAAACTGGTTTTTTACATTGCATTTTCTTGATGCTTCCCTCTGTTTTCCTAATTATATCCAAACTTCTGCCCTTTTTTTATTAGGTGTAATTCCCCCGCTTCTTGCTCTTTTGTCCCTTATAATGCTTTTCATTCCTCTCACATAACTTTCTCTGCCTGACTATACGCCTCTCCGTCCAGACCTATACGCCATTCTCTTTCCATTGCACATCTACCTGCTGTCTTTCCCTAATTATCTTCTCTGCCGCTAAACAAAGACGAAGTTAGTGTGTTCGCCAAAACATTGTTTCCTGGATTTAGAAAAAAAGCACGTTTTAAATTCCCCCTTTTTTGACATAGAGTTTCTCTGCTTCTCCCCCTCTCTGTTTTGTCCTTACTAAACCTTTCCCATTTTTTTTATTTGCCATAGCTCTCATCCGCTTTCTCTCTAACTCTTACTCAGTTTTCTATACGTCCAGCCATATACCCCTTTCTCTCGCCTTTACACAGCTACCTGCTATCTTTCTATTCCTTTTTTCTCTCCCTCTAAAACTGTTTGCTCTTCTTTTCTTTCCCTCTGTTTTGCTTCTTATATCCAAATTTTACGTCTCTTTCTTTCATTCGACTTATCGCCCCTCCCTCTAGTTCTCTTACTTCTCTTTCCATCCCCTCTAGTTCTCTTACTTCTCTTTCCATCCGTCACGCCTCTTTTTCTGCCTGACTCTATGCCCCTCCTTCCGGTTCATATACCTTTTTCTCCCTCCCTTGCATATCTAGCCGCTACCTTACTAGCCATTTTTTTCCCTCTAAAGATTTTCTTTCTTCTTACCCCTGCCTCCTTCTATGTTCTTTACTCCTTCATTCTCACTCGCTGTCTCTCGCCTTTATTACCAATATTGACATGGTATACTAGAATGTGACGAACGTGTTACTAAGCTTAGCCAAATAAACTTAACTTAGTTATACATGGTCTAATTATTATTTATGCCTGTGTTGTGTCTGTACTGTCAGATGATTTCGCTAACTTTTCCTCTAATACTCTCTAACGTATGGTTTTACATCCCCATAAACATTGAAACTAAACACCTCATTAATTGCAAACAATTTTTTATTATTTTCCATGAAACCTGAGTTCATAACGAACAAAGTTCCTACAACTTTAATGAATTCAGAAATAAAGCAATACGACTATATCCCAAACCCTTTTGATAAAGTATTTATTCCTGTACCAATTTCGATGAGTAGTCACGACGCTTTTGAGTTTTATGCAATTTTAGTCAAATGTTGTAAATTAAATTTGCGCTTTTCATAAAACTTAGTAATGATTTTGTAGATAATCTGAATATCAATTTTAAACTTTTTGTTTCAGAGTATTTCAGACTAGAATAGGAGATAATGAAGAAATTTCTTGCACTTGCACTGCTACTTGCAGTCGTTAGTTTGGGTGAATCTTATTCAAGTAAGTATGATGTTAAAAACAACACGTTTAGAATTACTGGCATAATATTACAACTCACAGCATTCGCATTTGCCTCATATATTTTGCATTTGCATAAGTACTTTATATAAAAATGCCTCTACTTTTCGTTTTATTAAGAGGTTTTACTGTAATGTAGAATATGGAAGAACATGTCAAGATATAGGATGCACAAGCCACGAAGTATGTGTATTGCAAGAAAATCCGTGCTCCAGATTTAAGAGAACTGAATGCGGAAAGTAAGTGCTTTACAAATTATGTATGTATTTAAGTGCTCGTGTATATGTTTATTTAGGTATTCATTTTTATTGAAAGCGTTATCTATATAGAAATTCCAGCATAAAATTTTTTTATTGTATTTTGTTGGCAAGGTTGTTAATATTATGGTTAAGTCAAGCTCGCTGATTTAAGTTAATTATTTAATTAAAATTTAATAAAATTCTTTGTGATTTATTTTAAATTTCCTCTTTTTTCATAAAACTCTTATTTGTATGCGCCTGTATGAAGCGCCGTTTGGGTCAGTTACAGAAATAAATATTAATTTATTTTCTAAACTTAATTTTTTTTAATAATTTAATTTTTAGGCGACCTTAACAAAAAATTGAATTTTTAGTACTCAAAAGCGGCCAAAAAGTAACCGTTTTTTGGCCGCTTTCATTATTATCCGTTTAAGGGTGGCGCCATCTATCGATAATTTTCTACCTTACATCATGATACCGACATTACCGACAATGTCATAATATCTCTGAATAAAACAGAGTAAACAAGCTGTCAATCTTGCTGTAAACTCTAATAAATACGTGTTGGTAGTCGAATTTTCTAATAATTATGTACAATTGTTCAGTTGTTATAAATACTTATATCAATAAATCATAAATAAAAATCTAACAAATTTCTAGAAAAATATAAACGTTTCTGAAGGAGTCACAAATATGTACAATTGTTCAGTTGTTAGAAATAATTATATCAATAAATCATAAATAAAAATCTAACAAATTTGTAAATTTTATAATGAAGGTCGCCTAAAAACATTTGTGTGCACCACTGCCAAGAAGTGTTATTTCGTCCTCGTCTGCTTTCTGGCCTCGGCTTCGCCTCGGCCATTAAACTCAGACTCGGCCGAAAAAAATCCACTTTTTGTCCTTGGTACACAAATAACTATTTTTGAAAATATCCAAAATATTTTCTAATTGTTTCACTACGCAGTTTAAGAGGTTTCAAACATCTTTTAACATAGTTACATTGTGTAGCCCCAAGGCTTTTATAAAAACCTAAATTTACGCTAAATTTTGAGCATTAAACTCAGACTCGGCCGAAAAAAATCCACTTTTTGGCCTTGGTACACAAATAACTATTTTAGGCGACCTTAACAAAAAATTGAATTTTTAGTACTCAAAAGCGGCCAAAAAGTAACCGTTTTTTGGCCGCTTTCATTATTATCCGTTTAAGGGTGGCGCCATCTATCGATAATTTTCTACCTTACATCATGATACCGACATTACCGACAATGTCATAATATCTCTGAATAAAACAGAGTAAACAAGCTGTCAATCTTGCTGTAAACTCTAATAAATACGTGTTGGTAGTCGAATTTTCTAATAATTATGTACAATTGTTCAGTTGTTATAAATAATTATATCAGTAAATCATAAATTAAAATCTAACAAATTTGTAATAAAATATAAACGTTTCTGAAGGAGTCACAAATATGTACAATTGTTCAGTTGTTATAAATAATTATATCAATAAATCATAAATAAAAATCTAACAAATTTGTAAATTTTATAATGAAGGTCGCCCAAAAACATTTGTGTGCACCACTGCCAAAAAGTGTTATTTCGTCCTCGTCTGCTTTCTGGCCTCGGCTTCGCCTCGGCCATGAAACTCAGACTCGGCCGAAAAAAATCCACTTTTTGGCCTTGGTACACAAATAACTATTTTGTCCAGATAAATATAATTTTTTTGTAGTAATTTTTTTATTTTTCTGACAATTTTTATAAGAAAAAAACAATTCAAATGACAATTTTTTTCTGACGCTATTTAACTTTTTAGATATAAGTATTTTTCAAATAAGGTTTTAATGTGACACCCAAAATATTTATTTAGAAATGTGTTAAATCTGAAAAAAACTGTGAATTGAGAAAAAATTATTTTGTGCAGCCTAGAAAAATTATTTTGTGCAGTTTAGAAAAATATTTTTCGAAAAACACCCAAAAAATTTATTATGTAATGTGTTAAATATGAAATAAATGTGAATTGGGAAAAAATTAAATTGTGAAGTCTAGAACAAAAAAGAAAAAAGTCCAGAAAAATTATTTTCGTGCAGTTTATAAAATTTATTTTTGTGAACATGAAGTTTCCACTTGTTCACAAGAGATGGTGCAGTCGCTAGCATTTTATATAATGTAATTTTATAAAAAAAATTAAAAATAGTGTTCTAATCACGAAAAATTATTTGTAAATTATTTGTACTCAAACTAGAAAAAATATTATTCTGAAGCCTTTTACATACGAGTCGCGCTAGCATTTTACATTGTCGCAATTATATATAAAAAAATAATATAAAAAAAAGTAGTCTAGAAAAATTAATTTTGTAAAGTCGAGAAAACCGTTGTTATGAAGCTCAAAAAAATATTATTATGCAGTGCAGAAAAATATTTTTTAAACATTTTTACATCTGAAAAAAAAAGGTTGTAATATGAGAGAAAATAATTTTGTGAAGTCCGGAAAAATCATTTTCGTACAGTCTAGAAATAGTTATTTACGTCACTAGTCCGGGAAGTGACATATTAAAGTATGAGTTTAGATGTTTGCGGACGCGGCGACGAAAGGAGCCGAGTCCGAAATTTCTAAACGAATGCTTTAATAATCACTTCACGGACGTGTATCGTACAAAATTTTATTTCATTACTGCCAAAACCATTTTTTATTTGAATATTTTCGTTTTATAAAAACGTCATTTTTAAAATTTATATTCTGTCAAATTAAACATTCGCTGTTGGTATTTCTCGTTGCTTAGCTACAAATAGATGTTTGATGAATTTTTCTCCAAGCAGTCCGGGAAGGGCTGCTAAGCAACATTTCCCGACCTTGGCCTGTAATGTGCCATTTTCCGGACTCAAATCAATGACGTAAAGTGGTATATAGCGTACAGTATGAAATAAAATTATTTTTGTGAACATAAAGCTTCTATCAGTTCACGCGAGATGGCGCCGTCGCGTCATGCTACCATTTTATGCAATGGCAATTATAAGAAAACATAGGTTTACAGTCTGAAAAAACTATTTTTGTGAAAATGTAGAACAATTATTTTTGAGAAATCCGAATTTTTTCTTATTAAAGATAAAACTTCTAACCGTCTACAGGAGATGACGCGCATAAACCTGCAAACCAGTTGTCACTCTTTTGGCGTGCGCTGCTTTATCTGTTTTAATAAAATTGCCGTGTAGCAAGGCATGTGAGATAAATAGGTTGAATCTTAGACCTTTTCTTTCAAATTAATAGAACAATTAAAATCAATAGGTAGCAGGCAATTAGATACCTCAATTCTGCTCTAATTTGACTAATTAAACGATTTCGATAGTTAAAGCGGTATTTATACATCAAGTAGTGTATTAGCATGCATTTTGATTTCGCCTTCAGCCTATGTAGCCACGTTGTCACCACAAAGTTTTATATAATTGCTACTGGGTAAAATGCGACGGCGCCATCTCGTGTGGACGAGTAGAAGCTTTATGTGATTAAAAACAATTTTTTTCAACTTTACAAAAGATTTTTTCTAGACTTTACAAAATTATTTTATAATTTAAGGCATTTAAAATACATTTTTTGGGCGTCATAATAAAAAATTTATATTTATATTTAAATTTTTATTCTTTAAGCAATACCTTCCCTCTGGCGAGAAAAGTAAAAACTACTAAAAAAATATTATTTACTTTGATTATTCTATTCATGCACATTACAGTCAATGAAAATGCAGCATTAATTTATTTAATGAAAATTAAACTAATAATTTCGATCATTCGTGTAGGTTATTTACAGTTGATTACTTTGACAACGCCTAGTTACGCCCTAGCTACTTCATGGTTACGGTAATAAACAAAATCTGCAATTGGTTTAATGTTGTATTCGTAAAATAATGTTGTTAAATACCACTCAAGCTTTTGAACTGTTCTCGGTTAATTAACTCAAACTTCCTACAGAGCGACACAAATAGTAAAACTTTGCAAGTAAAAAACCCTCCAGAGCTACGCCCTGTCGGGTTTTTATTGCTTGCCAAATTTGCACTCTTTTCGTCGATCTGCAACAAATTATCGGTAATTAACCGATAAATTCAAAGCTTATGTGGTATTACTATTGATTAATTCATACTCCTGCTTTAAAGTGTAAAAATAATTTAAGGTACCCTACTTGTCAAAGAGTCAGTAGGGCAGCATCAACATGCTCTGATTATGTATGCCCTCCAACGCAAGTCTGCCGCATAGATGGTGGTCAGCCAAAATGTTACAACTCAGGTAAGAAAAATTCAATAGTTTTAGCAGTTTCCACAAGTGCACTTTCTGCTGTCCTTCGTTTCCCATATTTAAGTTCAAATTGACCCAATTAAACTACCTTTTTTGTTTTTCTTCTCTGACACCAATATTAACCCAGAAAAGATAATTGCTTTAATTGCTTATAACAATATAAAAATCATTTTCAGCTGGATCTCGAAGGCATAAGCGTGACAATCAAAGTTATTCAGGTGGTACTGCCCCAAGTGCCCCTTCCCCTTCAGGTTCCAATTATCCTAACTATTCCCAAAATGCTAATTATCCCCAAAATCCTAACTACCCTCAAAACCCTAACTATCCTCAGAGTTCTAACTACCCTCAGAATCCTAACTATCCTCAAAGTCCCAGCAACACTAAAACTGGAATTTACCCAAACCTCCCATCGGCAGGATCAGCCTACGGTCAATCTGGTCAAACTGTTCAGCCGTCACAGGGTTACCAACCTGGCCAAACTACGTCCAGACCTAACGTCTACCAGCCAGGTCAGCACGCCGGTAGTGGAGGTTATCAAGGTGGAAACGCTGGATCCGGATATCCTGGAAGTCCTTCACAAAGCGGTTATCCACGACAGAGTGGATATCCAACTCAATCAGGTGGTTATCCAACACAAAACAGTGGATATCCAGCTCAATCAGGTGGTTATCCAACACAAAATAATGGATATCCAGCGCCAGCTGGTGGTAATCCAAACCAAAACAGCGGATATCCAGCTCAATCCGGAGGTTATCCGGGTTATCCAAACCAAAATAGTGGATATCCTTCTCAGTCTGGCGGTTATCCAGGCTATCCTGCTCAAGGTCAAAGTGGTAGTTATCCACGACAGAGTGGTGGATATCCAACTCAAGGTGGAGGATATCCAACTCAAAGCGATGGATACTCCGGATATCCAAACCAAGGCGGTTATCAAAACCAGCAAGGCAGATATCCAGCACAGGGAGGAGGTTACCCTGCTCAAGAAGGTTACTACAACCAAAGAGGTTACTACAATCAAAATAGTCAGCCTCCTGCTCAGGAAACTGGTATCTGGGATAAAATAAAAACATGGGGTAAAAATGCTCTTAAAGATACTGTAGGTGTCAGTGTATAAAACGTCTACTTTACTTTGAAAGCAATATGTAAATTTATTTATGGAAATAAAAAAAATGTGGTTGCTGTTTTTATATTTGATTTTGTTAAATTTTGATTCAAAACTGTATTATATCCGAGGAATTTAATTATAAGGCATATAATTGTTGTTGTTTTTTAATGTTAATAGAAATTAGTTTTATCTCATGTTGTACTAGATGTTGATTAATGTTAAATAAAATTTTCCATATGAAAGTGACACATGTTAAATTACTTCAGACGTAGAATTTCCATCATGTAATTTATACCGATTGATAATAAATCTTGCTTGTAATATTTTCTTAATAGAAAAATGACAATTTTATAAAACTATTAATATACAGACTGTTAATGAATTGTAGGGACAAACTTCTAGGGCTTGCAAAAAACCAACAAAACAAACAACTTTTGTTAATAAATGTGTAGTCAAAAGTGTTTCCTTTCGGGGATAGAGCTTCTCAATGATTCTTTAAGAAGCGCCTAAATGTAGGCAACTCAATTTACTACCTACTATTTGTTTCCATAACGACGGAAATTAATACAGGATAAGTAAAGCCCTCTTTCCCACTTTTCAAACACAAATTAAATTTAAAATAAATTAATTAACAAAATGTTTCAAAACTAAGCAATAGAAAAAACCAAAATTACAAAGAAAAAATCAACTATTTGAAAAATGTACAGTAACTAATTCAAAAATTAACACCGTTCGCCTTGTTCAGGTAGCTCCACAGTTGTGTCTGTTGACAACGAATGTACCTTCCTCCCGCAGCCGACGTGAAACTACACTAAAGGCCTTGTGCGATGGATGATTCCTATTCGGAAAATGTTCTTGGTACAGGCGAGCAGCTCCGCGTGCGTTATCCCAAGCAGCTCCATACATGAACATCATGTCATGCTGTTCGGCAAAAGTATAAACACTAAAATACGAAACACAGAACGAAAATAACGAAAAAAATAATTATCAAAAAAATCACAGAACCTAAAAAACGAATTATAAAAGGCACAGAAAGAAACGGATGCAAGAAAAGTCAAAAAATATCACAAAAATATCGAATTGTGTCAAAACTAACGTTATTTGAATGCATGTATGTCTAGAACGTTTTTTTTTTCAAAATTCCGTGTGACCTGTGCAAAATAATTGAAAATGCAATTTGGGTTGCCTATTTTCAGGTACTTCTTAAAGAATCTTTAAGAGGCTCTATTTTCTAAAGGAAACACTTTTGACCACACATTTATTAACAAAAGTTGTTTGCTTTGTTGTGTTTTGCAAGCCCTAGAAGTTTGTGCCTACAATTCATTAACACCCTGTATGAATTAATCAAGACAATCAAATCTGTTATAAAAGCAACCTTTCGAATATAATATTTCCGATCTCTGTATGCATTAACAACGGTTATTGCTTTGTTAGATTCCGATACCTATACGTTTTGGAAAACACATTTTATTAAATTTGTTTCAAGAAATCTGCAATAATAGGTACGTACAGTGACATTAAAAGAATTTTTTAAAGAAAATACAAAAATGTTTTTTCGTAAAGTATGAAAATCTTAAGTTACATATAATTTCATTACTATAAACATTTAACATTTTTAGTAGACAAAAAACATGTTGCTAAAGTTCTACATTGGCTTCGCCCTACTTTATAAGCTACGCTGCGTTAATGGTAAGTATAGTATGTTTTCGATTTTATAATGTATAAATAATTTGTGTTTGAATTGGGGATGAAAATCCGGCTCAATATTGTAGTTTAAATAATATTTTAGAGCTATAAAAGTTTGTTAGCAGCAAAAATAATTTTATCTAGAGTGCCATGACCTACCCAAAATGGCTGCTACGGAGTAAAGCATTGTTTCAATAATGAATTTTTAGCTTTGCTATCTTTGGCAATAGTAAACCATTAAGTTGAACTTCTTCTCCTTTCGACGGGTAAGGTCAGCCTCCTGTACGGCATACGTGCAAAGAGGGCTCACAGATGACAGAACCCGCACAAGTTGCGGGTATTAAACAGGCCATTGGCCTAAAACAAGAGGAGGAAAAAGAAGAAGCTTTTCGATCTCAAATTAAGAAATGCTAATTTTTAAAATTTTTTAAAAATTTGAAATATTCTAAATTTTTGAATATACAGGATGTATCTAATTGCGTGTTAACTATGGGGATCTCGCTTATTTGAAGAGATACGACGATGGTTAAATAAGTAGTGGAATTTTATGGCCATTATTAATCTAACAAGATATTAGACCTATCTTGCTTAGTTTCTGCATAAACTGAAAAAACTGAAATTTTAGATTTTTTGTTTTCGGCTATAACTCAATTATCATTTATGTTACATATTTCTAGTTAACGCATTATTAGGACACTTTTTCATGGTAAATCTAAAGTTTTTATCAGATTTGGTATAACTGATATCATTAATCATTTTCGACTGTCAACTTTTTTTTTCTTATGGTCGGCACTTTAAACTTTTTTATATTTATAAATATTTAACAGTTGTGTTGGTAAACTCCTGACGATGACCGTGATGGTTGAAATTCGAGTTGAGTAAATAAAAACCAACAAATTGTGAAACAATTACCAAGCGTTTTATTTTATTAATAAACTATTAATTTTTAATAGTTAAATATTTATTAATAATGTTTCACCATGTGCCTACCACACAATCAATTCAAAATATTTTTTATATTTGAATAGAGTTTTTAATTCGGATTTCAACTATATGTCATACTTGCATTTTGTTTAAGTTTTGAACATTTTATTACAGAAAATAAAAATTTCATAAGAGTGCTATAGACAGACCACGTCATTTAATTTATTTTGAAAAAATTCTAGTAGGCCATTAACTGATGGCAGTAAAACAAAACACTACTTTTATTTACTTTTACCTTTAGATACATTAGGCACGCGAAAATTTCAGCTAACTTTGTTTTGAGCGTAGACAGCGGGTTATGTTATTTTTTATAAAAACAACAAAATGACAAATTTTCCAACGCACACAATTTACTGAAAATTTTACTTGCTGTTTGTATGTTTACAACTGACAACAAATTTGAATAACAGGTTAAATAAATGCAACAGATGACACTAGAACTGCACTAATTCAAACAATTATTAAATAAATGTTCAAAACACAGCTTTGTAAAATATGATCAGAATTTTTTTTTAAATAAACTCTCTAATCTGTGTGTTAGTAACCGTGTCATTCATTTGTTTTTGTAAAAAATAACTTAACCTGGTTCCTACGCTCAAAACAAAGTTTCCTGAAATTTTCGCGTACCTAATGTATCTAAACGCAAAAGTAAATAGAAGTAGTGTTTTGTTTTACTTCCATCAATCCATGGCCTACTAGATTTTTTTCAAAGTAAATTAAATGACGTGATCTTTCGATGGCACTCTTATGAAATTTTTATTTTCTGTAATAAAATGTTCAAAACTTAAACAAAATGCAACGTGTGACACATCGTTGAAATCAGAATTAAAAACTCTATTTAAATATGAAAAAATTTAAAATGCCGACCATAAGAAAAACAAAGTTGACAGTTGAAAATAAGCAATGGTAACAGTTATACCAAATCTGATCAAAAATTTAGATTTAGCATAAAAAAGTGCCCTAATAATGCGTAAACTAGAAATATGTAATATAAATGACAAATGAGTTATAGCCGAAAACAAAAAATCCAATATTTCAGGTTTTTTTTAGTTTATTCAGAAATTAAACAAAGTAGCTTTAATTTATTTTCAGATTATTAGTGGGCGTAAAATTCCTCAACGTTTCTCTAATTTAACCATCGTCGTATCTCTTCAAATAAGCGATATCCCCATAGTTAACACGCAATTTGATATATCCTGTATAATATTTTTAATTTAATAAATATTTGAAAATTTTAGAAATTCTTAAAACATTTCAATAATTTTAAAAAATTTTAATGTGAAAAATTATATGAATAATAGAAATTTTTTGATAAATTTTAGTTTTCGAAAATTTTTAACAATTTTGATAAGTGAGAAATTTTGAAAATTTATGATATAATAAAAACATTTCGATATGAAAATTGTTTGAAAACGTATTGAGTTTTTTGATTGAAATCTAAAATCGATTTTATAATTTGATGATTCTCTCTTTTTGGCGATTATCCATATAAACTGTTCGGGAAAAGACCAAACGGTGTTTTCTTAATGGAAGATTGTTCTTATTGTCATTTAACATGTTCATACCGATGTTCAGAACGAAGTTAGTACATTTTTAAAATATCGAAAAATCGTTGGTGGGGGACACTGAGAGGTGATCTTGGCGATTACTTAATTAATGTGTTCAGGTAAACGACCAAAAGAAATTCTTCCAAGGGTGTTTTTTTACCAATCTAAAGTTGTTTCTATTGTCATTTAATATAGTCATATCGATTTTGAAGCCAAATTGCGTGAATTTAAAAAAAAAACAAAAAATCGAAGGTAGGAGGCAATGGGAAGGAGGTGATAGGGAGATTGCGCAGATCGGTTATTCGACCTGCGTAGAATACGAAATTAAGGTTCTTTTTCGAGCGCTTCTATTTTGACCTCTGCAGCGTCCGCTTTATCGGTCTCCCAATCCCCCAAAACCTGCTTATTGGTCAAAATGTTTAGGTTAAAAATGATTGACAGAAAAGTACCTTTTCTTTAAACACAATTCGTTTGGTATAAATTGGTACAGATACAATCTTTTTAGCATTAAACACTGCATCTAATTCATAATTTACTTTTTTTACTATTATTTTTACTATTATTTTCCATAAAATATCGTGCTGCTAGTTTTTGAACAAAAAATTTTAAAAAATTTTAAAAATTTTGTAAATATTTTCACTTTACAGTTTTTTTTTGTACAAAAATTCTCTTGTATAGTAACGTTGTGTTTTTCTAGGGCTAGGGTAATACCGAATTTTATCATCCTGTTGTGGCAACCTGATTTTGAGTAATAAGGCGTTAAAAGTAAAACTTTCAAAATCGTAGCGGCCGCCAATTTTAGAAAAAAATAAAACAATGTCAATTTGTTCTTGCTCTCTCTATCTTTTCCTTTTTTAACCGACTTCAAAAAAAGGAGGAGGTTCTCAATTCGTCTGTATATATTTTTTTATTTTTTTTTTATTTTTTTTTTATTTTTTTATATATGTTCGGGCATAACTTTTTTGTTTATGAACCGATTTTAATAATTTTTTTGTGATGGGTTCAGTATAGTTCCAAGGTGGTCCCATTATAATTTCATTGGTATTGGAGCTTGAACTTCGAAGATACTCCTCAAAATCTATTTTTTAACCGACTTTTTAGTGTTTCCGTATTTCATCTTCCGTTTCAACTAGCCGTCATTTCCTCATTCGAGAAGCATCCTTACTAGGTCTACCCATCACTTAAAATTGTAAAATAATTAACTTTAAAAAGAAAAGAAAACCGACTTCAAATAAAAACACAAAAGTAACATAAGTTAACTAAAAAGCAAAAAATTAATGTTTTTTATACAACAGCTTAATACTTATTTGTTGTTCCGTTTAATGTAATTAAGAAATTGTTGTTTATTATATAATTATTAATTGTTTTATAATTTTTAAGTCGGTGCCAAGTAAAACATAAAAATTATATACCTTGCTATAATAACAAATTAGATTTGAATTTTTATGTTTTATTTGGCACCGACTTAAAAATTATAAAACAATTAATAATTATATAATAAACAAACAATTTCTTAATTACATTAAACGGAACAACAAATAAGTATTAAATTGTTGTATAAGAAACATTTATTTTTTGCTTTTTAGTTGACTTATGTTACTTTTGTGTTTTTATTTGAAGCCGTTTTCTTTTTTTAAAGTTATTTATTAAATTCCACTTTTGACGAAAAATTTACCAAAATACCACTGTTTTGGTTTCCTAAGGTTCAAAGCAACCGTAAAAATCTCAGATGCGAAAATTTTCACGATAACAATACATTCCCCTAATGGAAATATGAGAAAGTGTAAAACAAGAATGAAAAAGTAATGAAATAAACCAACTTTAATTTAGTTATATTTGCAGTTGGAATTGACTTATATCATAATATTATTATAAAACATCAGATTAATTTTGTATTTATAGTTTTCATCACTCACCGCCTGCTTCTTTCGCACACATTTTTTACTTTTATCAAAAATACTGTTAATTTTTCTTATTCATTATGGAACAAAATAATTATTCAAAGCCGTTACCTTCTAATCTTTTTAACATTAAATTATTTTTTTTACTGCTAAACATGCAGATATAGATTAACACAACCAATTATCGCAAAAATTATAATAATTTTAAAATACATAAGGTAATGACAGTTACATTCCTCTGAAATCAATGCTGTTTTACCTTATCACCAAATTCTTTAGTATTTAGGGTTTATCATATCATAGCGATAAATATTTATGTAATATTAGCTGTATATAATATTCGAAAAATGTTTTCAGATATAATTTAAGAATTTTTTAAATTGTACACATTTGTTTGTAGGGTATATAAACCGCTAACAAAGTCTCAGACTACAACTAGTTGGTTCTTCTAATAGGTACTTCTACAGTTTTAGTGAACCAACACAAATGTTGTTTAAGTTAGCAATTTGTGTCACCATACTTTGTATAGTGTCCTGCGATCATGATGGTACGTTTTTAATTATTTTATAAAAAATTATTTCATTTCCACATTAAAATATACAATATACTGTTGGCAGTAGTAATCATATCATTAACATTTTTATGGATTACTCTAAGACTTTCTATCTTAATAACAGTATTACTATTTTTTATTTATGTATATTATTGAGTCATATAACATGTCTGTAATTTCATGTTTTATTCAACAGGTGAAAATAAAAAAGACCGTAAAATAAACTACCGTCGTCGCTCAAACCCACCGCTTCCTCCTGGAAGACACTGTAGATGGGTATGCGAGGAAACGGGTTATCCAGGTCACCCCGGTCATCCGGGTCACCATGGTTCTAAACCAACAGGTAAGTTACGCTTCTAAAACTACTTCATTATAATTCACTAACATTTTTAGTTGGCTAATCCTTCAGAATCTTGCCACATATAAAAACTACTTAATTTCCAGAAAATCCACATCATCACCATGGTCATCCCGGTCACCATGGTCCTCCAGGCCACCCCGGCCATCCAGGTCACCCCGGTCATCCAGGTCACCATGGTAACAATGGTTCAAAACCAACAGGTAAGTTACGTTTCTAAAACTGCTTCATCATAAACTAACATTTTTAGTTGGCTAATCCTTCAGATTCTTGCCACATATAAAAATTAATTAACTTTCAGAAAACCCACATGATCACCATGGTCATCCCGGTCACCATGGTCCTCCAGGCCACCCCGGTCATCCAGGTCACCCCGGTCATCCAGGTCACCATGGTAACAATGGTTCAAAACCAACAGGTAAGTCTTTCTAAAACTGCTTCATCATACTTCACTAATATTTTTAGTTGTCTAATTCTTCAGATTCTTGTCACTTATATAAAAATTAATTAATCTTCAGAAAACCCACATGATCACCATGGTCATCCCGGTCACCATGGTCATCCAGGCCACCCCGGTCATCCAGGTCACCCCGGTCATCCCGGCCACAATGGTTCTAAACCAACAGGTAAGTTGCGCTTACGAAAACGGCTATTTTGGCTCGGATTATACTAAAGCCTAATTTATAGTTTCCCCGGTCGTCATAATTCGTTACCGCAGGCGCTTTAAACAGTTCATTTATAAAAATAAATTATTTCTCAGAAAACCCGCACCACCACCGTCATCCTGGTCATCCTGGTCACCCTGGTCAACCCGGTCACCATGGCCATCACGGTCACCACGGTCACCACGGTCATCACGGTCACAATGGCTCTGAACCAACCGGTAAGTTACGTTTCTATCCATCAATTCTCACATGATAGATTGCCAAAACGGGTAATTTAGCCCCATTTATAATACAACTTAATTCATGGTACCTAAAACAAAACCAGCTGGATATAAGCTAACAGATACGCTACTGTTTCAGAACTAATTTACAAAATCAGAAGTATCGAACGCTACCCAATAACTTTTAAATACAAATTCCAAAACTAAGGCCAGAGTTGACTAAAAAAAGACGTTTAAATGACAGATTTTTCCAGATTCGCATTTTAATACAAAAATTACTTAATTTCTAGAAAAACCCCATGGCCACCATGATCATCCCGGTCACCATGGTCAACCCGGTCACCATGGCCATCCCAGTCACCCCAGTCATCCTGGTCACCCCAGTCATCCCGGTCACCATGGTCAACCCGGTCACCATGGCCATCCCAGTCACCCCAGTCATCCTGGTCACCCCAGTCATCCCGGTCACCCCAGTCATCCCGGTCACCATGGTCAACCCGGTCACCATGGCCATCCCAGTCACCCCAGTCATCCTGGTCACCCCAGTCATCCCGGTCACCACGGTCATCCCGGTCACCACCGTACCTCAGAGAATCCATCAGAATCTAAACCGACAGGTAAGAAAAACCTCTAAAGCTAACTCGCACAACTTACTAACACAAGGACTTAAGCCCACATGGCCACTATGATGATGGTGGCGATTACGGTTATCTTCAAGAAAACCATTCGGATCTGAACCAACAAGTACTAAATCAATCTATAAAAACAAGCGTCACCATACAAAATAGTTTACATTTTATAACTTCAGCGAAATTATAACAGAATGTTATTCTTAATTTTTCTTTAAACACGAACATACTCATAACCATAGTTCATCAGAACCACCAACACATAAATCAACCAATAAGAGGCACTACCACAATTAACTGCTAGAAAAGAAACTAAAGGTTGGATTTTTCTCCACGTTTTTAAAAGTATAACGTAATTAAATTTAAGTTGCTTAAAAGCCTCTCCTCATCATACGACCTTAAAACAACCAAAGCACACGCCACTAATTAGGCTACGCCGCCTAAAGTATTTACGGCCATGTTACTAATTCCATAATTTATGTTAAACCTCATCACCATGATTCTCCAGCACCACCAGAACATGGCCACACAGGTGAGTTATATTTGCCAAAAGCAACGTGTGATAGATACCTGGTGCGTGCGAGCCGCGGCGTATATTCCGGCATTCTCGCGGGTGCGACTGACACACGCCCGCGATGTTCTCGGACATTAGTCGGTGCACATAAAAGTTTATACTTTGATTTCGTCTATATTACACTAAAATACTTCCATATTCTTTTTGCAGAAAAACCCCCACACCATGGTTCTCCAGCACCACCAGGACATGGTCACACAGGTAAATTGTGGTCACCAATGGCAATTTCTAATATTTCCCCAGAAATAAAACTCTATAACTTTATTTTGTCCGACACAATAAATACTTCTTAAATTCTCTTTGTAGAAAAACCCCCACACCATGGTTCTTCAGCACCACCAGGACATGGCCACACAGGTTAGTTGTAATTGCCAGTAGATTTCTAATAAATTCTCAGAAATAAAACTCTATAACTTGATTTTGTCGGACACAATACAATACTTCTTAAATTTTCTTTGTAGAAAAACCCCCACACCATGGTTCTCCGGCACCACCAGGACATGGCCACACAGGTTAGTTGTAATTGCCAGAAGCAATTTCTGATAAGTCCCCAGAGATAAAACTCTATAGCTTGATTTTGTCCGACACAATAAAATACATCTTAAATTTTCTATGTAGTAAAACCGCCACACCATGGTTCCCCAGCACCACCCGGACATGGCCACACAGGTTAGTTATACCTCCCAAAATCAACTTCTGATAGATCCGTAGAATAAAAACTTTATAGATTGATTTCGTCTGTCTTACACATTAAAAATTCTTTAAATTTTCTTTGTAGAAAAACCCCCACACCATGGTTCTCCAGCACCACCAGGACATGGCCACACAGGTTAGTTGTAATTGCCAGAAGCAATTTCTGATAAATCTCTAGAAAGAAAACTCTATAGCTTGTTTTTGTCCGACACAATAAAATACATCTTAAATTTTTTATGTAGTAAAACCCCCACACCATGGTTCTCCAGCACCACCAGGACATGGCCACACAGGTTAGTTGTAATTGCCAGAAGCAATTTCTGATAAATCTCTAGAAAGAAAACTCTATAGCTTGTTTTTGTCCGACACAATAAAATACATCTTAAATTTTTTATGTAGTAAAACCCCCACACCATGGTTCTCCAGCACCACCAGGACATGGCCACACAGGTTAGTTATACTTGCCTAAAGAAACTTCTGGTAGATCCGTAGAAATAAAACGTTATAGCTTGATTTTATTCGACACAATAAAATACTTCTCAAATTTTCTTTGTAGAGAAACCCCCACACCATGGTTCTCCAGCACCACCAGGACATGGTCACACAGGTTAGTTGTACCTCCCAAAATCAACTTCTGATAGATCCGTAGAATAAAAACTTTATAGATTGATTTCGTCTGTCTTACAAAATAAATATTCTTTAAATTCTCTTTGTAGAAAAACCCCCACACCATGGTTCTCCAGCACCACCAGGACATGGTCACACAGGTTAGTTGTACCTCCCAAAATCAACTTCTGATAGATCCGTAGAATAAAAACTTTCGTAACTTGATTTTCTTCGACACTATATAATATTTCACAAACTTTCTATGTAGGTAAACCCCCGCACCATGGTTCTCCGGCACCACCAGGACATGGATCCACAGGTTAGTTGTACTTGTAAAACGTCTGGTAGATCAGTCGCTTTTGGGTCACAGAAACAGTTATTAAGCCCAACCAACCTCAGCCGCTTTGTGAAAAAAGTGTTGTTCGGGAATCCTTACAAATACGCAACTCACAAGTTACTGATCAAATACGTTATTTTATTAATGTTTGCTAAACTTCCTAAATATAATTATACTCAAAAGCATTACATGTTTAGGTACACCTGGTTCAACGTCATCGCCCAATACATCTGAACCAGGTAAGCTATACAAAGGTTCTAAAACTAAAAAATAACTGCCTTTTCGTTCACCAAATTATTGTGCTCAATTACCATTAAAAACTGTACCAACAACTACACCCTTAAAGCTTTTTTGCTTATTAATTTTTCAACCAATTAACGATACGTCATTATAAAACACTATTAACAAAATAAAGTAATGTACTTTCCTTCCAGAAGAATGCGAATTAGAATTAGAATCTCTCGAAAATGCACTTGGCATTGGCGTGGGAGTAGGAGCTGGAGGAAGCGGTTCCAAAATCAATGGTTCAATAGCTAACGGTGGTAATGGACAAGGCGGAAATGGTAATGGCAATGTTACAATAAGCGGTGGATCATTAGGAGGAAATGGGTCTGGAAACGGAGGAACCGGCATTGGTGTTGCTCACAACGGTTCTAACGGATTAGGAATAGGAGGAGAAGGAATAGGGCAAGGTGGTGGAGTTTCTATAGGCGCAGGTAATGGAGGCTCGGGAGTTGGAGGAAGTGGTGGAAAAGTTAACGGTAGCATTGGTGGGAATGGAGGTACTGGCATTGGAGAGGGAATCGGTATAGGTGCTATACTAAATGGATTATCTGAAAACAGTACATCCGAAGAAAACGCATTAGGAGGCGGTCTAGGCATAGGAATAGGAGGAGATGGTTCAAGTATTAATTCTTCGATAGCTAATGGCGGAAGTGGACATGGTGGCAATGGAAATGGCAGTGTTGAAATTAGTGGAGGACATATAGGAGGAAACGGTTCCGGTTCTGGAGGAAACGGAATTGGAGAAGGCGGGTCCGGTATAGGAGGTACAGGAATCGGAAATGGCGGCAGTGTAGGAGTGAACTCAGGGGGGGGAGGTAATGGATTTGGCGGACAAGGCGGGCACGTGAACGGTGGTGTAGGAGGTGACGGTGGTGATGGCGTAGGATTGGGAAGTGGAATAGCTGCTGACCTTTCAGGTACTGATGATGAGTCATCAAATGGAGGATCATCAGCAATTGGTGGTGGATTTGGAGGTGGTTTAGGCGGTAATGGTTCGCCAATTAGTGGTTCTATAAGTAACGGCGGTAATGGTGAAGGTGGCTCAGGAAACGGTGGATTAAATGTATCAGGTGGAGAAATAGGAGGAGAAGGCATTGGTCGGGGAGGTAACGGTTTAGGCGTAAATGGTACAGGTGTTGGTGGCACGGGAATAGGAGATGGTGGTAATGTTAACGTACAAATAGGCGAAGGTGGAACAGGTCTTGGCGGTCAAGGTGGATCTGTTAATGGATCCATAGGTGGAAATGGAGGATCAGGCGTAGGAATTGGATCTGGTACAGCTATTGATGCCAGACATGCACCTCCCAAAGGCAAATCTAATCCTAGTCACAGTAAGTTCCGAGGTTCCTAATTTTATGTGACTGCATTTAAACATTGACAAATTTTAGATGCAAAACCTGTTAAAGGACGCAACAACAAACCAAATGCTCAAAACAAAAGTAACAAAGGATCTAAAGCAGCGTCAAGAAATAATCCCAAATCCTCCGCCGCTGAAGGACGTAATACTGCCAACAAAAACAACCACTAAAGTCACGCTAAACGACAAGAGACCGATTAATTAGTTATTAATTTTTGAAGCTTAGTATGGTGGCGGTTTTATCAATAAAAATGAGCATTTAATTTTCTGTTTTATTCGTTCTTAAAATAAAGTAGGTTGATAAATGTTAAGACAACAACTATTATGTACTCAGACTAATCAACCCACAATAAATAACCTGTAAAGAAGAATAAGGTTATGAGGTTATTCATGGCACAAAAATTTCTGAGTTATTAGTCATTCTAGAAATAAATTAGAGATAAGTCTACAGTCATTCACAAACAAACAAGAGTCACCAAGAATAGAACCTCATGCGATGGCATGAAACCAGGCGCCATTTTCTAGAAGGTCAATGTCAGCTTGGGATCTGTCACAAATTCAAACAGTGTTTCGCATTTCAGCGTTGAGAAAGATTAATATACACAATTTTTAATTGTAAAATCTAATTGAGAGGTATGCTGCAAGAGTATTGTGCAGTTGATGTCAAAACTCTTCAGAGAAAATAAGCCACTTTGCGGCTTTTATGTTAACTTTAAAAATATGTTTGTTAGGTATACAACTACAACAAAATGATCTTGTGTGACATATGTAATACGTAAGATTTTAATTCGAATTTTGACCTCTTACAAAATGGCCGACCGGCTTCATTTACTTAATTTTTTAGGAGCTACAAGTATCTAGTACAAATATATACAAATCTGTGTTTATTTAAGGAGTATTTAAAAATTTAAATAGAAATTTTGATTTGGCAAATCCAATTTTTGTTTCTGCGTAGTCTAGTTTAAAAGTCCCATTTTATTTGAAAATTTAACTTTAATGCCTATATTTACTCAAACATGAGTTTTCCCAAATTAGCATATATTTTGATATTTTAATAGCTCTAAAGGACGCAATTGTCACCTGATGTTTGAAAACTTTAAAGTATATGGCGTTACAAGATTTACAAAATTTTTATAATTTATAAACAATATTTTTCAAAATTTTCTAGATTGATAGAGCTACAATTTATTTGTTAGCCCAATTTATTAACTTCTCTATGACGCATTCCAAGAAACAGTGACGTGCTCTTAAATGTAACCGAAAACCGAAAGCCAAAAAAATGGCAAAAGTTTCTACGTTCTAATCGAAAAAAAAAAGACAAAATACACAGTTTTCTTAATCGTAAACAAAACCTGCAACCCTAATAAGTTTGAAATCGCCAAAGAAAGCAAAATAAGTTTTTTAAATGTTAGCTCTAGTCAAAGGTTTTCTACTGTGAACTTGTCTTGAGTGAATGTTTCAGAACTAACGGCAGTAATTCGTCCTAATATGAGTTATGCCAAATGGAAAAAAAACATAATTCATTTTTATGTGAATATAAGATAATAAGTAAATTAAAAGTGTTTGCTTTCTTTTATAAAGTAAGTTAATTTTTGAAAAATATGTAAGACTCTAACACAACCGGTGGCCGTATGCGAGACTTGGACCTGAAAATATTTAAAAGAAGAATACCCCGTAAGACATTCGGACCAGTACAAGAAGCAGATGGATCACAGAGAACAAGAAAGAACCATAAACTGAATATATTAATACAGAGAGAAGATATGGTAAATGAGTATCTGTATATAAAATACTTAATCACTTTAACAATATCTATTTATTTAAACCTTTACACAGAACTCATTCACAAATTACATCCAATTGAGTTTGACGTATTTGACAATGACAAATACGTCAAACTCAATTGGATGTAATTTGTGAATGAGTTCTGTGTAAAGGTTTAAATAAATAGATATTGTTAAAGTGATTAAGTATTTTATATACAGATACTCATTAAATATGGACTTTAACGAAGTAAAGCTGGAATTGATAAATAAAGATATGGTAAAGTTTATATAATTCCAACGAATCAGGTGGCTGGGTCATATACTAAGAATAAAAGAAGAAAGATCAACGTGAACGATAACAGAATAGACATCCTGCAAAGCAAGATGTAGAGGAAAACCCTAGAAGATATAGAAACATGATGTAGTCGCAGATCTTGAAAGGCTGAGATGCAGAAGCTGGTGGACGATAGCTATCGGTAGAAGAAGACGGCAGATCGTTGTAGAGTAAGACAAAACTCACCCCTAAGGTGTAGCGCCAAATAAAGAAAAAGAAGAAGAAACATTTTTTGGTTTAAAAAATGCAGATAAGCAGCCCCTAATTCACTTTTAAAAAAATGTTGTTGCAGAAGTGTAAAATAAAAAATAAAAAAGCTAATGAACTTCAACGTTAGTGTTGGTATACACGGCGATGGTGCCGCTAGACGTTAGCGGACATAATGCTATTTGACGTTTCTCAAATAGCAAGAATACTCTGTCACATTTGAAATTTTATTGTGTTTTTTTGAATATTTGATTTACGTATGTACATAACTAGAAGAAAATAGAAACTATAGATTTTACTGAAATAAACTATTACATCCACTAATTGTAGAAACTTTTCGTACACGATTAATAAATTTGAGAATAAGAAATATAGGAAGATGTAGCGTATTAGCGCCACCTGGCGGACGGTTAATCGTCACTGTTGCCTTTTCACATTCGTGTCGGTATTTCACTATATCTACTAGCTTTAAGCGGACAGCTGATATATTATGAATCGTCGATTGTATTTTGCGCGCATCTTTTGTCTAATCTCCTAATAGCGACATGTGCTATCTCTCCCTTACCTGTCGCCCGTTAAAGTCGCTGGTAATTTGCGGCAACTACTAAAAATTATGATTATTCTTCAATTTTTGTTAAAGCAATGCTATGGGTCTAGGCGGTTTACGCGAGGTTATTATTCTGAACAAGTATTTTCCATTAAAACACGAAAACAGCATTGCATCTGCTTGCTAATAAATTACCTGGCGCATGCGCGGTGGTTGTATAAAGTAGAAACATGACCGTCGGACGGTCAGGTAGACGCTTCTTTTAAAGATTTTAAACTACCTAATATAAATTAAATTAAATTTTCTTGAAAACCATTCGGCGTGTTTTACATATCCAGAGTAGTCCACTAAAAACATCATTATCGCAAATTACCACTACATTCAAAATGTAAAAGTTGATGCGGAAATTATGGAACCTTACATGCATATGGATGTGCGCTAATAGCTGCTTCCATCCGCTTTGCTTTAAGCACGGCTATTCCATTAAACATACCCCAGATGACATAACCAATATGATGTCCAAAATAATTTAGTGCCACCAAAACCGACCGCAAAAGTCCCGTTACACGCTAAAAATATACATATAATAACACATGTCCTATGTCTGTGTTTGGTGCGCAGCGATTGATAATTTGCACAAGCAGACATAGGGAACCTACAGTTTAACGTGGGCTCCGAACCACAGGAAGTGCATGCACTTCTTCTCCAGAGAGGTTTTCCTGGGGAAAATTCCACCTCGCTGGTTTCCTGTTACCTGGCGAGGAAGAACAACCAAGCCGGAGATCGAACCAGGATCCGCTGCATTGGTAGCCCGTGCTCTTACCACTGAGCTACGGCCGCTCTCATTAACTCACATAACTCTTTTAAGCTTTGTAATAATGTATGGTTTATCAATAAAAAAGATTATATAATTTTCTATTTTATTGCCTACTAAACTAGTTTGCAAAATAATGGATAACTCTCCAAAAACATGTAGAATAAGTGTTATAGCAACTTCCAGTGGGTTTCTACCTAACCTAACTGTAATAAGAGAAAAAACTATACTTTCAAGTTAAAAAACCCAAATTTAATTACAACCTAACCAATGACATTGTTAAGTGTCTACTAACCTATTCATCCCCAGCAGTGGCAGTGCGTACCCGTAACTATTCAAAAAAATCAAATCTAACTTTCAATAAAAAAAGTTACTTTTACACAGTTTTTAACTTTTTAACACCACCGCGTAACATTAAAAGTTAAACGTCAAATAATTAAACCGTTGCTTTAAAACACAGTGTCGCATACGCGAAGGCCGAGCTTATCGGGCCGAATGATTTCAGCTACAACACAATCAACTAATCTATGATTCTTAATACGTTTGCATGCACATTGATGCAAATAATGCAATGACCAGATAGACAGATGCAAAGATATAGTAGGGATTTCAAAACGCAATAAGCACGGCAAATGCACGGCCTCTGTACCTGTAGTTTTGATGTATCACAAGCGATATGTCGCCATTTAAATTTTTTTAGTTGAGGATTAGCTGGGGGTGAAAAATACAACATTGAATTAAACTTGATTTGATCAACGTAACAAAATTGTCAACATAATAGAACAAAAACCAACGAGCAGTGACTTTTTGTTTTGTTTCATAGTAAACTGTTTCCCAAATGAAAATTTTGGTAATTATAACTTAGAAATCTATTATTGTCTGGTTTTATTTTAATTTAACGTTTGCTATTAGGTAGTATTATTAACTCAAACATTTTAATGCCATACTTTACGAATTACGTGGGCTGCGTTCCCTGTTTTTTGTTTTGTGAACATGATAGTCCACTCGTACAGCTGCCGGCATGTTTACAACGGTCCAAGCAAAATATGTTTAAGTTGTTTTCTATTAAGTAAGGACCCACTTAGTTATAATATTATAAACAAACAGACAGACAGACATTATTTCATAAGAACATATAATATTCTGTTCCTGTTCGTTAAAATTCGTTGGTTTCTTTGTTATTTTATTGCTTATTTGTTTGCTTATTTAGTTTTTTCCGCATGAGTAGTTATTTGTCATATGATTTCGAACATACTCGTATTTGTATTCCCACAACTCTTAATAAACAAATACTGTTTCTAATAATATTATAATAACGTTCTGTGTGCAATGCTGTTATCATATTAATTATCTGTTCTTGAAAGATATCATAGCAAATGTACCGTGCGAGATTCCCGACCCGCCAGAATGTAAGTAAGCCATATATAACCAAATTATAGCAACAATAGTGACTGCAACGTAAACAGTCGCCGAAAACAATCAATAAACTGAGCGGAGATGTAAAGGCCTGTCGTCGTATGATGGTTATACATTTTGTCAAAATGGAAAAGCCCGGCATCGTGTTATGGTGAAACAGTTAAGGATTGAATATACAAATTGTGGTCTTCTTTGCACTTTATAACTTTAGTCAACGTAAAGTTATATTTAGTCTTTTATTCGGGTTTTACATTAAATAAAATACTTTGTATTTATTGTTGTATTTTGTACTCATAAAATAGTTGTGTCAAATAGCATTCAAGCTTTGGCATTTTTCGATTATATTACTTAAAATGTCTGCGCAGTAACAGACCGTGTTAGTTTGACAGAAGAACCCTCGCTCTCTTTTTTTTGCTGTCATACTGACATTCTCTGTTGCAATGCAACAAACTTTCGTTATATAAGCGGCACTGTAAAAGCTCTTATGATATTACTACAGAAAGTATACCCCAAACTAGTTGCACCGTATCAAATGTACCGTGCGAAATTCCCGACCCGCTAAACTAAAAGTAAGCCATAAATAACCAAATTATAGCAGCAGTAGTGACTGCAACATGAACAGTCGCCGAAAACAATTAATAAACTGAGCGGAGGTGGTCTCCTTTGCACTTTATAACTTTAGTCAACGCCCTGTAAAGTTATATTTAGTCTTTTATTCGCGTTTTACATTAAATAAATTACTATATATTTTTGGTTGTATTGTCAAATACCATTCAAGCTTTGGAATTTTTTGATTATATTACTTAAAATGTCTGCGCAGTAACAGATCGTGTTAGTTTGACAGAAGAACCCTCACGCTTGGGTTTTTTTTTGCTGTCAAACTGACATTCTCTGTTGCTATGCAACAAACTTTCGTAATATAAGCGGCACTGTCAAAGCTCTTATGATATTACTACAGAAAGTATACCCCAAACTAGTTGCACCGTATGTGAAGCAAGTGGAAAACACAAGATATAAATGTGGTGTTGTGTTTGTTATTAATGGAGCTTTTTGAATATTTCTTACTTTTGAATCTTACATTTATTCCAATTTTATGTCTAACCCCCTATCCCCTCAAAAATGTTCAGCAGAGCCCTGTACACACTGTTGATTTTCTACTTTTTAACAATTTTTCTGTAAATATCAAATGCTGTCACGGTCATGGATGTTTGTGCTGTTCTGTGAGTCTTAGATGCGAGGGAGGGCACATGACCCCTGCGGGGTTAAAAAAATAAATGAATAAATTTGTTTCTCAAAAAAAGACTAGTAGAAATGGTTTAAAAAATAAATGTTTCCTTTTTAACACAAATTTTTGGCATTGCAATATTCGTGATAATTTATTTTTTTACACCATTTTGACGCAGAAATGTGGAATTATTAATCAGGCTTAAAACTGCACCAATTACAAAGATAAAATAATTGTGTTTAAATATTTTTGCAGATTGTGTGGGCACGTAGTACATTTAAATAATTGCTATTACCTTGTCAACAGATTCTTATAATACCGGGTGTCCTATATTTAAAATCATGTTTAATGAAGAACAAATAATTAAACTAAAGCCACATTTTCTTTACTTAATTAATAATATAAATCAACAATACACCAAAAAAGTATCGGATAAGAATATAATAAGTTTACTGTTTCAAATTCTGCTTGTGCATTAACGAATTTTGTGTTATCTTCCAATCCAATATGACATTGTTACAAAATATATGCATATGGGTAACCTTGTATAGGAATTTGTGTTATCAACCTTCAGTAATAATCTAATAATACCTATGCGTATTATTTAAAGGATTTTTCTAAAAATTACTGACTTTGGAATAACACAAATTCGTCAATATGGTATAAAAACCGTTCAAAAGGCTTCAACTACATTCAGTTAGACCCATCGTTTCACTGAACTATCAAACATGTTCTTCAAGTCTTTTACCTGTCTTGCAGTGCTTTGCCTAGCTTGGAGCAATAATGGTAAGTTGCTTGATTTTCAATTTTACATAAAATTGATGCAACATAAATACATTTTACCTTCCTCGTTATACGGATTATAGCTAGGAGAAGGTATTGTTTCTCTAATGTATACAAAAGTAACTTTGTACTAATATATTTAAATCTCAAACTTCAATAGATGGGCTCCTGGCACAAGCAGCTTTAGGAGGTGGTCTTGGGGTAGGAGCAGGAGGAAATGGCTCAAACATAAACTCTTCAATTGCTGATGGTGGAACTGGGCAAGGGGGCGATGGAAATGGCAAAGTTGACATAAGTGGAGGAAATATAGGAGGAAATGGTTCAGGTGTCGGAGGAAATGGTATTGGAGTAAACGGATCCGGCATAGGTGGTTCAGGATACGGAAATGGTGGTTATGTAGGAGTAAACGTAGGACAGGGTGGTCAAGGATATGGTGGACGAGGTGGAAATGTAAATGGCGATGTCGGAGGCGACGGCGGTCTCGGACTCGGCTTAGGACTAGGAGCTGCAGTAGCTAATAACTCTAATAACTCCACTAACAACTCATCACAATCAGGATCACTACCAATAGGTGTTGGAATTGGAGGAGGTTTGGGTGGCGGTGGTTCTCCGATTGCTGGGTCCATAGCTGATGGTGGTGAAGGCCAGGGTGGAACAGGCAACGGTGCAGTTAATATATCAGGTGGACAATTAGGAGGAAATGGCGCTGGCCAAGGAGGTACTGGTCTAGGAATAAATGGTACAGGTCGTGGTGGTTCAGGAGGGGGAAGCGGCGGTGGGGTATTTCTAGGTGTAGGCGGAGGTGGAACTGGATTGGGAGGTCCTGGTGGACATGTAAATGGGTCTGTAGGTGGAAATGGTGGTCCAGGTGTTGGGGGTGGATTTGGTGGAGCTTATAGTGCTAGAAATGCATCTCCCAAAGGTAAAACTAACCGTTCAAGTAAGTTATTATATTTATTTTTTAGAATAAGGTATTGTATTTAACCATAACATTTAATTATTAGATGCGAAAAACGCTAAAGGACGCAACAATAAATCGAAGGCCCAAGGTAAAACTAACAAAGGATCTTCTGGCGTGAAAGAACGTACCAACAAGAACTAAAGCACAGGTCAAATTCCGAACTAGGAACATCACTAATAACAATAATGTTAATGTAGATATAAACAAATATTTTAACGTGGTGGTGGATTTAGCAATAAAAGCCAGCAAAATAATATAATTTTCTTAATGTGTCTCTTTCTCATAGTGTTTTCTATTTCCCTTCCTCATCAAGAAACAAAGTTTACTTAAGTGGCAGGTATTGCTATCACTTCCGGTTAAACCGGAAGTCCAAGATAACACAGTTTTATGTCGTACTATGAATTTTTATGTGCATATTACCCAAAAAAATTGAAGTTATCAATTTAAAAATTGAGAAAACGGCCGATTGTTACATGTTCTCGTGGTCACCTGGTATATTCTAATATTCGGTATTCGGCCAGAGACCAAAATCACTATTCGGTTGATATTTTAAAACCTTTTGACCATTAATTTTTTCATAAAACCAAACGGCATACAAGAACTGCGGTTGTGTAATTAAAACTGTTGTACAAATTAGCTACATATGACGCACGGAATATTCTGCATTTCTGTGCAGTGTGCATACTTAATGCAATCTTTATCACAATAAAATGTTAAATGTCAGTATGACTAAAGCATGTTTCATATTCAACTGATAATAACATGAATACTATTAAAGAAAAGTGACTGTTTATCTAAATATATAAAATTCTACAGATTTTCCACATTTAAGTTAACTTTTGAACGCAGAAATTATACCCCCTACGAACTGCCGTTATTTTTATATAACTAACAGCTTGACCTTTCCACTGACATATTAATGGGCAATAAAAAAACTATTGCTATTCTGATCTATTTTCTACACTAAAATTAAAATCTTCGTTAGTAACTTGGACCTAATCCAAAACGGTTTTACTCCAATTAAAAAAATAAAGAATTTACGCATTTAGAACTATAATCGGGAATGGGTGTGTGTCGCCTCATTATTATTAATAATTTTTACAGGCACAATTGCCTTGATAATGCGCCTGTCTCTTCATTGACTATGGGTCGGAACCTTCTATTATTTTGATTAACCAAATCCGTATTAGAATATCCTAGACCTTTAACACACAGATCGGTTTTGGTAGTTCTAAAATAACAATAGTCAAAAATACAAGTATAACTGCTGCACGAAAATGAGTGTTCAATGACTAATGAAATGCTAAGAAGTGAAAGAGAAGGCGTAAGTTTATAAGAATCATTATAACGTCATAAACGACAGTACTGCGTAATCTATTAATAAGCGTTCAAGCTGCTGAAACAACCTTGCCTGGATGACGTCACGGCCATCATATCCTCGTATCTGTAGAGCAACGTTGCCAAATGTCTATATTTTCCGTAATATACAGTATGTACCAAACAACATATTTATCTATTAAAACCTTTAAAACAATTAAATTAGTAATTGTGTTTGATTATTATTTCTCAACGAAATTAGAAAACAAGGTGTGTATTACTGATGCTTTTAAAACAAATCAAAAAAACAAACTAAAGTGAATTGAAGCACTTAAGTATAGCAAAAAAAATTAGTCTGTAACGCCTCAAGTGTACTACCCTGATACAGTCCTCTTATTTACACTTACTTAATGTAAGCCAAGTGATATTTCGAAGGTTGGTTCATTCGCCTAAAACGAGCAGCTCTTTTGAAAAATGCCTTATTTACATTTTAGTTTAAATTATATCATTTTAAACTATTAAATTTATAATTTTTTTAATAATACAAACATGTTTTAAGTCTGTATTGCATTAATATATCTGTTTCTTGACAATCGTGCATTTTAAATATACAATTTTTTTAGTTTAAAATGCAATTTTACAATGTGAGTATTCTATGAATTTTGAGGGAAAATTATACAGAAATTCAACTTGACAACAGTGTTCGCAAGTCCGCAGCCAACTAAAACGCGGTCACTTCGTCTGTAGTGTTTGTGATCGTGTCGTTAAGGATTAACTTCTCGTTTTTAGGTAAATATGGTTTTATATATTTAAACTTGTGAATTGGTTTAAGTCTAAAAAGGCTTGTTACCCGTAAATTTTGCGAAGAATGACCAATTCGTGGCTTTCCGCAGTATGGATTTCCAGTTCGTATTACGTTCTAGTGTTTTCTTAAATTTCTTGTGAAATATTTCACCTTGCAAGAAGATTTTAAGTAGTTTGAGTCAGAATTTAAAGTTTAAAATACTTTAAACAATTGTATTGCCGTAAAAATATTTACTGCAGTTTTATTTTTATTTATTTTAGTTCCCTTGTTTAACAAATTGATTTTTTGATGTATAAGGAATGTTACATTTATTTGTCAATGATCAAGGACAAAAAAAAGTTTCTAGGGAATATTTAATTGTGAATAATACTTCTTAGTATAAATAACTGAAATTGCAAGTAATGTGTTATTGTTCATGTTCAGGTCCGGTAAAATAATACATGAGTAAAGACCGGCTAGTTAATTGCGAGTTATTTTAGCATCTCTTGCGTTTCATAGGATTCTAAATAAAATGTCACCAGTTTCATTTTGTGTAAAGTAAATGCAGATTTTAACCGTTAGTGTATATTTCACCGATTGTAAAGTCAGATGGGATATAACCTATATAGTAAATCCGCATCCCTTCCACCTGTCTTAACTTTTGTGACGACGGTCTCCGCTACTAGAAGCTACAACTTTACGCGTCCATTATATAGGGCGTTTCATAAGTACTTGTGAGCATTACTGAATTATCTTAGTAATTCTACTGAGTTTTGTTTAAATAAGTACACCAAAGGTGTCCGTCCCATATGGGGTTCACGTAATATTTTCTTCTAAATATTTTCAATCTTTACAATTTTTGAAGTTTTGTCTAGAAAATCTCCATAAAAATGCACAAAAAAGGCACTCTTGTTGAAAGCTGCTATACCTAACAGCTTTCAATATTGTTTTTGTAAAATCGAGTTACCATGAAAAACTTTGACAGTGAGTTCTACACATGAAAACGATGGGAAAAAATGCCTATAAACATTTGTCCGTTGCAAACAATTCAAACTATTTATTGCCTCAGGAGCCTGTAACGGGTCCAATACAGGCAACGTTGCAAAAGAAGGTATGTAAGCAGACAAGATCAAACATACAAACACCCTGCTAAGTTGAAGTTTGCAGGGTTATTGCCTAAGCACGGTGTTAAGTAAGAAGGGAAATTTATATATTTTAATATATTTTAACGCCGGCGCTCTGCGCTCTGTCTAGGTTCTTATCAGAATGTTTATTGTTTATATACAAACTTTCTCGCGAGAAGTCAAGGCCGCATACCCAAACATTTGTTATAAAATTCTTCACATTTTTTTATTGATAGTTAGTGTAATGAACCCTTTGTATTAGCCGGTCACGCTTAAAAATATCTGCAGTATCTGATGCTAAAACGAATTTTTTTAATTTCTTCCTCTACAACGCGGCACCAAGAAAAATAGAAAATGTTAAGGAATCCGCCTAAGTGCAACTGCTAAAAAAACAATAACAAATTAAACAACGTTTCATCAAACAGAACCTTGCGTATCTGTGATAACCTTTTTATGAGGCTTTGCATCACCTGACTGCAAAATAAGCGTAAAAGAATTGCCAAAGCATAAGTATAAGCTAGTAACGCCCTGTAACGGTGAACGATGGTTTACCAATTATAAACATTCAGACCGACATTCTAGCCTACCTATATCAGTACATTTATGTTAACCAAGTAAAATCTAGTTTATAATTTCTAGCATATCGGATCTAACTCTGTTTATTATGAAAATTAATAACAGCAGTTTTTCCTGCATATTTTGCTATTTAAATGTACAGTAAGTGTATATTTTCACGATTTAATTACATGTTCTGCATCAATATTCAAGCGTTTTAGTGCATATAAATCGGCCGTTAGTAATAAGGTTCCGGTATTTTTTTAAACAATATAATAACAGTTATTAAAGATTATTTTACATATTATCGTTGGTATTTAGTGTTTGTTTAAAGATATGAGCTCATCTTTTGATTATGATAAATACTAATAAGTGATAACAATTTAGAGTGATATACCCAAGCTGCAATAGCTTAAAGAGTAAAGAAAAAGTTGAGAATGAAAAACTAAAAATAAAAAGAAATTAGGTAATTTTCAGATTTACAATTATTATACCCTGCGGAAGCTTCTTTTGAATGCGAGAGCAGGTTTTTAAATTTTTTTTCATAACAAAATAACGTAATCGTCTTCCATAATCTACAAAATATGCAAACTGTTATACGAGATTTAAAACCATCACAGGAGCCATCGGCGTTGGTGGCATACTAATCAAAGCCTCAAACTTTAGAGTTAAATAAGTTAAATAAACTCCGAAATACCTTTCCACGGAGTTTTAAATTTGCGAAAAAAATGTTTGAAGCCCCCCTGCATCGAACTTTGTTTCCTGTATTTACTGAATACTCATACTTTCCTAAAAAGAATCTTAAAAGTGGTCTACTGCGTCATTGGAATTTTTCATGTAATAACACATAAAAATATAACAACACAAAGGAAATAACCAAATTCAAAGAGCGTGACACATTCGTTTGATTTAGGAAGAATTCGGCAAGAATCAGCAAAAATGTATGATTATCACAGTCTAGATTTCTACAGTAGACTTAACAGTATCAAATATTCTGAAAATGAAATCGAAGGTTAGGCATCTCATGATTAGAACTTTTTGTTATGATTATACATTAACTGCATTGGTTATTACGACCTAACTTGATTTTATGCAATTTAGCATATTAAATCATATAAGTCGGTGTTTTTTTGTATCTGGCTAACTGTTTTTTTTTATCTGATCGTTAGATCACATAAACAACACAAATAAAATATAGCTACTTATATCAGGAATTAGACTTTTGGGAGCAGCAACGTTTGGCCGCAGAGATATTTGGGACTAGGAACGTTTAGGCTCAGGGACGTTTTGTAGCAGAGATGTTTGGGCGCAGAAGCAGAGACTTTTGAATGGAAGCAAGAAAGTTTCGGCGCATCGGAAGTTTGGATGCAGAGAGTTTTGGGCGCGTGGACGTTTGGCGCAGGGCATTTAGGGCGCAGGGACGTATTGATACATCGTTTGGGCCTAGGGACGTTAGAAGGCATATACTTTTCGACGCATGCCGTTTGGGAGCAGGGACATTTTAGCGCAGAGACGTTTAGGCACCAAGGCGTTTGGGTGCAAATACTTTTGAATGCATGATTATTTAGGCGCAGCGACGTTTGAAAGCAGAGACTTTCGGATGCATGGCCGTTTGGGAGTAGGGACTTTTGGGCGCAGGGACGTTTTGTACAGAAACGTTTGGCCGCAGGGACGATTATGCGCAGAGACTTTGTGACGAATTGCCGTTTGGGAGCAGTTGCGTTTGAGCGCAAGGACCTTTGACCATTTGGACGTTTTGGCGCAGAGACTTTTTGGCGTTTGGGCGCAGAGACGCTTGGACGAAGAGACTTTTGATAGCTATTTAGCCGTAGGGTCGGTTGGGCGCAGGAACAGATTTTCATGTTAAAAGAAGTATACCTGCCAAGTAACCACTGTACAAATACAAGCCAAAAACGGATCATAAATTTTGCTCCAAAACGTTGCTGCGCTAAAACGTTTCGCGCCGAAACGTTCTTACGCCCAAACTCACTTGCGCCCAATCGTTCCAACTTGCAAGCGTCCTAAAGCGACTTGTATCTGAATAAGGAACATTTTTTTCGAAAAACAACTTTATAAATTTGAAGGCAAATGCTAATAAAGAATGATAAGAAAGAAGAGATTTGGTTTCAATTATGGTTGGAATAGACCACTACATGTTTCGTTCTTATTTGAACTCATCAGGTTTGTTGCTTTGCAAAGTTTCCTCGCCGCACATGATAGAGGGCGTTACTATTGTAATTTCCCTTTAATGTTAAAGAATGATAAGACAATGAAATGCTTTTTTGATGAGCTTTAAAACGACGACATTAAATTTGGTATTATAATAGCCGCAAGGGGAGACAATGTTACAACAAACATTAAAACTCAGAAAGACTGTCAAAATTAAAAATATTCAATAGGTTATTCAAACCGGCCACATATTTTTTATTATTGTGTACTAATAGTGCTAAGGATGAGCTACAATTGGGATTATTTGCAGTTATCTAATTTCTCTGTGACGCTTTTTGCTAACTTTTGAAATTATTGGCTCTTTATTTAATATATAGCATATAATTGAAAACTCGCGTTGAAGCTAATTGCTTATCAATAATACCAGCACGGGATTCAAACCTAATTTTTAGATACAGTAATAATTAGAGCGGCAACTGCTCCTCTTCTCGCCTCCACATTTTGTTTAAAGAATTATATTTTTGTGGTCTATAGCCTTCTGTAATTCGAAACAATTGTTTCTGTAACAGAAAAGGGAATTCGGCTTCTATGTATTCTTCTAGGCTTCGAAATCTTAGCAGTATGTTCACCCATCGCTATTTTGCACATTATAAAATATTCGCCGGTATGTAAAAAAGTTGTAGATTTATTTTAAAGCATTTAACAAAAGGAAATGAAGAAGGAAGTTGCTTGGTTTTTCATAATCATGAGTAAACCAGTAGTGATAACCAGGCTAGACACAAAAATATAATCTGGAAGTGGTTTTAGATAAAACCGAGTATAAAATAATATTTAAAAAATTACCTCAATCAAAGCAACTACTCAACCAACGTTAAGTGTACTACTGATGATGACAACTTAATAAACATTATCATACAGTGAGTTTTTCTTTTTTATAAAAAAAAACATGTCAATGCATTGTTTTACTGCAATATGTAGGCAACCAACTATACACTACATTTCAAAGCTTCAATTTTTGAAAAGAATAGTCTGCTGTGGAAACAGAAATCAAATTGTGTAATGTCAAATTAATAGCAATTAGTTGTTTGTTTTTAATTTAGCATAATATTTGTGTATTGTTGATATTTTATGTCTTTAAAATAATAGTTTTATTAAAAAAAATTATATTCAAATAATTTTGCGTTTTATTCACAGACATACTCATTGAACATAACCTCACACTCGAAGGAATAACCTTTCTCTCTCTATTATTTTGTGTACAGTTGGTTGCCTATAGATTGCAGCAAAACAATGCATTGACATGCTTTTTATAAAAGTATACATAGCTGATATGTATACATAATAGAAAAACTCACTGTATATTTTTCGAATCTACTGACTACTGAAGTAATGAGTCATAATATTCCTTAACTTTACGAGACGCAAAATGTTAAGAGTATTCTGATGCTATAGTAATTGTTGGAACTAGAACGTTGATATAAAATACTTCAGAAAACATAAAATAGTATATTAAAAAACAAGTTTCATAAGACATGATTTTAGAGCACGCGTCCAAGTTAGAAAACGAGCCGCTTGCGGCGAGTTTTCTAATGGACAAGTGCGCTTAAATGTCTTATGAAACGTGTATTTTATACTATTTTTTCTATTTTGGTCCAAAAAAGTTAAAAATTACCTTATTTTATATTTTAATTTAAAAATTTAATCGATTAGGAAAATTTTGTTTTTTGTTTTTGATATGTGGCTGTTGGTGACATTTAGTAATTTCATACAATTCAAACTACTGTCAAATTAAAATTTAGACAAACAATTTGAAAGTGATTTAATTTTTAAAATACCTAAGATTTGAAGATAAGATGGAAGAAGAATTATCTTGCACCCCACCCGAGCTACGCAAAGTAGCGGAAAATACGCTAAATAATCTTTTTTAGAACTTACAATTTGAAGGTTATGTTTATAACGCGTGAAGGTTTTGTTGTCACATGGTTGTCACCAACCTAATAAAATAAAATTTTGAATTCTTTTAGGAGTTGCTTTATGAAATCCAAATGAGTTTCATAAAGTAGTCAGTAAAGAACCAAAATAGAAAAAGAAAATATTGTAAAAATATTGGAAAGTTCAGGCGCACTTCTTCGCTCAACAATTTGTTCATAATTTGTTTGTTTGCCAGATACGTTTTCCTATTGTAGTAGCGAAAGCATATCTGGCAACGCCGTTGCTACAATCTAATAACAGTGTTGCCAGATGTATTTTTCCTATTGTAGTTGGGAACCATATCTGGCAATATGACTTTTGTATAAATTTAGCATCGTAAAGAAGAAGAAAGGGTAAAATGTTATGATATAAAAGTATTGTCGAAATTATAGTTATTAGTTTTAGACTTTTTCGAAAAGTTCTTTTTCAAAAATTGGACAATGTAACAATCCATCTAAATCTGGTACTATATTACCTTAATGGGATAAAGAAGCAGTTCCCGCTTTCACGTATTTCTCCGTTGGGGAGGCCTGTACTACAGAAACTCTGTGGTCTGCAGATTCGAGGGGCGTTGCCCACGGGTTCTGCTATTTCTCTTTAATTTCGTAAATTAATAAATTCTTTAGTAGGTATCGAATTGTCTTTTTTGTCCAATATTAATGAATTACTTGTTTTTTCTTTACTATCGTTTCCTCGCGGAGTACTTGAACAATTTCCTTTTCTAACTACACTTAATTTTATGCCTATGTCTTAGCTACAACGATGAGTCACAATCTCCGTAGCTACCTGGTTGAGCTTGTTAGGGGTATCCTACTTACAGTAATTCTATAAGGGCAAAAATGCAGTGATTTAAAATACTTTTGAGAAATATAAATTTTAATATTTGTGAAAAACTAAATTAACGAACAGTTCAAAAAACAAAAGTTAGAATCAAACACATTTATGATTTATTTTTCTCTTCTCTTTTATCTGTCTACAATAAAAAATAAATATGTAGGTAACGTTTATTCGCAACTCTCAATTCCCCAATTCTCTGCCAAAACCTTGAAATAAAAACCGTAAACAAAAACGTGAGAAAGCCTACGCGATTTTATATACGCAAATAGATCTGGAAACCTGTGAAGCAATAAAATTAAATTGTCTGATTTCCAGACTGTTTGAATAACATGTTATTTTAGAGGAATGTTGAAGAGATGAACCTGAAAACTCGTACTGTTGCATAAATGTGACCTTCATTACAATTCAGAATAAAAACAAAACTCATTTTGAACTTGAGTATAATGTTCAGTGATTTGTTACAACCGACTGGTAACTGCGTTTGAGTTGAAATGTTGAGAAAATGAAGAGAATTTAGTTTCTCCGAACTTTTGTTTCTATTTAGGATGACATTTAAATTTGTTGATAAGACCCGATATTAATTTTCGAAAATTTATATTTTAACGCTCTCCAACAAAAATGAGTTGACGAATTAGTCTAAACTGATCAATCGTAATAATTCTAAGTTAATAAAATATGCTAAAAGCTGTCGGGCAACCGCCACGGGACCTTCCTCGCATTTATTGAAATTTTTAAAATACTTTAAAACATTTCACAGTTCATGAAAATTTAGAAAACTTCTAAAACTCTCGAAATATTTCAATCTTATTTTTGAAAAACTTGATCGTGAATTTTTAAAATTTTATACATTTTTGAAATAACTATAACGTATGGATATTTTTGAAACTTTTAACATTTTGTAAATTTTTGTAATTTTGAAAATATTCAAAATATTAAGAAATTTAAAAAAAAAATTTAACTTTTGGAATATTGTAATAATTTTCAATATTTTAAAAACAAATTGCAAATTAAACATTTTCGAAAATTATTGATAATCTTGATAATTTAAAAGCTTTAGTTAAAAAATATATTTTTTATGTTTTCCACTTTTTAAAAGAAGTTGTTATAACAATTTTAGGTACGAAGTCGTGAGCGCAATATCTAGCTAGCGCCTTTACGTTAGTAGCCTTGCCGTGTCAACGCCTTGGGTTTATTAGCGGGCGGCTTGTACAGCGTGTAGATGACTAGATGTAAATTTCAATCATTTAACAGCGCGAGCATATTTAAAACGTAAAAAGTATGGGAAAAAACAGCGACCTGTTTCGCCCATTTTTTTAAATTATTTCCAATATTGAAAATAGCGCCCACTACGATTTTTTGAAAATTTTGTTTTAGCGCCGCATTACTCAAAAACGAGGTACCAAAACGGCATACACTTTGGGTATTGTAATAGTCTTAAAATACTTTACTATGTACGAGATTTGTTGAAACCTTAAACTGTTGAATACAAAAATTTATAACTTCAGAAACATATTTTTTCAAAAATTGGCCGCACGATTTTTTTAATACTTTGTAGGCTCATAGAGCCGGAAATGGGGTACAAATTAGTTTAGTCTAACTACTATAATTTCTTCTACGAATGTTTGAGATCTGTGTCCCTTTTGTGCAACAAACGAAGGTACTCAAACAATTCTGTTTAAGCTACATCGCTCATCATTAATAGTAGAGTAGAAATGTAATTTTAATTTTGAATTTACTATTGAGGTGTTCACCCTCCCTCCAATTTTTGGTTGACGAATTTAGTATGTAACAAGTTCTAAAGTATAACAAAAGTTCAGGCGAAGTGCTTTGCTCATTGATTGTTTACAGTTCATGAAGATTTCTTTTCTAACTGCACCGTAATCGGCGGTCCGTGTCTAAGCGAGTGATGCAAAAAGTCACGATCTGCCTGCATAGTTGAGCAAATTACGAGTGTTCTAACCTTGGGGCTATAACATTGATATAAAATACTTTCGAAGCATATGCAACTCTAGACCGTGCGCTTCCACCATTTTTATAGGTTTTATAAAACAATCATAGGAAATTGCACGTAACTGGCACTGGTTACGTGCCCTATATTACCCACTAGGCTAACTAGGCTATAGCATAGGGCTTCAGTACAAAAAGGGGTTCAAGAGCATATCCAATATAACTAGTTTAAAAAAAATATTTTTTTACGGAAATATTTTGTATAATATGTAACAATTATCAACCCCTTTTTTCTGAATTTTCCTACTTAAAAACGAGTTGGCAGAAGTCAGATTCGTACTGTAGTAGCTCAAGCGGGACACAATGTTACTTTACAGTGCTTTTCCGGGAACGTTAAACTAAATGCAAAATGCATGGGAAATTATATTTTTCCAGATTTTATGTCCCCAAGCTACTTTGGCTAAGATTTTAAACTGTATTATAGTTATTAGTGCCGTTTGGTCGAAAACTTAAAAAAATTTAATTTCTAATGTTTCGGTAGCGACGCGGAAAAGGCTGATGACTTCTAAGCAGAAGTTCCGGGTTCTAATCTTGGGTAGGACGACCTATTTTAGTTTTATTTTTTTGTTGCTATGTTTAAATATTTAAATTTGATAATTCTGTGTATTAATATTAATCATTTTGTTGCAGAATATACGTACCTGCAGGAAATCCTACAAACATGAGGAGAGTACTTGTTCTTGCTGTGATATTTGCAGTTTTTAGTTTAGGGGATGCTTATTCAAGTAAGTACAAATGTTTAACCACTATTGTAGTAATATCTGCAATTTTTATACATTTTTTAAAACCGTGGGCGATAAATTTAAACAATCTTAACAGGTTTTTGTAGTTTTAATGAGATAAGTACAGTGGAAAAAGGGAATGCTCCGCATACTTTGCAGTTAATTTTTTACATTATTATTGAACAGCCAGCACATGCTGGTTAATTGTTAAATATCTGTAGTGCTTCATTAAATAAGTTCCATAGTTATCGTGTTCGCTCAAAATATGTTATCAAAAAAGGCAATCGATTCTTTTGACTGCCTACATATTGGATTTGGCATGATTAGTTCTGACGAAAACTGTTGACTAAATACGACGAGACAGTTCACAAATCAACTTAAAACGCAAGAACAGAAGGAAAGTTAACTTTGAAGCCAAACAGTTCAAAAATTAAAAAAAAAACAGTAAATATGTCAAAAATAAAAAATATAATTATTAACAGTTCTGCCACAAAAATAAACCAATTACTAGGATTAATTGCACAACAAACGTCAACGTGACAATTCAGATATTAACTGAACAGTTCTGTTTTGTAACATTTAATATTTTAGAGCAGCAATCGTAATTTCCTTTTACGTAAAGACATTCTGCGTGGATGTTGGGTAGGTTACTTGACCATTCATCTTGAGAACACACATTTATTAAGAATAAAAATTGCAATTGCAGTTAGCTATCAATTAATTTCTTAAGTTATTTGATTGATTATAAGATTTTTTTTGTAAAATGGTCAAAAATCTGTATAACAATACTAAAGAATATTTTAAAATGCGGTTTTGTTAAGTTCCTCTTTATTTTATGTCAAGTATCAAAGCATCTCAAGAAACGCAGTTTAAAAGAAAGACAATTTAATTTAAAATTTTATTTAAGATTATATACCAAAAGTCCGAAAATCTAAACACATTTTAACACTTTCCAAATTGGTTAATATCGTGGATTGTAGAGAAAAAGACAAACTTCCGGACTGTTCTGGAAGAAATACTTTGATGGTCATACAGATGTAGTAGCCTCAGTCCCCTGCGCAGAAGCTTCACTTTCGGCCGTCTGAATTTTTCCACAAGGCTCACAAGGAGAGCTTTTAGGAGGACTCCTGCGCCTCCCTTTTTCGTTGCACAAGACTTGTTCTTTCTTGGGCAAGACCCCTTCTTCCTTGCACAAAACTTCTTCTTCCTTGAACAAGACCTTTTATTTTTTCTACAGCTTCTTTTCCTGCGCTTTCTACCACAGCTACTTCTCCTCCTCTTCCGTGGACAACGCGTTTTACGTTTCTTTTTTGTTGCTCTGCATGCCTGCATCTCAAACTTCTTTTTTTTGCATGCAGATATCATGCACCAACAGCGAGCACCTTCAACGGCTATTTTTTTAGCCGACCACTCACAATGCCGTATTCGAAATTGTCGTAGGTAGTTCAAGCATGGCCGCCTGAGTTTTTGCACAAGGGCAACGACGTTTACGAGGACATGTACGCCTCTTCTTTGGACAACAAGGCCTCTTCTTGCGCTTCTTTGGACAACAAGACCTCTTTCTGCGCTTCTTCCAGCAGCTCGCTGTTGGTGCAGAATGTCAAATTGCGAAAAAAAAGTATGTGATGGCGGCAAGCAGATTACCGACACAGAAACGTAAAAAACGTTGAAGAGGAAAAGAAGTAGTGGTGGCAGAAAGTATACTTTCTGCCACAGCTACTTCTTTTCCGGAACAACGTTTATGTTTCTGTTTCGGTACTCTGCATGCCTCCATCACATACTTTTTTTGTCCCAAGTTAACATCCTACACCAACAGGACAGCATTTTGATTTTGCTACATGAACGGCGCCTTTTTCTGCAGCTACGGCGCCTCTTTTTACAAGATCTTCTGCGTTTGGGCTCACAGGATCTACGGCGTTTCTTCTTTTGGCATGTACTGCGACTACGGCTGCAACTTAAACTTCCACAAGAGCCCATTACCATTGCACACACTTTTAAAACAATTTACTTTATAATTTAGATGAAAACCCAAAAAGAATGTTGGCACACGGAATAATTTTACTGACTAATTTGGAAAAAACATTCGAAACTGTAAATATTTACTTGTACTATGACGACCTATTGATTTTGTTTGATTTTAAACCGATATCTTTAATTAATTAGACAAATAAAACGTTATTTTTCATGACGTTCTGGATTGGGGGATAAATGTCTTCGATCCACGCACTACGGCTTCAGCTGAAATTGGCTGAATGGGAAAACTCATAAGGAAATGAAATCTTTTCAACAGAAGCATTAAGTGCAAGTTGTTGATTTTATCCTACCAACAATACGCAGAGGAAAGTGTTAAAAAGTTCTAAAGCATACGAGAATAGTATCAACATGTTACCTTTTGTGGCACCCCTAAACGAAACATCCCTAAACGGCACCAAAGCAAAAAGGAAAAAAATCAGTATTAATGCTACCTAGAAATATTATTGCTAAGAGAAATTTACACAAAAAATTTGGGCCGGCGGGTGGTCTAGTGGTTAAAGCCCCAGGCTTTGAAACTAGACTCCCAATGGCAGTTGGTTCGAGTCCACTGCTTGTTGGTAATTTTTCTGTATAAGTTAAATCCGACGGGTCCATGGATGGTGTATGTAGGTGTGTATGTTGGGTTGCATGCCTTCACGGGTGGGCCATGTTAGACCGGTGAATAGCGCCAAAGTGCGGTGAGCGCGGGTAAGGGGGTGGGATGGGAATCATGGGGTCGTCCTCACGCACGGCTTCATGATTCTTTAAAAAAAAAACACAAAAAATGTCTACATGTACGTTAAGCAAAAAATCATTGCATCACCTATAGGGCTATTACGATTGAAAATTTGAAACTGATCTGTCAAGTTGTTTTTCAGTAAGTGAGTAAGTAAGTCAAAATTTCTAGTTTTAAGCTAGAAAGTTCTAAAAATAAATCGTGAAATGCCCCAAAGTCTCCTATAAGATTTCCGTTTTAGATTTAGAAAATTCGTTATCTGAAAAAAATGCTACCAAAAGAACATGTCTAATTTCCGGTTTCGCGCATACACCAACACACCCACCCACCCACAGACAGGCATTTTTTTTAAACCCGTTTTTTTGGGTTCTTCCCTATACTGAAAGTATAGGAAAGTAATAAACTGTAAACAGTGTATTCTCTACAATTTTTCGTGTTTATATTAATTTAATCTCAAAAAATTTTCACATTTCTGATAAAATGTTTTTAAATTATCATTACTGTAACAATTTTAAAACGGTTAAGTACCTAAAGTACTTAAGAGGCGCGTCAGCGGTCACGTTTTTGATTAAGTTCAAGTGGAGTTTATTTTGGTGGATAGCTTTCACGAATTATTGAATAACAAAACTGAAGAAAATGTTCCTATCTACAGAAAAGGCACCTAAGACTTTGTAGCATTAGGTCTAGTATTGCCACCCGTATAGTTCCAAATTGGTAGATTTTGGGAGATGTATATTTTCGTCCTTTTCATTGAAAAAACTTTTATTTATTTAAAACTAATTTTATTAGGAAACATTTAACATTAATATAGACGTCAATTATTAGGGCAGATGTCTTGCGTGGTCACGGTACTCTATGTTGCGCGCTTGCTACTTTTGAACTGTCTATTTTTGAAATATCGAACCCGAAATGATTGAAATTCTATAGTATACAGGAGCTTTCTTTGAGTAGATATTTAATACGATTTTTTTCTTGCACAACGAAAGCTACATTCTGAGAATAATGTGGCTAAACGAGTACATCTTCTCTCTGTTAATTTGCTTTACACTTGGGTAATTAATAAGAGCCAACTTCTGAATGCTCTGTTTTCAGCATCAGAATGGATGAAACACGTTTCAAGTTGTAGTTATAAAAGTTTGTTTTGGCAAAGATTCCTTAAAGACTAAAGTTATCCATAGGAAGCGTATCTGAAACTTCCGCTCCACTTTAGATTTATTAAAACCAAAGTAAAAGTAAATTGGCCACGCCCATTTAATATTAAGTTGATGAAGGGCGTTGTTTTTTCATCATGCGGTATACTTCCGGCGAACCTAATGGCCTTTAAAATTATAAACTGATAAAGATCCATTTTCAATTAGAATTTGTTGTTATGAAGAAAGTTTGTTTACTAATAAAAGGTTATTTTGTAAAAAAAAAATGAAAAGGAAGCTATAATTTTTTCCCGAAAGTTTATAAAGACGTATTTGTGATACTGATAGAGGCAAATCAAATTTTTATAAAAATATCGTCGGCATGTTAAAAAAGTAGAAATTTTTACATTATTATTGAACAGCCAGCACATGCTGGTTAATTGATAAATAGCTGTAGTGGTTCATTAAATAATTAAGACATAAATGTCATGTAAGAGAATTTATCAGGCACATGAAATAATAAATTCCAAGTTTTTTCAATGCTGCGCAGTAAACATTGTTGCACTCTTATTGGAATCAAGGTCAAAACAAATTATGGTTTTTACATCCAACGTTAATATAATTTTTATAGCCCACGTGCCTTTTTATAGATTAATATTATATTCTTACATTTTTTAAATTACAGAGTATGGACGGTCCTGTAAAGACATAGGGTGTTCTAGGAATGAAGTATGCATGATGCAGGAAGATCCTTGTACTATACATACAAGAAATAATGAATGTGGAAAGTAAGTACTTGTATGGTGATTATAACTCTGTTTTTCCAAATAAGGTATTTCCCTTGGCTAGTAGGAGAGTTCTTGTGCAAATGTCAATGGCAATTGATAACCTAGTTACAAATAACTTTGTGGTGCGCAAAACAATTTTAAAATTTTAAAGGAGACCCTAACCTAATATTAAATACAAAATTTCAGATATCCAACCTGCAAAAAAATCAGCGAAGCATCTGCAACATGTACTAATTACGTATGCCCTCCAACTAAAATGTGTCGAGTAGACAGAGGAGAACCAAAGTGTATCGATGATCCATGTAAGTCATCTAAATTTTCTCTCTTTATTGTATTCGTTATTTTTGTTTTCACACCAAAATTGGTTTCAGCTGCCGCTATAAGTCGAGAAAACAAGCAAACCGTACAGAGCTACAATCCAGGTGCACCTGGAGGAGACAACCCAAGTGCTCCCAATTATCCCCCTCAAGTTAATTATGGCCAAAATCCTGGCTACAATCCCAATTACCCTCAAAACCCCAATTATCCTCAAAATACCAACTATCAAAACCCGGGAGTTTACCCCAACCTTCCATCAGGAGGAGGAACTACACCAAGACCTAACGTTTACCAACCAGGTCAACAAGCGAGTGGGGGAGGTTATCAAGGTGGTGTCATAGGGTCTGGTTACCCTGGACAACGTCAAGGAAGTGGACAAACATATCCTGGACAACAATATCCAGGACAACAGTATCCAGGGCAGCAATATCCAGGACAACAATATCCAGGACAAGGTGGCTATCCAAAACAAGGAGGTGGTTACCAAAACCAAGGTGGTGGCTATCAAAACCAAGGAGGGGGTTATCCAAAACAAGGAGGTGGTTACTATAACCAGAATCAAGGTGGACAAAGATACGGTCAAAATTCTAGAGATAGTTCCAGTCCCATTTTGGATAGAATTACAGATACTTTGAAGACAATTGGTACGAACCTTCTCAAAGACACCTTTAATATTAAACTGTAAACTGACTAGTCTATTTTCTTATCTGTTACAGGGCTATTCTGGTTTATAGTAAAGTTTATGGTTTCAAGAGTTAACGCGATTTATTCATAGATTTTCTGACTAACTGTGCAATCTAGATGCCTTATTACAATTTTCAAAAAATCAGGGTCAGTTACCATGTTTTGTTGTTTTTATTTTTGCTCTCTGTTTTTGTACATATTTTTATTAGGTATTTAAATTCCTGACGGAATTGAATTTTTATTTTTTATTGTTCTTCCAACTCATGAAGATGGATCTGAATACAATTTTGGTTAAGTGAATTTTAACCACGAGAAAAAAAGAAAGTATTAGTAGACAATTGATTTAAATGAACCAGATCATGAATTTATATTTTATTAAATTTTATATTACCGTAATTTTTTATTGCAATATACAAAGCATTGTTGTAAAATTATATTTATAAATGGTTGAAAAATAATAAAATGCAATAAAAATTTTAAAAAAATGTTAATGTTCTTCCAGAACAAGACAACAACTGTATGTATGGTAAGTGAGCTTTCAGTGTTGTGTGGTGATAGTTATCAAATAGTTCCTGTTTTGTGTGACTAATTTTCTATAATTTTGTATAAATAATTTGCTTGGGTTTTGTTTGTTTATTTGCAGAATAGCTCTTTAACAGATTTCGTTTCTATTTAATTTAATTAATGTATTAAACCACGTACAGCTTTTATATGGAACGTTGCTCGCTCTAAATTTATTACAATTTTGCCCCTGTTCACAAAATTAAAGTTTTTAAATAATTTGTCATCCTTATAATGAAAGCTAATAAAACATAAATTGTCTCGAAATAAATTCTTAGATTAACTCGCTCCATTTATTGAAGTTCAAAGGCTCGTCTTTCAATAAAGGCTGTGCATTTATAGAATAATTGCTTTCTAATTTAGCTTTACGTTATTAAATACTCATTTTCCTGTATATAATTTTACTTATTTAATACTCTGTTACTGTTGTATATAAATAATATTATAACATTGTTATGCGACTTGTATGTTTGTTACATTACATACATTTGATTAAATTGTTCGTTGTTATTTTTAATTTCGTTGATAATTAAATTTACATGAAAGCCCTGCTAAAGCTAGAAATAAAATCAGAACAGATAGGTCGTATCAAACCATATATTGTACTACATACAAAGAATTCTCAATACTGAACAGATAAACTCTTTAAGCACGTTTATCCGAAGCGGGGTTTAAGTCAGGTGAATTTCAAGGTCATGGGATTAGATACGTAAAACAATTTCAGAATATCCTAAATGCTATTTGGCATACATAAGATGGCATGAGGCGTTAGCATGAAGAGAACAAATGTGTAACACTGAGGGATCTCTCTGAAATGTAGTTTGTGTTTATTCATTGTAGTGGTAAAATCTTTGATAAACATCACTGCAATGATTTGAATGTTTTTAATAAAAGACTTAAATTTGCCTAAAGAGTGAGTATTACGGATTTGCATTCGTAAGATGACACAGTTGTCTTTATCACATTTAATGAAACTTACTACATTCTACCTGAAAAAGTGGCTCATTGTGCACAACGTAATATCTGTAGCGCCTACCCATATTGAAATATTTTATTTTAATCAACTTTTTTGGTAATAACCTGCAATTAAATAACAATAAATACAATCATTCAGTTTAAGCCTTTAAGTAAATTGGGGTATTAAAAAACTTAAATGTGTGATTGTGCCCCACCCATGTCCAAAACTTTTCCACCATGGAGCACATTCGCCCAAAACCCTTGTTTTTACAAAAATGCTACAAGACGTTGTATAATTCTTTATTTAGTAAAGGAAGTAGGCAACATGCAAACTCCGCTTTATAAAAGTCCAAAATTGCTGTAAAATCCAAAGTTATAGGCATTTTTTAAAAACCGTCTTAAAACTTCCCCATGCTTCCCCACGCTTGTTAAAAATACAGCCCTCGTTTATGTTCTTTCAGCATTAGTGCTGTTATAGCTGTGGCGGAGCATGGAAGTTGACAAGGTAGACAGTGTCAAAAATTATACAAAAATCGAATTATGTGTTGCACAATTTAAAAAAGATCAACATTTTATTTAAAAAGCCTACAACATAAAATAAGACGAAGGTTTTAGCACAGATAAGGTTAACACTACAGATATACGGTAAATATGTGAGCTATCGGCAGCTTGTTTTATATGATTAATAATCTGCAAAAAGATAGCGCTACAATGACAATTTATAATTAAGTCACAGATGACTGTAATTAGAGCAGATTACTTAGCACATATTCAAACCAAAAGTTAGACAGCCATCTGCCATGTTTAATTGTCAAATCGCAATTTTTCGTAAATAATTAATATTGAAGCCAATTCTACTTAAATTATATTCATGATGTGACAGATGCACTCAAATCCGCTGTAAAACAGTTTCCAACACATTTCAACAGTAATAAGCAAATAGCGATAGCAGCGCCCTAAAATTGGTCCGGCGCGTTGTAGCCAAACTAACGCTAATTTCGTCTCCAAATATGGGCGGACATTTTGTATAAAGGGTCGTATATCTGTAGTGTTAACTTTATCTGTGGTTTTAGTATGTTAAGTCTATGCTATTCTACCCTAGCAGCAAGAAAAGACAATGTAAAATTTGTTTAGGCTGGTTGAGCGAACGGACTTACGAATGTATGCGAATATTGGCGAGGTCCGTCCTATCGTGGTGAATTAGTAGGCGATTTCTTTGCGCTAAGAGACACATTCGATTGTGTCTCCTGAAGAAACCCAAACAATTACTGAACCCACTGTGCATTGTGGGAATCGGCAACTATTTACATAATCAGATGCTCAGATGCAGTAAAACAATATGCAAGACAAGCGCTTACTCGGTTTGTCGAGTTGACATATGATAGTTTGGAATCAAGTTTGGTATTGTCATAGTTCTAAGAGTGATGTAATAAAGACTGGTGTTTGCACTCTATTCAATTGTTTTCATCCTCAAACTTTGACAATCTCAGGGCTCTTTGTAAGTTTTATCAACAGATGGCGCAGCTGTAAACGTCATTTTTATTTTAAAATAAATTTGAAAAGTAAGAAGTGTTTTTATTTATTTATTATCACGGTAATATTCTAGGCAAAAAATGCGAAAATACTGTTGTTTGTGCAGCCTATCAAAAGGCGATAACAAAAACTTATCATTATTTGCTACTCCCAAGGTAAATTTAGCTATTTTGTTTACCTATGATTGCTAATTTTGATGGAATTACAGACTAAAACAAAACGCGAGAATTGAAGTCGAAATTTTAAAAATTAACACTAACATGCCAAAAAGAAGGCAGGAAACGAAATAGTTCCCGTAAATCTAAGCAATATGCGAAGCTTGCAAAACTGCAGTAGTAATTTTTCATAAATTGTTAAGCATCAATTATATAAATTTAATTTCACTTACCTATTATCATAAATTAAGAAGCTATTAGTCTAGTAACTATTGTTAATACGGTTTCCTTTTAGGCTTTGCACTATAATACCAGCTTATTGTGGTGATTTGTTTGTCCAATATTGTTGGTTGTTGGTATTTTGTGGATTACGCCTTTTTTTCAACTAAAAACCACCACAAAAATAACTACAATATAAACATTACGTAAAAATGTTGAATAAATGTTTCACTTACTTGCATATTTCATCAATAAAAGTAAGAACAAAATTAACTAGTTAACCTAACCTTAATAAATAAGTGTTGTGCACATGTTCAAAAAGCGCCAAATTTGAAATATACCTCAAATTTGAAGTTTTAAGAGCGCCATCTATGCTCAAATCTTATAAAGAGCCCTGAGATTGTCAAACTCGGAGGATGAATTTTTTATATGGCAAATAGTGAAAGTTGAAGCACCATACTCTTTATACATCGCTGTTCTAAGGGACACAATATTACTGAATATTCAACAAACAAACAAAAATTGAATTATGATATAGAATAATTATTTGTTATGTACTAACGTACAAACGCGTTATTTAATTATTAAATGCAAAAAAAAATTTTGTTGACGTGTCGTATGGTTATACAGCACAATAACACAGGAGCTTTCTAAAAATAGGATTATCGCCGATAGTCAAGGTCCAATTGGTCAAGAACTAGAAAATCAACGACTGTCATTGGCTGTTACAATTTTGAGTGGAATATTCATGAATAATACAAACAAGTAATTGCAATTTTTCGATAAAATTGTAATAAAAGGTCGCGAGGGCTAGTTAAGTTGGTATAAAATGGAATTATCTAAATTTCAACCAGCACGAGTGAACTTGCACCATAATTTTATCGAAGAAAAATCGTATCACGAGTCGTATTCGTCTTGACTATATCACTGACATTAATTTTGACGCAGTTTTGGTAATACTGAACGAGTTTGTTTTCAAATGTTTTGTAGTGGCGTTCTTTTGCCATTTGAATTTTTTTTTAACGTTCTTTTTTACTGTAGCTGTGAAGTGTTGTAACAATGGATAGTTTCGGAGAAAAATCGTTGTTAAGTGGTATTTCATAAAAGTTTTGAGGGTATGTACATTATTTTGGTTTAAAATTTTAGTTCATATAACCTGTCAAACAAGATACAATTTTAATGTAAATATATATTAATATTTTTTAATGCATAATTAGCATGTTAATATTATATTTATTATAGGTCTACACTAAAATTGGAGTCGGTCGTGATTTGAACTATGATTTGAACACTCGCGATTCAAGTTGGTTGACATTGACATTATTATCATCGGCCACCGTCGATGCTTCTCGTGTTTTGCTTTTTGCTTGTGGATGACAGACAATTATTTTTTTTATTCATAAATTATATAGTGATGTTTTTCTTTTTTGTATACATATCAGCTATGTATACTTTTATAACAAACATGTCAATGCATTGTTTTACTGCAGTCTATAGGCAACCAACTGTACAGAAAATAATAGAGAGAGAAAGGTTATTCTTCATAGTGTGAGGTTATGTTCAATGAGTATGTTTGTGAATAAAACGCAAAATTATTTGAATATCAAAAATGTTTTAATAAAACTATAATTTTGAAAACAAAATATCAACAATACACAAATTTTATGCTAAATTCAAAAAATCAAAACTAATTGCTATTAATTTGACATTAAACAATTTGATTACTGTTTCCACAGCAGACTATTCTTTTCAAAAATTGCAGCTAAGAAATTTAGTGTATAGTTGGTTGCCTACAGATTGCAGTAAAACAATGCATTGACATGTTTTTTATAAAAGTATACAGAATGTATACAGAAAAGAAAAACTCACTGTATAATTAAATATGGCACTTACTTCTGGCGGAAGCAATGAAAAACTGTATTAAAATAATAATAAATAGACTTAACGGCGATTATCCGAAACTACTATGGGTTTAATCACTTATTTAAACAGCACCATGCAGTTTAGTCAATATGAAACAAACGCGATTCGTTCGTTTTATGAAAAAGGAAATTTGTGATTGGTTCAATGAAATGTGAGTGGTATAGTCTAAAAAATTCCACTCGTGTATTAAAAATTATTGATAATTCTGTATTTCATTGACGAACTCAATTGTGTTGATGCACGGTAATATCACTCGTCCTTCGGACTCGTGATATTGCCTAGCAACAACACAATTTCATTGTTAATCAATTAACAGAATTATCGATAATTTTTAGTTTACATGTGGTATTGCGATTGACAATATTTCTTAACGCATAAAAACTGTGAAGTAAAATGTTAAAGTTTCAAAAACATATTGCTCAAATTGTCTCTCTCTTCAGTCCTGACGTAGTGTCTTAACTCATTTTTACTTAGTTTTCAGTGAAGCCGTTTAAATATTTTGACATTCTTCCTAAGGCTGTTACGTCCAAACGTTTAGAGATACAAATATGTAATTTTTTTGTCAAATACCTAAATGTGCTTTTTTCGTCATAATAAATAAATTGGTTTCTATGAACAGGAATATTGCATTAGTAATAATAGTTGAGATACGACCATACCAACATTATTACATTTAAAAACAGAAACACTAAATTTCACATACTTTTTCATTTGTCGTTTATTCTGAATAGTAATTAACGTCACTAGGCTGATATAGAGCAAATAACGGACGCGGATGAAGTGTGTAAACCTAGGCGACATACAGCCGATATTATCCGTCCAATATTTGGCAAAAATTCCTATTAAAAAGAGCTTTCAAATGAGCCGTTACACGGCATACTGTTCCATAAAAAAAAAAGAATCAAATAACGGCGCCGTGTCACGTGATTCTTTTATCCAGAAAAGTAATATTTCGGGAAATATTAAATTTGTTCTATACTTTATCTACATACTGTATATAAACTAATAGAGCCAGTGAGTTAAGTTATTAATAAATGTGGGACACGGCTTTGTGCTGCGTACATGCCCCTCGACAGCGGGTCCGCGACTGAAGTACTGGACATGCTAGGTCCGCATGTGCCACACGACGAAAATTTGAAGTGACTTTTCTGCCTTTAATATGTAGATACATGCACGCAACAGTTTATTTAATTGGTGCTCTATTTTTAATGTTACAAGGTGGTGTTAAAAATCAAACACTGTATGTATAAAAAAATTATGGGTAGGCACTGCCTACCCTGCCTAATAGGGCGTACCGCTACTGGTGATAAGTAATTTGTAATCTAACCACAACAACGGTTCTCGAAACCCCAATCAACTCAAATGTGGTCACTTCGTCAGTAGTGTTTCTGATATTGTACTGAATTGTCTACTTTTAGGCAAGTATAAATTTTAAATTATGTATAAAATCTCTGAATTAATTTAGTTCTGAACGAGTATTTTTAATGCTAGGATTTGTCAGTGAATGATCAATTTTTATATTCTTACATGAGTTTTCAATTATTTTAATTTTTCTACTTTCCTCCGATTTATTTTTTATTAATTTGCGCCAAGAAACAGAAAATAAATAAATTCAAAATAAAATCAATTTATTAACTTAAAATTCAAACAAATGCATGCCGGTTAATAATAATAATATTTCTATAGTTTTATATAAGAAATGTTTTTTTAAATAAATATAACAAAACATTTTTTATCTTTGCGACCCAGTTTATTGAGCTTGTTTAAAAATGAGTTCAAGTTCACTTTTCAGTTATAATATAAAGATAAATCATAATTATTGGAAAACAGTAACGGGCCAAAAATCAATACATCGTTCAAAATGCCATGTGAAAAGACGGAAATATTAAATTCCTTTAAAAAATATAATTATGTGCAGAGCTTGTTGTGAGATTCTTAAAATATCCGTTAATCTGTGAAAAGTTCACTCTGTCTTATCTTTAAAACTCTGCAACACCGATGAGCTGTCTCATGGTAATACTAAGAAAAAATATACATTTCGTAATTGTAAATTCCTTAAATTTTGTTCGCGTTGATTTCCAAAAAAAACATGAGACAGCTTTTCAGATATTTTAATGAGAAAACCCAAAAAACCACTGTGTTGCAGTAGGCCATGAACAGATATGTACAATCGCACCTTGTCCAACGGCAAATCCAGATAAGTTGATTGTTTTGACCATAATAAACACTTTTTTTTAAATATACACAATGTGTTTAAATTATTGTACCTATTTATTCGGTGTAAAGTTTAAGTACAAAAAAATGCGGCCTGTATTATTATTATTACAAAATTTTTATTACATACGCAACAACAAAAACTAAATTTATGACAAATTTAACTAAACGTAAATTAAAAAGGATAACTTAAATTAAATTTTCAAATTTCTTCCTCGTCAATACATTTATGAATTCGTTGAATAAAATTTCTACGTTCGTTTCTAAGCGTATCAGGGGTAATACTGTTGGATGCTGCCCTTATTCTCTCTGCCATGTTCTCTGCTCTTTTAGAAATAATTATAAAAAATAGCATTTCTGACGTAACCCTATAGGAAGAAGTCTATACGGGGTAAGTCCAGTGATCTTGGTGGCCACGCGACTGTATGGTCTTTTCCTATCCACCAAACCGAATGCTTGGTTTAAATAATTTTTTACTATAACAGTTTAGTTGGGGGGGGGGGGGTCCGCCGTTATTCTGGAAAATAATCGACTGTCGTAGCTCTAACTATTTGGCTTCTGGCAAAGTTCCTTGAAAACAATAAGGACCAATATCGTATGATAGAGTAAAGAAGATGGTATGCTGTTTCTTGGACCAAATTTCGACATGTTCTGCGCAGGTGTAGAAACTTGTTGAGAAATTCCGTTTTACTTCAGTTCGCACGCGCAGTATGTGTACGTCTGTCAATTTCAAATGTCATGTGCAATGATATAGAGGTTAGGTGCTTTTAACTTGTCAACAATTTAGTGTTTAAAGTGAGTTCCATTTACTTTATATACTTTATTATGAAGTACTATTTAAAGAACTGCTCCATGTGTAATATTAGGCACAAAGTAAGTGTTAAATTACACATAGACCTAAATTAATTTTTTGTTCATTCAACGTTCTATTATTGTGAGTATAATTACACCCAATGTGAAATATTGCAGTTTCCCAGAGAAATTTTATTTATATTTTATCATCGTAACTAAATTATTATATTGTTGTAAAAACGATTAAAATGTACCGCTGCAGACTTGCCGCGAATTAATTTTCAAATTTGGCGTTTATTTTTACACTTGATGACGTCACGCAGTGGCTCTTAAACTGTGCGCTGTAGCATACCATTCTCTATACTCTATCATTCCAATAACCCAGCCTCCACTAGTCCTCCTCAAACGTTCAATGACCACAAACGCTGATTTTCTACTTCCCGCATCCAGCGAGGGTTTTCAGCGGTGTAATAGTGCATGTTACGCATATTTACTTTTGCATTGCTTTTAAATATCCCTCTCCGTAAAAAAATGTATATAAGAATAGTATCATCCTGTTCATTCGGTTTGCTATCCAGTCACCAAAAGTTATTTGCTTTTGAAAAGCTTCTCTAAGCAATTCTTGATTGAGGGAGATGTGATACGCATAATAATTATTCTTTTTTAGAAGTCCTCTTTCTTAAGTTGACTAATATGTTCCTTGAGCCCGAAAACGTGTATTTTCGTTAAAATCTAGATTTCTAACATTTTCACGAAATCAAAACTTCCCTATACAGAAGGTATAGGAAAGTAACAAATGAACATCGCTACGTTGAAACAGTTGAACGTAGAAAACAACCGAACGCTTCAAAATCTAGAGCCAGTTCTACTGTGCAACTTTTTTTTCAAACATTTTTTTCTATTTGTTATATTAACGAAATTAGAATCAAATACACAGGATAACTGCCTCACTCTGTATGAAAAAATACCACTTTTCCAAATTAACAAGACTTATAAAGAATATTCAAAGCTAACGTAGCTCCCATTGTTCTACACTGTGTAGCTACATTAATTTCTTTCATTACAGAAAATTTTGGTGGGCATAAGAAAACCAAAAACCATGAGGAAGTTACTTAACTTTGTCGTCATAGTCGCAGTTTTCAGTTTGGGAGATGCCTATTCAAGTAAGTAGCCTCAATTGATATCGTAACAGATATGACCTACTATTTAATGTCGGTAACTTGAAATTCAGAAGCTTTTACAGGGCGAGTCAACAATAAAGTGTGTCTGTTAATTACCGTTCTAAATATAGAAAAAGGTAAAACCAAAAAATTGTTCGGTTAGGCATAGTGCAAAACGTAAAATTATTAATCACTCTACAGAGTGCTCCGTTTCGGCGTAACAATATTTAACCCCTTTTATTTTAAATGAAACACCCTGTATAATATTGCATTAAAATGGATTTTTCATTTAATTGCTGTTTTAAACATCTACAGTTTGCTGTACCTAAATATTTGAAAATGCTGTTATAATATACAGTGTGTTTCACATGAGGATACAATTCGATATTTAAACAATAAAAACAATAGAAGAATCTTGTCAGCTGGATCTTCACTATGAATAAAAGTGTCAGATATACACTGATTAAAACTACCGTTTCCAAGCAACCATAGTGGTGGGGAAATTATACTTTATTTTTTAAATAAACCCACAGATAAAAGATATATAACAAAACTCATCAACAAAATGAGTATTAAAAAAACAAAACCGCAAGGAGAGGTTAACATTTTCTTTGTATCATTTTTTTAAATTGAAGTTGGCCACATGATTCTTTCTAACACTGCAGGCGCATTGAAATAGGGATAAGTTACATACATTTTGGTTCATGTCTCAATCCGCTAATGTCTCTGTGACGCCTTCTATGAATTTTTCAAAAATGTCTGCTCTCTTATTTAAAAAACGGGGGACAATAAACTATTTTTCTATAAACTTGCTCAAAAGTGATAGTGTAATAAGATCCACAAATCAATTTTTAGGTATAGCAATATTTCGGGGGTTAGTTTTACCCCTCCCACCCAATTTTTGGTAAATGCATTTTAATTTTTATTCTGATAAAACGGTTAGTAGCAGCTGCTTTCCTTCCGCTAACCGTGCAGGTTATTGTATTCAACAAACATTTTTAAAATTTGCAAACATTTTCATATACATATATCAAAAATTTAATAATTTATCAAGATTTCAAAATTTTTAAAAAATTAACAAAGTTTCAAAAATGTTTAAATTTCAAAAATTTTTAAAATTATTAAAAATTACATAAATTGTCAAATTTTGAAAATATAAATACATATTTGTAAATTTTTCACGAATTTTATCTAAAATTCTATAATTCTCAAAATGTTCGTTATTTTTTAATTCAATTTCACAAATATCGCATTGTAGCTTTCCTCGTGAAACACACTGTATGCGATGCTCTATTTAATATGCAAGAAGACAAATAATAGCACGTAGTATACTGCGAGCAGACACCAATTAATTCTTTTCATGCACTTTTGCTATATTTTGAATAATAAATGAGATACCAAGGAGTATTGGACAGTAAACTCAACCTGTATATACATTAAACAGTGTCCAACGTGAATTTACTAAAAGTGTTTTGTTGTAGAATATGGTAGAACCTGTAAGGACATAGGATGCGCGGCAAATGAGAAATGTGTAATGCAGGAAGATCCTTGCACTCCCTATACAAAACCGAACCAATGTGGAAAGTGAGTACCTACAAACGCTACATTCTTTGTCATTAATTTTATACTATTACCAAAGTCCACGTTGTTATTTAATTTTTTAAACTTCAGTCTGGAAGTATAAGCGGGTTGCACGTTGAGGGCGATGCAATCGATGTTGATTATTTTATCTTGTTAGCTAACTTAAGCAGCAGATGGCTCTGCAATTGAGGTTAATAATTTAATTTGTTTTGTTTTAATCTCTGCTTTAAATCATACATTTAACGCGATTGATTAGATTTAAAGTTTTCAAAATTTAATTGAAATTTAATTGTCAACAAATTTAATACTTAGCCTCGATTTCAGAGCCATCTACTGGTGAATTTACGTAACAATGTAAAATAATCTACATGGATTGCAGCGGCTCCGACATGTAAACTCTCTATTGACCACTTGTGGTTGCCAATATCTAATTAATATAAGTCAATGTCTTTTTTAAGTATAGTGGGACAAAATACATTTTATTAAGGTGAAATTACCTCATGCGATACAGTTATATTGAGACACCTTCTTGAGTAACTTTACCGTGGAGTTAATTAGTACTTTACCAAACTTAACATACGAGGGCGGAGTGAAAAGTTTGGTAAAATTGCAACAGAGAGCGTCAGAATCGCAAATCCCAGATGACATTTGTCAATACAATCTTTCACTAGACCGCATTAAAATTTTCAGTCAGATCTATCATTTAGTTAAGTTTTGACAGCCATTGAAGGCGGAAAACCTCTCGTATTTTTGCGAACATGAAAAAAAGTGAATTTCGTGTGTTAATTAAACAAAACAAAGCTTGATAAATACTACGGGGACTCTTCACCATCGATTAAAACGATTCACAAGTGGTTTACTGATTTTCGTTGTGGTCGTACAAGCACAACTGATGCCGAACGTTCAGGATGCCCAAACGAGGTCACCACTCCAGAAATAAGTGACAAAATCCATGATATTGTATTGCAAGACCGCAGAGTAAAAGTGCGCGAGATAGTTGAGATAGTACGCATCTCAGATGAACGTGTGCGCAATATATTACACGGAACATTTGGATATGATACAGCTATCGGCGCGATGGGTGCCGCGTTTGCTGAAAATCGACCAAAAACGCACACGTGTGACAACTTCAGAGGCAGGTTCGGCGATGTTCAAGCGCAATAAAAACGAGGTTTTGCGTCGTTTCACAACTGTGGACGAAACATGGATCCATCACTATACACCGGAAACCAAGGAACAGTCTAAACAGTGGATTTCTACTGGCGAACCTGCGCCGAAGAAGGCTACGGCGGTTTTAGCGGTCAACAAGGTCATGGCCACAGTTTTTTGGGATGCACGCTGCAGAATCCACATCGATTACTTTGAAAAGGAAAAAACGATCAACGGCGAATATTATTGCAACTTATTGGACCATTTTAACGACGTTTTGAAAAAAAAAAACGACCGCATTTAGCAAAGAAAACAGTTCGCTTCCATCAAGACAATGCACGGGTGCACGCACATGTGAGTAGTTGCCATGGCCAAAATCCGTGAATTACGCTTCGAATTGCTTCCACATCCACCATATTCTCCAAACTTAGCCCCCTGCGACTATTTTCTATTACCGAACTTGAAGAAATGGCTCGGCGGAAAGCGATTCGGCTCTAATGAGGACATCATCTATGCAACAAACGCCTATTTTGAAGGGTTGGAGAAATCGTATTGTTTAGTAGGGATCGAAAAATTGTAAAAACGTTGGACTAAGTGTATCGACCTAAAAGACGACTACGTTGAAAAATAAATTGTTTTTTGGCCAAAAAAATTATTCCCTGTTTCATTTTTACCAGACTTCTCGCTCCGCCCTCGTATATTTTAAATATGTCGCTACATGTTTTGGTCAGAGTTTAAAACACCAACAATATTGTAATATGTGAAACAATAACCACTAAAATCATAAGAAGAAAAAATGTAAGAATTATCAGGAAAAAATTTCAAATTCGCCAAACATCATCTCATTGTCACGGAATAAAGCAAACCTTTAAACCTGCTGTATAATACTGAAGTTAATAACTTTAGCTAATTATTGTTTTTTTTTATAACAGGTATCCAACATGCAGAAAAATCAGCAACGCAGCTGCAACTTGCGCTACATACGTTTGCCCTCCAACTATGAACTGTAGAATGAATCGAGGTGTACCAAAATGCTATGGTAATTCTAATAATTATTATAATTATTGCAATCTTACTTTTCTGCACATTATTTTTATTCTCTGTATAAATATTAATTTTAGCTACAAGTGGAAAAAAGAATAGCCCAGGACATGCGCGTGCTCCTGTTCGCCGCTCAAATTATCGCCAAACCCCCACTTACCCTTATACCAACTATCCTGGAACTGCAGTTTACACTATTTATCCAAGCAAAGCAGGCTATGGTCAAACTACATTGAGACCTAATGTTTACCAAACAGGAGGCTACCACGGTGGTGTCATTGGCTCTGGTTATCCTGGAAATGGTAATGGATATCAAACCCACGCTGGTGGATATCCGTATCAAACTCATCAACATGGGCATCATTCAATGCAATCAAACAATCGATATTCTGGACAAACCTATTCAGGTCAAAGTGCTGGTCATCGAGGTTATCCTAGTCATGATCAATATGGAAACTACCAAGCACCAGGACAACATTTGAACAGACTCTCAAAACGTTTTTAAATCGGCTTTCACTATGTAAATTGACTAGTGGCGAAATCAGCAGGACCTATGAGTATAATGTAACTGGGAAATTGGTATTTTAGCTTCTTAAGTCAATAGGAAGAATGCATGTTGAGGGGCGCGGCACTCAATGTTGGTTAATACATTTTGTTACCTAGGTTCGCCAGCAGATGACTCTGTAGTCGAGGTTATGTGTTAAAATTGTTGACAATTTATGTTAAATTTAATTTTGAGAACATTTACTCTAAACTCGTTTTAAATTGATGATTTAAAATCATAACCGGTTTTCGTAGAAACCGGGGCTTTCTAGGTTTTTGTAACCGAATAATCATGACCGGTTTACGTAAGCGGTTATTTCTTATGAACGAAGATCGGTTACGACAACAAATGATAACCAATTATGACCGCTTATCGATTATGACCGGTTATAAAAATGGACCAGCTTTAGATTAGCTAATGTATTAGCAATTACTATTAATTTTGCTGTTGCACAATTTTATTGATGCTTGTTACCTCATTTTTTATCATTAGTTACCGATTGTGACCCACAATCGATATGGTTTATGATCGAGCAATTTTCAGTTATGACCGGCAACCGGTGTCCAATAATTGGTCATAAATTATGACCGACAATTGGCCATTACTGCCATCAGTTATTCTCTGTAATTGGCCATGACAAATAACCGGTCGCACTTTTTAGGACCGCGGTTTTTAACAACCGGTCAAAACCGATGCGGTTTTTGACAATTAAAAAGCGTGCTTTACACCTACGCTCATAACCGGATAACCGAGGATCGTTGACAGCCTTAGTTACATACTTAACCGTGAATGCAGTGTCATCTGCTGTCGAACCTAGGTAACAACAAAAAATATCCAATATCGGTTTCAGCGCTACCAACTTCCAGCTCTCCTATTCTATCTTTTTACGTATTGCCTAATATTATGCTTTTGAAAAATGGAAATTTCATGTTTTAGCTTTATGCAAAAATAAAATATTTAGATACTGTTTTTTTTAAATAATTTTTTTTGCTGTTTAGCGGAAAAATTTAAATTCGCAATGTCGTTTTGAAGGTATACAGGGTAGTGTAACAGGGAACCAGTTCACTACCTTTGTTTTTAGCTATTTATCTAAATAATTATTTCCAATTTGGTATGGTTAATATATGCATAGATTACGATTACCCGGAACTTCCGGTTTTGCCGGAAGTGACATCAACTCTCTTATTTTAAATAGAACACTCTGTATATTTTTACATTTTAATTGAGGAGGACATTCTGCATATGGTAGTGTGGTTTAACTAAATTTTAGGTGTCATAAAAATTTTACAATTTTGCAAAAACATTTTTTTGACTTGACCCACCCAAAATGTTTGCTATGAAGTAAAGTATTGATTGTTTTTATATATAAATTCTAGCTTTACCTCGTTGAAGTCCATATTCATTGATTATGGCTATATAAAATACTTAATTACTTCAACAATATTTTCTTATTTTAACCTTTACGTATTTCGGCATGTTTAAATGCCATTGTCAAAGATTATATGAAAAAGTAAACAGTTAGTGTTGTTATAGCAATAGAACTTGGTGACTTGATCTCGGTAATCGTCTGCAGATGGCTTGGTGGCCAATAGAGGAGAATTTAAAAGATCAATTTGTTCATTCATTAACGGTACAGTTTTTAAATGTTTCTGAATTTCAAAAGCTTTTAGTATGTCTAATTTACGTTTATCGTCACAAAAATGTAAACATTTTATAGTGTTATTACATTAACTAGTCGCTGCCGCTCGTGTCGTAATCTCACTCGTGTATTAATAGGTATCATTATAGATTAGTTGCATAATATACTATTTAATAACGATTATTGTAGGTTTAACTCTACCGGCTGAGATGTAAAAGCGTTCAAAGTTGGTAAAAGCGGTATGTTTGAAAACACTCAATTTTTTCAAATGGAACGATATACAGCCTCATTATGTTCGTTTGAACGAACATTTTGTTACGATTATTATGATACCCCTAACTTGACATATTTTCTGCTTAAATTAATCCAAATTGGACCAATCTGTTTTCATTAGAATTGTGTTTTTTTTAATCATTACCTTCTCTAATTTTCCTTTTTTGTTGCACACACACCACATTTGCAATATTTTTAAATAAGCTGAATTTTCAACGCAATTTTCGAATTAACATTTTTATATTTTTTAAACACTTTTTTGTTTTAAATTAAAGCTGCCTTACTTTTTTCACCATTCACGCAATTAAAGCTTTTAAAGGCAAATTAATGTTTGATTCGTCGTCGTTCAAAAGCTCCCACATGCCAAAGGGTCCATAATATTATAGCTGAAAACTAATAATGGCGTTCTGTAAATGCATGTAAACAGTAATCAAATCTAATCAGTTTCTATCTTCACAGAGGATGGGTGCAAATAATTACATTTGAGAGCAATTTCATCATCCGGGTTAGATACACATAGCATTAATGACTAGATTAATTATTCAGTATTAAAGCTCCTACTGTAATAGAGGAACAGACGATGGATGGATGGATGGGCCTTGTGTAATAACTTATAATTGCTCTGATTGAGTACAATAAGTTGTGCATTCAAGATAATTTGTTACTAGCTGAACAAAAGTTGCTGTATATTTTTGGCAGCGTTTAGCAAAATTTAATTTTTTTTAAATGATTCCATCTACCAAATTGTTTCTGAGTATTAACAGAAAAGCGTCAAAAAAAGAATTTTGAAACAAAATACTTATGTTTGACAAGTTTGCGACTAGAATTTTTAGTAGTGGTAACCTTAAGAAACTGCATATACCCCCCAATTTTACCACTAATACAACATTTAGTAAATTTATAAAGAAAACAAAGAACTAGAAGAAAAAAATAGAGTAAAAACAAATGAAGACAAAAGAGGCCGATTACAAGGGAAAAAGAAGCGGCCGGAAAAAAAATATAGAGATGTTAAAGATATGAAATGCGGGTGGGGGGAGAAAATAGAATAAATAAAAGTGAAGAAGAAGGAGGGGGGATATTGTAAACAAGAGAACCAGATGAGGAAACCAAAGGCTGTCGCAAGGAAAATAAGAAAATTTTAAATTAAAAAACGGAAGGACAAGAGAAAGAGATAATTTTAAAAAAGACAAAGAGATAAACATAAAATAGACAAAAGTAAAAAGAACGCGGATGACCTGAAGGAGGTGCATTAGAAGAGAGAGTGATTAAAGAGAATGTTAAGAAAAAAATTAAAAGAGCAGAAAGAGAGGAATGAAAAGATGAAAAAGGGAAAAACATGAGAAAAACGAGAAGAAAAGAGATAAAGAAACATATAAGAAGAAAATAGCAGAAAGTGTTTTTATCGCAAATATTTGAATGAAATATTTTACACAAAAAAACAGAAGACACAGAGCAAAAATAAAAAAGGAGGTTCCGAAGCGAATACCAGAAAAAATAAAGAATTAAGAGAGGGTGTTGAAGAGAAGGGATGCGGAGGGTAAAATGGGGCGGAATTAAAGTGATGATACCAGAGGAATAAAAAAGTATATAAAGATAAGGGTTGAAACAGGATATTGTGAACAAGAGGGCTTAAAGACGAGACCGAAGCTAACGAAAGGAAGATAAAAGAAAACAAATTAAACAACGAGTAGAGAAGATACGAGGAAAGAAGAAAAAAAATAAAAACGAGGAAAGAGATACGGTAGACAAAAAGACCAGAAAAAAGGAGATGAACGGGGGAAAAAGAACAGACAATGATCTGATAGGTGCGTGTGAAAAGAAGAATTAATGAGAAACAGAGAAAGAGTGAATGAAAAAAAACTAAACGGAAGACAACAAAAAAGAGGAAAAGAATTTAAAAATGAGAGGAGGGGGAGATCAGAAAAAGACAAACAAAAACAAAAAGGTGGAAACAATGAAATATTACAGAAAAGGGGATACTGCAAACAAGGAGACAAAAACAAACAACTATTAAATAGGGGGATATAAAATAGAACACGATTTAATGGGAGCATATGAGCAGAGTGGGTGATGACAAGGACTGATAGAAAGACTGAAATAGGGCGAGTAAAAGAGAAAGTGTGTAATGGGAGAAAGATCGGAACAGAAGAAGGTAGGTAAAGCTAAAAAATGGAAGGAGGGGAGAACGGGTTATTCTAAACAAAGGAGCAAAAGAAGAAGCCGAATCTAACGGAAAAAGAGATTAAAATTAACGAATAGAGAAGATAAGACGTCAGGTGCGAAAGTAATAATGATGATGAAACCGATACTGTAGACAAAAACTAAAAAAGAAAAAAATATGAAATGAGAGGTAAAAAGGATCTGATAGGAGCATATAAAAACAAAAGAATGAAAGAGAGCGGGAAAGAGAGAACGGGCGAAATGGAAAAACACCGGAGCAGAAAACAAAAAGAGGAGGAACAATTTCAAAACAAGAGAGAGGAGCATCAGAAGAAGAAAGAGAAAAGATAAAAAAAGAAAACAAACAATAATAAAGGGGAAAGGATACTATAGAATAGAAGACTAAAACAAATTAATTAAATGGGAGAAGGAAGACAGAAAAATAGAATCTGATGGGAGCATATGAGCAGAAAGGGCTATGACAAGAACTGATAGAAAAAAAAGAAAGAGAGCGAGTAAAAAAGAAAGGGTTTAATGGAAAAAGATCGGAACAGAAAACGGAAAAAGGAGAAAAAACTAGGAGAAAATCAGAGTGGAGAATTGTGAAGATGAAACAGGCCGATTACAGGGTATAAGGGAAGGTAGAAAAAAGAGGAAATAAAAAATTATATTCAAAAAATGTTAAAGAGAAGAGCTTGCGGGGGTAAGATGGGTTGAAATTGAACCGCAATAAGAGAAGGTAGAAGAGGGTAGATAAAGTTAGAAATAGAAAGGATGGGGATGAGAATATTGTGAAAAATTGGACAAGAGAAGGTGGCAAGAGGACGAGAATAAATAATACATTAAAATAAGCGAACAGAATTATGATAAGACGGGAGGAAGAAAAAAAATAATGAACAGAAAGATGATACTACAGACAAAAATGAGATGAAATAGGCATAAGTGAGATAAGAGAAGACGACTTTATGCGAACAGAGGATGATAAGAAATGCTAATAAAAAAAATTAAACAAATCAGCAAATAGTGGTATAGAAAATAAACAAAACCCAAAACGAAAAAAGAAAAAATTAAAGGGCAAAAGTAGATGAGAGAATTAGAGAAGGTGTACTCTATGCCAAATATTTTGCACAAATATCCATACATATATAAAATCTCAAAGGGGAATTTTTCTCCGGTTCCTCAAGCGGCTACCGCTTCACCAATTTGGACCATTTTTTTTCAATGAATGGTCTCTATCAGGACCATCTGTGGAGGGGAAAGCGCCCTACGGCTGATGCCGTGTCTGGTCGTGCCAGGACCAGCCTTGTCCATTCGAAACAGTGAAATAGTAGGCACCAATAGTGCAGTATTAAATCCTAATGGCATACAACGACAAAATGTATCATTGTGCGTCAGATTATTTGATGAAAAAAATATATCAGCTCTTAGAATGCTTCAGAGCGACTTAAAAATTAATGCTGATGGAACCATACATTTTTTAGACACAATATCTTCTTGGTGGAAAATAGTTAATTGCGACAGCCCTTACAAAGGTATTCACCTTAGAGACCCATATTGTGATCCTATAAAACAAGTAGATGACAAAAATATTCAAATTCTAGAAAAATTTATAACGTGGTTAAAAAATTGGGACAAATTACAAGTTGAAAACGTAGAAAAGCGGCATGGTAAACTTACACAACAAACTCAAGAGGCGTTAATACATACTTGTGAAACGTTAATTTTAATATGCAAGTATTTATTAACAGAACTAAATTTTAAATATGTGTTGTTGATAAGTAAATAACACAAATGCAGAATTTCATATTTATTGCCATAAAAAGACGTACGTCGAAGATACATATATTCAGTATAATGTTAATGAATCACTACTAAATTAAACATTTAAAGTATAAATAAATAGTAATAAAAAATAGAACGTTGTACTTAAAAATTAAACACTATTTAGTTCAGATACAGTACATAGTATCTACACTGCAATTAATTTTAATTGACAATAACAATTCTTTATTATGTTAAATGAAAGGTATTCAATTTTCTTTTTTTAGACTCACGTTTAACATCATTTTTAGTTTTTGTATAATTATTCAATAATATGTTAGAAAAAATCATTGTTAGTTTATCAACAACAGATTTTCTGCTGTTGCACAAACAGTTGTCGAGATCTTCAAAATTAATTGAATTGAAATGCTCTACACTTAATTTGCATAAAAGACCTCTTTGGTTTGTAGCTGCAATATATTGTTCTTCGTATATTTCACTAATAAGTACTTTAAAAGTTTTTAAACATTGTTATTATTATTTCTACTAAAAATTCTTTTGCCACTTTTAAACCACCCCTGTCTAAATCTTTTATATAGGAATATGCTTCCGGGCTGCAGTCGTATTCCAAAATTTTGTCAATAGTTAAAGAATTAATGCAATTTTTACATGTGAGTTTCGATTTTAAACTATTAGCTATATATCCTGCTATGTAAATTAAAACCATATGGTAATTTTTTGTAATTTCAACGACGTCAATGTGCCTGTCGAATTCTTCATAAATTGCGTGTATATAATCATCTTCATTATCAATAAAATGCACATCGTTTATTTCAGAAATCAGCGTTTTAATTTCAAACTGGCCTTTACTAGCAGATTTAATTTTCAGTAAACTTAATAGCTTAATTTTCTTTTCGGACTCTAATATTTGAGTTACAGAAACGTTGTAACTTCCTCCACTCATTTGTCTGTATTGGCCAAACCTTCCTTCAAGAGGGTCTGTTTGAAATTTTCCTAACAACACATATTTAAAATTTAGTTCTGTTAATAAATACTTGCATATTAAAATTAACGTTTCACAAGTATGTATTAACGCCTTTTGAGTTTGTTGTGTAAGTTTACCATGCCGCTTTTCTACGTTTTCAACTTGTAATTTGTCCCAATTTTTTAACCACGTTATAAATTTTTCTAGAATTTGAATATTTTTGTCATCTACTTGTTTTATAGGATCACAATATGGGTCTCTAAGGTGAATACCTTTGTAAGGGCTGTCGCAATTAACTATTTTCCACCAAGAAGATATTGTGTCTAAAAAATGTATGGTTCCATCAGCATTAATTTTTAAGTCGCTCTGAAGCATTCTAAGAGCTGATATATTTTTTTCATCATATAATGTGACGCACAATGATACATTTTGTCGTTGTATGCCATTAGGATTTAATACTGCACTATTGGTGCCTACTATTTCACTGTTTCGAATGGACAAGGCTGGTCCTGGCACGACCAGACACGGCATCAGCCGTAGGGCGCTTTCCCCTCCACTTTAGAAACTTTTTACGAGCATGAGCCGGCCCGGTGTATTAAGATGGTCCTGGTTTCAACCTTCACGGTCATCGTCAGGAGTTTACAAATCAAACTAATACTAAAACTTAAAGATGTACAATACTACCCTACCCATTTCCGGAATTTTGCGTTGCCGCCCTGACTCCGGAATGGGTAGGGTAGTATTGTACATCTTTAAGTTTTAGTATTAGTTTGATTTGTAAACTCCTGACGATGACCCTGAAGGTTGAAACTTAAGTCGAGAAAATAAATACCAACAAATTGTGAAACAATTACCAAGAGTTTTATTTTATTAATAATCTATTAATTTTATAATAGTTAAATATTTATTAATAATGTTTCACCATGTGCCTACCACACAATCAATTCAAAATATTAATAATTATTTTAATTTATATATGAAAGTCTGCTAAACGCGCTTTACTTGAGGCGACATCTACACCAACGCCGCGTCTCCTCATGGAAATAATGCATCACGTGACTTAGCATTAAGCCGGCTCAGTCAACGCTTAGTCTGTCAGTGCATTGTGCGCTGGGGTAACACTAGTTTACCATAAAAACTGTCAGAAGTTAAAAGTTTCGAACACTGCATACCTCGCATCTATAGCGCTATCGGAACCACCTTATGATTAGTTTTCACTACGAATGTTCTAATGAGTCATGTTAGTTGAAAGTTACTTAAATACATTTTATTTAATTAAACAATTACGTATTAAAAGCGTAAAATTACTTACCCTAGCTTAATTAAAAATATTTAAGGCAGCCTAGTTGTCTACGGCAACAAAAGATATTCAACGATTTCTTATCAATATATGAAAATATCAAATTTTTGATACAGATTATACGTTGGAGAAAAACAGAAACATTTACGAAGGTGCAAGGATAACGAGTATCAGTTATCAAGCGATTCCCCCACAATCCGAGATTTTTCACGCTCGTTTATTCCTTTCCTCCGCTCTCGCACAAAGAACTTCACAATTATCCCTGAAAATTACATATTCAGTTCTCACTTGATGGGAATTCATACATCACGGCCACAACTCGTGCATACCTCGAGCTGGATTCGTCCGTGATGCTCGAGTGCTCCATCGAATTGTCTCTGCAGCTTTAGTACCTACTTTTGCGGTTCTTTTGTGAATGTACGCAATAACTTATAATCGCGATTCCGCGAGCACTTCTCACGTCTCGGCTATTTGTCGAGTTGTGGAAAGGTAAGGGGTGCGGAAACGGGTGTTCCTTTTGGAGATCTCATTTAGAAAACGCGTGATTTATTCGCCAAGCCACCACTCTGCAGTGTTTTTCTAAGGACTGCTATGATTTCCACGGGGATGTCTGTCACTTGACGCATTACGATATTTATGGGCGAATTGTACAGGGGTGATTTCGTTCTTGAAATTTTTATTAAAAAAATTTGTTGAATAAATTTCAAACCTGACTTGAAGTTTGGCACAGTTTTGGAATTTAATTTAACACTTCGAATTAGTATAGTCTAATTAGTTAAAAGTTTAAAATTCTCATTAAGCCAAAATTTACCGCACAATAAAATTACTATTGGAAGTAAGTATTAGAACTTTTTGTTTATTTGGTTTGTTACAAACCCTTAAAATGACTTACGATTTTCCTTATTGGTGTTCGTTTTGTATTTGATTTGTTAATAACATAAACGCAATAAATTCTCATAAAGCCGGCGTTATTAAAGTGCTCGGTCCCTCGAACAACAATGCTCTAAAGTAATGAGGAAAGTACACCACCTGACTCAAATATTAAATTAAAAACGGCAATAATAAAGACTGCTGATTATATTACTTGCGCTCCAAGAGTGAACCTCAATAAATAAAATTATGCGGGCCTGTCTTGCTTTATTGTGTGTGTTTAAGGGCGTACAGCTACTAACCTGGATTCAAATTTGTTGTTTTGTGCTTATTTAAACTGGCAGCAACATAAGGCAGTTCTGTGTAGTCTTTGTGTATTCAGAGGATAATAGCAAATTTCTAAATTAATAAAATTATGTACTTCCATAAAAGGATTCATTTAAATTTCTAAACCACTTTAAAATCTTACAAAATAATATTATTTTATTTAATACTACAAAAATACACAGGCGCGCTACAGTATACAGGGTGGTCCAACTGACGCCCCTATTTGATAGAAATATTTCTCCTCTTTTCAATAATATAAAACTGACCCTGTAATGATGCATTATTTATTTTAATATTTATTTTACTTTTAAGTATTGAAATGAATACATTTTAATGATGCATTATTTTTTCTAGGAGTTATTTTTCTGAAATGTATTTTATTTAAGCAATAAAATGATTTTTACCTGGGCATGTAATTCAATTTTACGCTTGACTTAGAGGTGAACGTCGAGAAGCGGGCGAGTCCCCATCTCATAAAACAAGTTAACTGCGCGCATTGACTTGAGTAGATTTTTAAATATTTCAGTTCGTGTTACGCACATTGCTTATAAAAGCAGACTTTCATACCTTAGTAAGCACAGTTCATCTTCTCAACTTCAAATCTCAACCCCAGGTCTACAACCGAACACCACGACAACCAGCCGAGCTAACCGATTCTAAGAGGTATAATGAGTTCCTAATACTTGAACCATTCTAATAATGTTTGCGAAAACAAACCTTCTTTTATCTTTATTTCTGGTCTGTCGCGGTTGTTTGACATGAGGTAGATCTTCTTCTCTCTTGGTTTCTGACTGCCGCGGACATTTGACATGAGGCAGTACTTTTCTCTTTCTTATATCCGTCACAATCCCTTTCATCCGCTATACCTGTCTTACTTGTTGAATTTTAAATTCATTAACGTTTGCACCAGAACGTCTTATTGTTTCTTAGTTAGCTGCTATCGTTTGATACCGTTAACTACTATATCTTAATTGGTACCGCACACTACTGTATTATATCCGCTACCGTTTTTTTACCGTATGCTACCGTATCTCTTGTTTGCTACCGTATTTTAGCTGCTATCGTATTGCCACCGTATCGCTAACCCATCGCTTTCAAATTGTATTTGTTTTTGTTTACATTTTGCTTGCTTGGCTTGTAATACCTTGCGCTTTTGGTGTAATAATTATTTTTGTAAATAGTTCCTGTAGTTAACCTTTTGCTTTATTTAACAATATATGGTTTAACGCTATAGTTGTTTGCTTATTACATTACATGAGCAGAAATGGTTTCGATAAGTAAACCTATTTATAACCCTGGAGACCGGCATCTTTACTGCAGTTACCAAGATCTTCAACTAGGTACGAGGGAACCGTTACAACTGACTGGAGAAAAGACTTCCTCAAAGGTGCAGTCAAACTGGGAAAAAATCTTTCTCGAAAGTAAAGTCAAAGTGGGAAAAAACCTCCTCTACAAATTGCAATTCTACTAGAAAAAAGCCCTCGACTAGTGAAGTCCGTTCGGACAGTAAACTCCTTTATAAAATTTAGCGCCCGTGTCACACAAGAGGCGCAGGTGGCGCTACAACTGTAAAACGACTCAATGTCCACGCTGACACCTCTTTCTTCAAAGAATTTTTTCCGCCAGATTTCTCCAGTATACAACCAGAATCCTTTTTAAGAAAATATACATTGTAATTGTTCTTTTTCAGAGATTCTGGCCAGAAATCATCTTGAAGTCTTGAATAAAAACCGAATATTTGCTGTAGTTTATTTAAGTTCAACAACGGGAGCAGTTGTACTTACACCAACGACCTACCATTTCTTTGAATTTTAATTTATTTTAATTCAACGACGGGAGCAATCCCCAGTTGAGTTTATTAAATCCCCTAATTGCATAGCCTAATTTTGTAGCATTTTGAATGTTATCTTACGACCACTGCACGTTCGACCACTTAAAAATACGTACTTTAATCTGAAAGCGGTTGAACTTGAAGCTCCTCAATAAGGTCAAGCCAAAACACCACAATCTCTGATCAAAGTTTATTTAAAGACGCCAAATTACTAAAAACTACGGTAAAGTTGGTTTTAAAATAATTATTTTTACAACGGTAACATCAGAATTTTTTCCACAGAAAGACAAAGCTGCATACGTTGTTCACGATAACCAAATCAAGTAAACTTAGAGCACAAGCTTCGAAGATATCAAACTTTTCCCTATTCACATATACTCACTGTGTAATTTGGTTTAGTTTACAGACGATTTACCAGTTCTCTGGTTACATCAACGTTTTTAGTGTGCTAACTTTTTTTACTCTTTAGATTTTGACGTGACAGGACCGAACGAATAACAAGTCCATACTTTGACGGCCGAGGTTGCAGAGATCTGTAAAGCGTCAGTTGCAAACGATAACTTCAGCGTTGTACCGTTCGGAGGGATCCTATTTTTTCTGCTTTTGTAAATAATTATTACTGTGCGTATGGAAATTTTATTTAATCATTCAACATCCACTTCTTTTTTTATTATAATAATAAGCTAATAAAATACGCAGCATTAGTGAAAAACGTTTTGGACTATGTAGAAAGTTTACCAAACAGTTTTAGTAACAATTTTTATATCTATTTTGCCTCGTTTCAGAATTAAATAAGAGCCTAGTTAGGGCAGAACCACCCTGTACATTTCGTTATTGCCTTCTAAATATTTTTTCAATTCCAATTGAGTTTTCGTGGTTTACTTATTGATCGGCATTTTCAAATTCATCAATTAACACGCGACAAGCAAGGACCATTAGCGAAAATAAGCATAAGACCTATAGAGTTTGGACGTTAACTCTTAAATTTTAACACAAAAATACCTCGTGATCAAAACAGTCGTCCATAGCAACGGATATGAAACGTAAAAATGTATTAAACTTTTTTATTTTGCTCTGACGGTAACTAAAGTATAGTTTCTTGCGAATTATTCTGTACATAAAATTTTTGGTCTGCTTACTAAATCAGAATAAAGTTCCATAAACTAAATTAAATGTTCCAAACGATATTATACTAAAACTACTTTTCCAAGGCAGAAAATATAAACGCAGAAAATTCAATAAATCTTCAGACATTTATCGCTTCATTTGATGCAAGTTTTGAAATCGCTTGAATTGCGGTTTGTTTCCCTGCTCCTTTTGCAAATATTTGCAGTGTATGTCACAAATTCTGGCAGCAAAGTATGTACGTGTGTTATTCGCTTGCGGGCTAACTTTATTTGTTTCATTCAAACCAACTGCTTGGTTCTGCTGTCGTGCAGTTGCAGAAACTTTTGTGAAAATTGTGTCATTCTCGTGTTTTTGCGCCTCTGTAAATCTATAGTAGGGTAGTATACAGCAACTGTTGTAAATAAATCGTTACCAGTGCAGGATATATTAAAAGAATTATTTAGTTAGCTAAGGATATAAATTACATAAAATATTTAATTAATTTGAAACTGTGACAAGACCTTACAACATGTTGAAACAAATAGGAATAGAAATACATTTACAAATCTTGATTCATGTCGAATTGGAAACTTAAAATTAAAAGTTTGTTTTTAGGTGTGTTAACTTATTACAATAAAAATGAATTTTTAACGAACTCAAGGTAATTCGATAAATTTACAATTTTCAGAAAAAATATTTAAGAACTAAAGTTAGTATTTTAAGCCCAACGATATGAAAATATTAGCGTCTAGCCCCTTGAACTCTCAGCCGATCCTACCTTACATGACTTGATCACCTCCTCTCCATGCAGCTGGAATGTGCGTAAACCACAAGTTAGCAGTGGCACAGATGGATATGCGGGTGTGCATAAGCAGTTGTGGGGTCGAATCTCGGTTGAGACCAAAAGTTTTTTTTTATTTTATACTTTTTTTTAAACACTGTTGTTGCATTTTGCTGTTTACGCGAGGTTATTTGTTAAGAGCAGTTATATTTTTAAAGAAAAAATACGAAGACAAATTTGCATTCACACACTGATTGACGGTATACTAACACGCAAGTCTGGTAATAAAGAAAAAAAAAGGATTTGTTGTTTTCTGTTGAATGCAATTTATTAGCAATGAAAAAAATCGGCGTTAACAATGCAAATCTCGATGTAAATATCACACTCGCACATACGCGAGCCAATATTAGATGATATTGCGCAATTCAGGATCGGCTAAAAACCCAAGGGGCTAGACTCTAGTTATGAAAATAACATTGTCAGAGGAAAAAATACGCAAAACACTTCGTATAGATTTTCCACATATTTTGCTTTTTATGTTTCCATATTAATATTAACAGTTACCGTCAGATCAGAATGACCCTAATAGGCTTAGCCAGATACCACTGCAGGTACTGACTCATCGTTCTCTATGGGGAAATTACAGGTGTAGTTAGACGTAAAACCTCTCTCTCAATAACTGTTAAAAAAATTTAAAAACTCGTAATTTTATTTCAACAGAATAGTTTAATAACAAATTGCGTTGGAAATTTAAATTTCCACAATACACAATCTTTTAGGTACACTCCAATCTGATTCTACCGTACAATCCTCTTCTCTGTTGCTATTTGTATACCCTTATACATACTCCCATATGTACCACACTTCTAACAAGAAGTGCATCACCAACATTTCGACGAAACGAAGAAATATTGCGATGCACATATCTACGCCTGATCCTATTCCTTCTCTTCACTACTCAGGTATCTAACCCAACTCCCTCTCCTACTTGTTTTATATTCACGGTAGTAGAGAAACGCGCTTACCTAAGTCCGATCTTATCTCCTCAGCATCACCCTTCCCTTTGCCTTTTCGTATACGCAACCACGCCGACTTCTGATAAGAAAAATGTGCATACGTAAACCGACCCTCCCCCACCTCACACCAATACCTTTTGCTGTGGCTACTTGAACACCTACCTTTGTAGTTTGCCACAGTATGCTGGCGAAACAAAAATAAAAAGAGCAAAAGGAAAGAGATATATCTAAGTCCGATCTTACCCTTTTCTGCAGCACTAAGAAAATAAATTAAGAGATACACATGTGTAAATTGAATGCTATCCTTCTCAAAGGCACTACTTTTCCCTCTGGCTAAGCATATGCCTAATCCCCCTTACCCTCTCCTGCATCTATTACTACTCTGATAAAGCGGCAGCAGTAGAAAAAACACATAATATTTCGAATTACCTCTCAGCACAGCATTACCTTCCCCTTTGCCTTCTCGTATACACAACGATGCCCACTCCTGTATATATCACTGTCCTGAGAAAACGAATTCGAGAGGAGAAGGAAGATGCACATGTGTACACCCAATTTCACCCCGTCTTGCAACATCCGTCTCTGCTGTATCCAGCAAATAACAAACTATTTACTTTTATGCCATAGCTACTTACGGCCAACGTTATAAATCCTTTACTATTATCGCGAAACAATAAGGTGGGAAGAGTAGAAAGTGGAACATATCAAACTACCTTGTGAATCTCCTACTATTCTAGCGAAAGAAAAGTAAGAAGAGCAAGGGGAGTAGGATATATCTCCGATCCGATCTTACCCGTTTCCACAACACTAAGAGAAGAAGTGAGGAGGTACACTGTGTAAATTCAATGCCACGCTTCTCACTGCACTACCCTTCCCGCTGGCTACGAATATGCCCAATTCCCCTTACCCCCTCCTGCATCTACCATTGTTATGACAAAACGAAGATGACAAAAGTAGAAAAAAACACATCGAAGTCGAATTTCACCTCTCAGCACAGCATCACCCTCCTTTTTACCTACTCTAAAACACAACCACTCTTGCCATACACTGCCATACAAAAACAAATACATGAGGAGAAAAAAGATGCACATGTGTAAATCAGATTCTTACAACATTACCCTCTGCTGCAGCCATAGATAAATAACAAATATGTGTCTATGTTGTAGCTACACCCAACGTTATCTATCCCACACTATTCTCAAACGTATCTTCACTGCATTACCTTTCCCTCTGGCTATACGCATATACTTAGTGCCTTTTGCCATCTCCTACATCCACAACTACTCTAACAGGAGTAAGAAAAGGCACATAACTAAGTCCGATCTTACTCCTCAAGAACGCACCACGCACCTTTTTGTTTACTCGTATATCTAGCCATTCCCACTTCTACATCTATCACCGCTCCGTGAAAATTAATTAAAAAAGGAAAGGATGTTTAAATCTGATTTATCCCTTCCTCACAACGCTCCTGGCTACTTGTACACCGAACTTGATGCATCCCCCCATTCATTTGACGAAACAAGTTCAAGAATAGTAGGGAGAGGGAAGTAGCTAAGTCCGATTCTACCCTCGACACTGCCCTCCCCCTTCCACTACTGCATCTGAGAAATTTAATCGGAAAGGAATGGCTTTGAATCCCTCTGGCTACTTATATATCCAACCTATTTCTTAAATCCTTACCTATCATCCACTACTGTTCTGAGAAAACCGGTCTTATTTGAACCATGTCCTTTCAAAATTTAAAGATTTTAGTTTATTTCAACATTTCTTATTTCTAGTTGAAATTTCTCATTGCTTGAATATAGCAAAAACAAATTAATTTATTTAATATTTTACCATATTTTAAACATGTTTTTGTATTGAATTTAGTTAGTTCGTTTAAACTAGAAAGTTAAACATTATGTTAAATATTTAAATTTTAGAAAAAAATAATTGGTTAAGTTTTTTAATTGTGAACTTATATAAATCTAAACTGTTCTTAATTTTAATCCGTAATTTAATTTCAGTTCTCTGCACATTTTTGGTCATCTTTCTTAAGTCCATAGAAAGGAAATTCAAGTTGTGAACGAGCCAGATTCAAATCTGTCCTAGCACTCGGTAACCTCTTGTAAGTTTTAATAAAAATATCGCCGAGTGCGGTGCGGGTGATAAAAATATTAAAGAAAATTCACTTTTTTGCTTTCAGCTTTTCGCCCCGAGTGGTTTATGAGCTGTAGCAGTGTACAGTTGGTCGGGGGTGTCGGGGAAAAGCGCGATCCAGACTGTTAGAGGGCGGGAAACGCCCGGAACGGGATGTGTAATCATTGTGATTAAGTTACCCCAGTCCCGTTTATGCGACTTTATTACCGGGAACGTATTGTGATGAAATTTTTATATTAAACCGTATTTTGAGATATTAAACACTTAAGTTTCTCGGTTTCAATTTAACGCTGAGTTACTGTATTACTGCGCAAATAAAAACGGGGTTGGGAGGTTCATGTTTTTTTAAATTCAGCTGAAGAAAAAATTACACCGTTCTATGTGCTGTTCAAACAAGTTCTGATGTTTTAATTTTACTTTCCAGTCAATGAGGAATTAATTAAAACTACTTAAAATTCGTTAACGATTTTCAAATAGAGAGGCCTGCTTCTACTTTTTATCTTATATCCATTAATGTGGAGCAGAAAATTTGTAAATTAATTAATATTTAATCTAGAACTTACCAAAAACACGATGCAGGAAAAAGCAATTTTCGTTCCAAAAGACGCCAACTGTTTGTCACTAAAAACAAAATTATTATGATTAGTAATAAAAAGTGTTTACTGAAAGCCTAATACAGTTTGCATTAATCTTCTACGAGTTTTTCCAAAACTTTTACAGATTACAAAAGATTATAATAAAGAATAATTTATTCTGTTCTAAAATAAAAGCAATTTGACACTCAAACAATAGTCATGAACGCGCGCCGGAAGAAAGGATGCAAGAGGAGGGCAAACCCCCAGAAAGATCTGTACTAAATTAAGAATTTCTAAAAATTTCCTAAAAGATAAAGATAAGCATCTACAGAGCTTTGCTTTACCTAACCTTTTGTCATTTAAATACAACTAGTAGAACCCGTGAGCTACGCCCCAGTCGCTTTTTTTACGTATTTTATAGGTGGCGTACGGGCCGCGGAGTTAAAGTCCTATTCTATATTAAATCCGGATACTTTTCCCCTGTCTCAATTTTAGTGACCGCGCATTCAGTAACATGTCTTACATCTCGACACAACTTATATCATTACATCTCTTTGAATAAATTTGCTACCATTGTGTACAGCATAAGAAAAGCGTGAGATGTAATCTGCGGGTTCAGCTAGCTTTATAAATTAATTTCAGAATTTTTGTAATCGTATTTTAACTATTGTTAATTTAACTAAAGCTCACAATACTTGGGTCAATGAAGTGTGGAATTTGTAAACATGATCGTCCACTTTTGCAGCTGCCAGACATGTTTACAACGGTCTAAGCAACATATGTGAAAGTAATTTTTATACGGTAAGGACCCGCTTAGTTTTAGTAACAGAAACAAAGAAACAAACAGACATTTTTTAAAGAAACAATTAATATTCTGTTCCCGTTATAAGTGTAAAAAATGGTTGGTTTAATTGTTATTTCGTTGCTTATTTGCGTGTCGATTGATTTTGTCAGCAAGAGTAACACCTTGTCCAATTATTGCTTTTACTGGTCATATCATATTTTAATTTGTATTCATACATCTCGCGATAAATAGATACTGCTTCTAATAAAATTGTAATAATGTTCTGTGTGCAATGTTCTTATTATTTATCTCTTATTGAAAAAGATAATTAACTGTGCTGTGCAAGATTCTCGACCCGGCAGAATAGAAACAAGCCATACATAACCAAACTGCAAGAACAGTAATGATAACAACACAAATAGTTGCTGAAAACAATCAATAAACTACACGGACATGTAAGGACCCGCCGTTGTGTTATGGTGAGACCGTTAGAAATTTATTATTATTTTATAGATAGATATATAGCCAATTAACAACTAAGAATTCCAAAATCCCCTAGTTTGTTTCTAAGAACATGAGCTGAGAAAGCTTATTCTGTAGAAGTCTGACATTAGTGGAATTATGTGTGGGCTGAAAATTAGTTAAATAGGAAATGAAATGAAGTGATATTGGTTATTATTATTGTTGTTATACATGTTTTAACTTTCTAGATATTCTACCAAATATATGTTTCTTAAAAAGAATTTAAATTTCTAATTCATGATTATCGCGGAATTAGCATATTTTACTTGAAGATACAGCACCATTCCACACAAGTAACTAAATACCAGATACGTATTTCGACAGCAAAGCTATCATCATCAGTGGTAAACTGAGAGTATTAGTTCCGCTGATAATTATAGCTTTGCTGTCGAAACACGTTTCTGGTATTTAGTTACGTGTGTGGAAGGGTGCTGTATTTTTCAAGTGTTGTTTTTCCACAGTTTAAGTATTTTTAGCTCTAGCCTATTTTATTAACAGTTTTAAAAAATATTCGAAGGAGGCTCTCTGGTCGTCTTATACACGAAGGGACGTTGCACAATTTGTGATTATCGTAACTGCAAAAAAATTGCAACGTTCGTGGAATATTGATTAGATCATTCAACATGACTGCACAGTATAAAGTGAGGCGATTTATGTAGCATTCTCTATCGCTACATCAAAGTTAGTGGTTGCCATGGCAACGTATCACCCACTTCATCAACGTACTGCCAGCGTCATGTAGGTCATGACTCGACATATACAGAGCTTCGGATTTGGCTTACAGCTCTTTATGGGTATTTCTCAGATAAGGTAACGTTGGTGTTTTATAGTGGGCAAGTCTCAGAACGCGATGATTATAGAGCGGTATGCCTATCTCCAGTTATAATGAAAATTTATAACAGAACTGAGAAGCCAAACAGGAAAACCGTAGAAGAGATGAAACAGATGGCACATAATCGCAAGCAATAAAAGAATTGGGTAGGGTCAACGAGAACACGTCCTGGTATCCTTCATTTCAGAAAGAACACTTAGCACTGGGGGAAAGAAACTTCGTTGAAACCTGGTGTTGCCGCTACTTCGCTCCGAAAAGGCTTAACGGTGCTGGGGACTTCGAACCGTAAGGTTACGCTTGATCCAGAAGCCGGACTCTTGAAGATCTTTGCCATAATAGTTTGGCTTGGACCGGGAACTAATGGTTAAGCAAGCTTTTTCCTTTAAACCAGTCTGATCGAGCGCGAAGAATTAACACACTGTTTCGCGTAAACGCGTTGTTTATACAGGGTGATTCTAAATATATGCGACAAACTTAAAGGGCTGATTCCTAGAGTTATTTTGATCATAAAAGTTCATATGAATAACTGTCCAAAACGGCGTAGTTTTAAAGTTATAGGATGTTTAAATAAATAGCACAAAATCCTCAGTTTTTGGCGCAAGTATTCTACACCGACGAGGCTACTTTCTCTAGAAACGCTATTATTAATTTCCATAATAATCACATATGGGCCGAAGAAAACCCGCACGAAACAATGGATGACCGTCATCAACACCAATTCTCTGTTAATGTGTGGGCCGGAATTGTTGGAGATCACTTGATAGGTTCACATTTTTTGCCGATGAGGTTAAATGGAGAAGTATACCGCAATTTATACAGCACATTTCAGTTTAGTTGCTCGTGAGTGTTTAGACGGTGCATATCCAAATCGGTGGATAGGGCGAGGAGGTCCACAACCGTGGCCTCCTCGGTCTCCAGACTTAAATTCTCTAGATTTTTTTCTCTGAGATCACCTTAAATCAGTAGTTTATACGACTCCCATTAAAACTGTTGATGAACATCGCATTGTTGCATCATTTGAGACAATTCAGAATACCCCCGGTAATTTTGAACGTGTTCGCCATTCAGTACGACGACGGAGGACAGAAGCCTGTATTGCAGTTGGCGGCGATCATTTTCAACAATTTCAACAGTTTATTTTGTTTATTACTTATCCTTTATTGTATTTTTAATTTATTATTAAACATCCTATAACTTTAAAACTAAGCCGTTTTGGACAGTTATTCATATGAACTTTTATGATCAAAAAACCCCAGGAATTAGCACTTAAAGTTTGTCGCATATGTTTAGAATCACCCTGTGTATGCTTTTGTTGCCTAGCACCATAAGCGATACGTAGAGGTGATGGTAGCTACATCCTCCATAAGAAAAACTGAGGAAAAATAGAGGCAAAGCGAATTAACGGAGCAAAATACTCTGTTGTAAACGACCACGCCCCCCTCGACGCTGAGTTGCTGTGAGTGGGGGGTAAATTGTTTCTTATTAATATTTTATCTCGTAGAGTAAGGATGTAAGCGGCGGGCCGAGGACATGTAAGTTCATTAAATCATGCCAACACAGCTTCATTACCTATACATTTCTGTCTGTTTATAGTATTGAACCGGGATCGCAAGGCTACTAGATCTACTGAGTATCTGTATATAAAATACTTAATCACTTTAACAATATCTAATGAGTATCTGTATATAAAATACTTAATCACTTTAACAATATCTATTTATTTAAACCTTATACGTATTTCGGCATGTTTACATGCCATTGTCAAAGGTTATATGAAAGTAAACAGTTAGTGTTGTTATAGCAATAGAACTTTTTTACTTATCTTGGTAATCGTCTGCAGATGACTTGATTTCTCATTCCAAAACGTCCAGTAGAGGAGAATTTAACAGATCAATTTGTTCATTCATTAACGGTACAGTTTTTAAATGTTTGTGAATTTCAAAAGCTTCTAGTATATCTAATTTACGTTTATCATCACAAAAGTGTAAACATTTTATGGTGTTATTAGATGTCATTGAATGATTTTGTTCTAGTAAGTGTTTAGCGTAATTGGATTTATGTGGGTGTTTGTATTTGTAACAACGTACGTGTTCTTTATATCTAATATCAAAATTTCTAATTGTCTGGCCTATATAAACCGAATTACAATGCGAACAATTTAATTTGTAAATGCCTGATTTTAACAAATCGTCTGTTTTTGATTTTGCATTAAACAAAGTATTTAAGATGTTCCTAGTTGTTTTAAAGCTTACTTTATATTTATTTGTTATGTTTATAATTTTAGCAATTTTTTCGGATTTCTCACCAAAATATGGGATCGAGGCATATTTAATTGTATCGAACGAAGTTAGGATATTGGGATAAATTTTTTGAATGGCTAATTTATAATCTTTTTCTTTAATTAATGTATCAATAAGTTTATCATTATAACCATTACTGTATGCAATTTGTTTAATAATTGAAATTTCTCTATTATAATTAATTTCATCTAAAGGGACCGTCAAAGCCCTATGTATCAGGGACCTGTATGCTGCTAGTTTATGTATTTTATGGTGACAAGAATCGTGTGGTATTGTAATGTCTGTTTGTGTAGGTTTTCTATAAACTGAGTACTCAAATTTATTAGTTGAATTAATTTTTATGTTTAAATCTAAAAAGTTAATGGACTTATTTTGTTCAGTTTCTAGTGTAAATTTTATGTTTGGGTGCAAGCTGTTAATAAAAATTAAAAATTCATTAATTAAATCAAATGAACTATTAAAACATGCTAAAATGTCATCAACATAACGAAACCAAAATATAACTTTCTCAGATTGATTTGATTCGAATATTTGATCTTCTAGATTTTCCATAAATATGTTAGCTAAAAGAGGTGAAATTGGACTTCCCATGGGTAAACCATCTTTTTGGAAATAAATTTTATTATTAAAAGTAAAATAATTATGATTGGTGCAAAGTTCAAATAATTGAATCAACTCAGTCCGTTTTATTAACTCAACATTTTTGTTAATAAGAATATCATTTAACAAAGGAATACACTCTTGAGGAGGTATTTGGGAAAACATATTAGTAACATCAAAACTAACTAGCTTGCTTTGTGGTGGTAAATGTAAGTTAGACAACTTTTTGATTAATTCAGAAGAATTTTTAACTGAATATTTTGGTTTATAATCAAAACTGGTAACTATATTATTTAGTATGTTTGCTAGCATATGGTTGGGTGCATTTATGTATGATACTACTGGTCTAATGGGCATGTTGGGTTTGTGTATTTTTAATAAACCGTATAGTTTTGGTGGTTGTGGATTTGGATTTATTATTTGTCTTTTTTGATAATCTGTTAAACAAACCTGGCAATTTTCTAATGTTTGTTTTAATTCTTTTTGATAATTTTTGGTAGGATTACTAGTTAAAGTTTTTAAGTTTGAATTGGTTATGAAATCATTAATTTTTTGTAAGTAAATGTCATTGGGTAATATAACTAATGTGTTTCCTTTATCTGCCTTGACAGAAATCAGATTATTTACTGAAATTTTTTCTTTAATCGATTTAAGTAATAAATTATTTTGATTATTTATTTTATTTTTTGATTTATTGGTATTGATTGACATCTCTTTTAATAAATTAGCAATTTGAAATTTTGCATATAGGAAATGTCTTTCTTTAAGAATCAGTTCAGAATTGACTGCTAAAATTTCTTTAATATTATTGGTAAATTTTGGAAAAGGGGCAAACTTAAAACCCTTATTTAGGAATTTTATCTGTTGGTCATTGAAATCTGTGTTTGATAAATTTAGAAAACGAGGATGAAAATTTATTATTGTGTCAGGTTTTGTGTGTGGTTGAAGTGCACGTGTGTGTTGTTCTAATCTGGAAAGTTTATTTTTCTGTATTGTGTATTTTTTAAATTTTATTCTACTAACCAATTCTCTAATGTCATTGTCAAATACGTCAAACTCAATTGGATGTAATTTGTGAATGAGTTCTGTGTAAAGTACCTTTAAATAAATGTGCAAATTGTCTCTAATTCTAAACCATCTTTTTGATTCTTATATAGGCCAGACAATTAGAAATTTTGATATTAGATATAAAGAACACGTACGTTGTTACAAATACAAACACCACATAAATCCAATTACGCTAAACACTTACTAGAACAAAATCATTCAATGACATCTAATAACACCATAAAATGTTTACACTTTTGTGATGATAAACGTAAATTAGATATACTAGAAGCTTTTGAAATTCACAAACATTTAAAAACTGTACCGTTAATGAATGAGCAAAATTGATCTGTTAAATTCTTTTCTACTGGACATTTTGGAATAAGAAATCAAGTCATCTGCAGACGATTACCAAGATAAGTAAAAAAGTTATATTGCTATAACAACACTAACTGTTTACTTTCTCATATAACCTTTGACAATGGCATGTAAACATGCCGAAATACGTATAAGGTTAAAATAAATAAATATTGTTAAAGTAATTAAGTATTTTATATACAGATACTCATTAAATATGGACTTTAACGAAGTAAAGCTGGAATTGATAAATACTAGATCTACGGCTAGCCTAATAAGGCACTAAACTGAATTATAGCTCATCTCCATTAGGTAAAAATTTAAAAAAAAATAATTTTTGTAAGTCATACAATCATAGCGATCGTGAAATATTTTTAACAAATAGCATTCAATTTCACTTATTGTTTTCTATGAAATTCTGTTTTTACATTTGCGAGACTATTATAAAACAGCACCAGAAAAAATGTCTAACTAGTGCTTCCTGTTTCAATTTTTTACTTTCCTATACTTTCAGTATAGGGAAGTATTGATTTCATGCAAAATTTCAAAGTTGAGATTTTAACGGAAAAAGTCGGGGAGATTCCATGGACCCCAAAAAAGTAATTTTTAAAAAATGTCTGTCTGTGGGTAGGTGGGTCTGTGGGTGGGTCCGTTACGCTCCATATCTCCGGAACGGCTGGACCGATTTTGATGTGCTTTGGAATGAGAGGGTATATCAAAAATTCACCGACAAAATAAGCTTTTAAAAAAAATCGAAACCGGAAACGGAAGTTAGACATGTTTTTTTTGGTAGCATTTTTTTCAGAAACGGAATTTTGGAAATTGGAATAGTGGAGATTAAAGAAGGCCTTAGGACAAATCAAACGATTTTTTACCGAACTCTCTAGCTTTAAAATGGCGGCCGCTACGAATTTTTGAACATTTCGACTTTAACGCCCATTTACTCAAAAACCAGTTATCTGATTGAAATCAACTACATCTTGTTTGGTAGCCCTTCAGGGTTACTATACCATGAAATATAATTAATTTCGAAAATTACAACCGATCGCAATGACATCGATCCAAAATTTTGGAATTTTTCAAAAAAATATTTCTCAAAAACTGCCCACACGTTTTTGTTTAAACTTTTAAAGCTGACACGTTTGTAAAACATTCTCAAAAGCTAGTCTAAAATGAACTCTCTAATCTGTGTGTTAGTAACTGTGTCATTCATTTGTTTGTGTAAAAAATAACGTAACCTGCTGCCTACGCTCCAAACAAAGTTTCTTGAAATTTTTGCGTACCTAATGTATCTAAAGGCCAAAGTAAATAAAAGTAGTGTTTTGTTTTACTTCCACCAGTTCATGGTCTACTAGATTTTTCAAAATAAATTAAATGACGTGGTAAAACTCTATTCGAATATAAAAAAAATTTAAATGCCGACCATAAGAAAAAAAATGGGCAATGGTAACAGTTATACCAAATCTGATCAAAAATTTAGATTCAGTATGAAAAGGTGTCCTAATAATGCGTTTACTATAAATATGTAATATAAACGACAAATGAGTTATAGCCGAAAACAAAAAATCCAAAATTTCAGTTTTTCCAGTTCTTTCAGAAACTAAGCAAGATAGGTCTAATATCTTTTTGGATTATTAATGGGCATAACATTCCACAACTTTTCTCTAATTTAACCATCGTCGTATCTTTTCAAATAAGCGAGATCCCCATAGTTAACACGCAATTTGATACATCCTGTATACATTTAGTTTCATCAAAATTAGACGAGGTATGAGCGTTTTTGCGTTTTCTGCTCTTAAAACACATTTTCTCGATAAAATCTCAACATCCCAATACTTTTACAACCAACACTTTGCTGTGCTAAACACGGCGTTTGCGTTGATCTGCAAAAATACTAAAAACTAAAAAAACTTTTCACAAAAATTTGTTCGTCTGGTTTTCAAAAGGCAATTTTTCATTATTTTTATTTAATCGAAGTAAAATTACAAGAAGAGGCTTAAGAAGCACAGAGGGTAATATCTAAACCAATATCTTTACTTGTTGGCTGAAATCCAGGGCGAAACCCCATTTATCACAAAAAAAAAACTGCCACGTACAGGGAGATACAAGTTTGATTTTACCACATCTTAACGTGCATCTCTCTTCGATAAATAACACTTAATATCGGTCAATAAAGAACGCACACTGCACATGTGTAGGTAAATTCTAAAAGAAACAAACTATAAAATCGTTCGATATATGGCTTTGCTATTTTGTTATCTAATGACTCACAATGACAAATAGTTACGATACTCACATCCACCTAATCAGGGTTTTTATTTGTTTTAAATCCAAATTTTATACCGCAGAAATCAAAATTTGTACATCTAGTTTGTCGTAAAAGCTCTTTATGATTATTTGTATCAGTGAGCTTTATTTACTAAAGCTTAATTTTCAGCAGTAGTATATTGGACAGAAACCAATTAAAATGAGCTTTGAAAATGTAAGGAAATAAAACATCAACACCAGCTTTTATTTATTCCAATAGTTATGAAGTGTTCTAAATTTTAAACTTATTTTTGAACAGATATATGATAATTACAATACCATTTTTTTATTGTATTTAGAAAGAATAGACCTTTTTTTAATAAACACCCTGTATTTCTTGAAAAAATGTTTCGTAGCTTAATAAACAACTCCTAATCACAACGATTTATTTAAGCAGTCTGGCAGAAAAAGATTCCGTTTTTGTAAAACTCGGCTGAGCTTTCTTCCTGTTTCTTTGTCGTTTCCGACTAAAACTGTGGAGAAATTCAATAGGGAATAAAAAACAGAAACCGTTAAGACTTCGCTTAAATGAACTTACATAGTAATTTCTTTCATAAAAAGAGAAAACAACGCATAAAAGGAAAGAGGGTGACATAAAAGATTTCTGGGTTACACATGGCGCTTTGGCCCAAACTTCTCGCTGGAACTTTTTTGTAGGAAATCTTGAAATTACATACATGATAAAAGTAATAAGAAATGTGCCTGATAAAGTAATAAAAAACCACTGTATTCGTTTAGAATGAAAATATTGCAACTAATCACGCAATGTACGAACGAAATTATTTAAATTATTCAGCAGGTTTTACGTAATGATATCACGACGAATTGCTCAAGGCGAATTATACCAAAGCAGTGGCGTTTCAGAGAAATGAGTTAAGAGTTTAAATAAAATATGCATAATAATTTTGCAATCAAATTTGTACTTTTCAACAGTTTTGATATAAATAAACAAAATTTTTGGAAAAACCAATCTTTTAGAGAATTACTTCTTATTTTCCAAAAATCTTATGCAGAATCCTGTTTGCTGAAATTATCTTTTCATTAGATTTTGTCAATCCTTTCAGATCTTCAGGTTCTAATTAGAAAAAAAAATAAATAGCTATTTTTTGAAAAATAAAACATCAGAAACGTTTTCGGAATTTTGGTAGAATTCTTTTGTCACATGTAATATAAAAAGTGGCTCCAATTTTTTGATATTCTTAGGTTAACTGTTAACAAGTGCTAATTAAAATGATAATTCCAAAAGAGCGAAACGCATTGAAATTGTCTTAAATTAACTAGCACAAGTTAACGTGTCAACCCCAAGTGGGTTTTGGCCTGCTCGACAATCAATGGTCTGCCAAGTGTTTTTGTCGATATCTACCGTCTACTAGTTTTCTCATCTAAGCGGCCTGCGTTCTTTCCATCTTTGCTTAGGTCAGCGCTTCTCAAACTACGCCCCCCCCCCCCCCTGGGGGGGGCAAAGCTGTACAGGGGGGGCGTCGAACATTCCGGTAACTGCAGATCAGGTGATAATGCTGTACCACATCGGCAGCGTTGCCAATATTGCCAAATTGATTTAAATAAGTTTCTGCGTATTGGGTTATTCTGATCTATCTTATATTATGCGGGGGGCGCAGAATTATTCAAGGAAAAAAGGGAGGCGCGAAATACGAAAATTTGAGAACCGCTGGCAAAGGTCAATTTCTACATCTACGAAGCGAGGTGGTTTGGCGGCTATCGTGGCCACCTCTCATTAGGGAGATCCGAATTTTGTTTGTCCCTGGGCCATCTGTCCTGTCCCAGGTTTGACAGTGGTTTTCTTGAACCACAAGGTGAATACTGGGACAGTACTATCCGAGCACGAGACCGTAAAAAACCCTCACTTCGGTGAGAAGCGTGACAAAGGCACACTTAACGGGGTCTGCGTTGTATCGGTCGGTGAATTGGTACATCCGTATACCATCCACAAGGAATTCTCAAACAAGTTGTAGCTGATGCAGGTCAGGCGACTACATTTTGAGTTAATGGGCGTAAAAGTCGAGATTTTCAAAAAGTTGTAGCGGCCGTCATTTTGAAGCTAAAGAGTTCGGTAAAAACGTGTTCGATTTGCCTTAAGCTCTTCTCTCATTTCACGGTATGATAGATTTCTAAGAAAACAATTTTTATAGGCAACCCTACAATGTCGCATACCGCATAAGAATAGAAAGAACGGAATTGCCCGCCCTACAGCTAATTAGATGCGCTTCGGATTTTGAACTAAAAGTCGATATAAATATAAAAGCATATTTAAAGAGTTATCAAAAAGGTACATAAAATATAAAATATACTTTTTAACTAAAGCTACTTGATAGGCGTAGTTAAAATCACGTAACTGCCGGGAAAAGCGTTTAAAAGTATCGTTTTGTATCTTAATTTTATAAATTAAATTCTTGTTGAACCTAATAAAATACTTCAAATAGTCTATCAAACTGATAAAAGTTAAGAAAAAAGAGAAGCAAAAATAGTAGATGAAAGACAAGAACTAGACAAAGAAAGCATAATCAGAGCAAGAGCGGGTAATTCGAAGAGGAAGAAGAAATATTTCACTTTGATACTTCTCTTGCTCAAATCAATATATTCTCACGTTAACAACCGTAAAATAAGCAGGGCAAAATAACACACCACTTATGGTAGAAAAAAATGTTTTCTTACATAAAAACTTTAAAAATCAATTAATGTTATCATTAAAGAAGGGTAATAAGAGTATGGGGACAAAGAAGATGTGGCCAAGAGAAGAGAGATGAGTTACAAAGATAATGAGTATATATGGAGAAGGAGAAAAAGAGAGGATACTAAAAGTACGTAATTGTGGAGAACAGGAAAGGCAGAAGAAATAAGTAAGAGGTGAATAGGTAAAAGTAAACAAAACTGGTGAGAAAGAGAAGGAAAGATGGAAAGAGAAACGAGATGAGAAAAAATAGTAGAGAGAATTGTTGAGGAAAAGTAGAAAGGAAATACGAAATACCATAAAAAAGAGAAGATGAGAAGAGAAATAGTAAGAGGGAAGAGAAGGACAAGGTAAAGAAAGCATAAAGACGAGAACAAAAGAAAATGAACATAGGAAGAAAATCATTTTGATTATCATTACGCTCAGTAATATTTGACTCTTTATCAACAGTAGCTTAAATACGGCACATATTTCTAGTACTAGTAGAAAAAGATGATCTCTTTAATAAAGAAAGATACGAAGAGTGTTGGGACGAAAACGAAGTCAACAAGGGGAGAGAGAAAGGCAACAAAGATAAGGGTTACATGGGACGAAGAAAAAAAAAGGAGATAGTGAAAGTAGCTGATTGAGGAGAAAAGGAAAAGCAGAACAAACATATAAGAGATGAGTAGGGAAAAGTAGAAAAAACTCGTAAGGAAGAAAGATGAAAATAGCTACAAAACGAGAATTAATCATTAGCGAAAAATGTTGAAGAATACAAGAGGAAAAAAGTAGAAGATGAAAAGGGAAAAAATAAAAGGGATAGGAAGATTAGGTAAATCAAACTTAGCAGGGAGCAGAGATAATGGAAAAGGGAAGAAGGAAACTCATTACCGTCAAGAATTTGGGCTCCTTACATTCATGTCTTCGACAAAAAAAAGGTGTCGGCCAACCACCATTTTTAAATATTTTTAAAGATTTTAAAAATCATTAATTTTTAAAAAAAGTCGAAATTTTGTTAAAATTTTGTTTTCAGAACTTTTATGCTATTAATAGCACCTAACCCGAATAGCTATTTTGGTATAATTTTATCAAAAGTAATATTCCGATTCCGATTTTTCTTGAATTGATTGTCCTAGTGCTCAGACGATAATTTAAACGGTGCGAAGCACGAGTAAAATTGTCTTAAATTAACTAGCACGAGTAATGTATCAACCCAAATTTATCACAGGAAACTTGTGGCAACGTGTTTTATTTGTAAATCGGAAATGATAGTCATTTTTCGCGTGTTGTAGCGCATCTGCCTTCTTAACTTGTCGCCCTTATCAGTTGTTAATTTTCTATAGTGTTTTCACTTATTAGACACCACTAGTGCTTTTTTTCCCAAAAAAATTGATTTCACTGGTTGTCGACACAAAAATCGAGCCCTCTGATTGGCTAAATAAAATATGTTTGTTATAGTCAATCACGAGCATTTTACATTAAACCGTCATACAATTTCCATAAGTAGTTATACAAATATTTGTACATTAAAACATGAACCTTAAGTCACGTTTATTACTAACAGCAAAAACTATATTTCCTAAATACCATAACACCTCAAGTATCTCACCAATTTATCACTTTACGTACATCCATATTTCACACATTCCATTAAAGGAGTGGATGTTCGTTTATGGGGTAGTATATCCCGCACAAGGGTCCAATTACAGAAAAATAGTAATAATAACAAGCCTTTTATGAGGCAGTTTCAGACGAAAAGTCCAAACGAGTGACGGGTGACATGACGTCCTGATGAATCCTGGCCGGCGTGGGGAAGATGTAAAAAATCCGCCCTTGCTTTCCGCTCAACGACCCTCTTGCGGTAGCTAAGCATGGCGCGTCTAAACTTTAAGAAGAAAGCTTTTATAGTATAAAGGTCCCAGCAAGTGATGAAAGAAATAAGAACGCGCGCGGGGGTGTATTGGGGGGTTGTAAGGCTATGCTCTTATCTCCAGTTAAGATTTCACATTTACGGCGGTTCTTGTCGCGGGTTTATGGTTGTTTTTACGAGCCAGCAGAGTAGGCTGGCGCGAGATTGGCTTCTTTTGCTTACTTCCGTTCTAAATTGGAACTGTTGCGACCTGGATTTCCGGTATGGACGTATATGCTTCCGTTACATTCAATTACGTAGGTACGGGATTAGTGCTTGTATTTTGCCGCCCTTTATGAGACTCTACACTTACTCCTGACAGCACAGCTATTTTTAAAACGCTTTACTGAAGATTACTAAGGCAATGAGGATTTAGCTGATAGTCCTACTTCTATTCTATTTGCAGGAATTAAACTAACATAAATAAAATAGAACTATACAGAAATTAAATAAACATCTCTGTTACCGGGACACTAGAATTTTCAAGAATAATCAAAGGAAGTACAACTTTCAGACCACAAAGTGGCTGTGATTGTCTATAAAGTAACCCCCCCTCCCCGCCCAACTAACTTTTGAACGACTTGATATTTTTCTACAAAATTTGGTGTGCTGTAATGAGAAATTAAATACTATTTTCAGACCATATTAAAATTTTGTATCATCTAAAATGGCAACTGGGCGCCATTTTGAATTTTTTTTAAATAGAAATGGGGGTCGAGTGACACCTCATTGGAAAGGTCTGTTAGTTCTGCTTCTGATCCTAGAGTTTCAAACAAAATATTCAGCCCTAACAAAATGACAATGTTTGAAGATAAAGAAGTCTATTTAAAAAAACTAAGAATTAAAGCTTAAATTAATTAAATAAAGTGTTCGAAATGTTTACCATTCACTTCTTGGCACATAAAAAGTCGGTTATGAAATTCCGAATTTCAAAGCCTGGGACTTTAACCACTAGACCACCCGCCGGCCCTCGCAAATGTTTGGTAGATTCTATCTACTGAAGCAAGTTGTATTAAAATTATAAGAACATTTAAAGAATAGAAAAGACAGCAGTTTTTAGGTACTTTATTAAAATTTGTAAGATATGTTTTTTGTAAGGCAAATTGCAGTCTATGTTACGTTCTACAATCTAAACAAATGTTGCATTTGTCTAGGAATGTGTCAAAACTTAATTGGCAACAAAATTGTTACGACCCACTGACGAAGAACCACGTAGGTAACTAGACTTGTCAGGTGATAGAAGAGTTGCTTAAGGGCAGACCAGCCAGTACTTAAGAAAGCATAGTAAATACGGGGCGAATGTTTGAGTACGTTGCAATACTATAAAAATAACATTGCAGTGTTTGTTGCATTTAATTGTTTAATGTTAGATTGCTAATACCTATGTAAAGGTGGCACTAAATACAACTCAATACTCTTGATGAATCATTAATTAAACAATTATCAATATTATTGTTAATTGTTTTTCTTGTAATGGTGGTGGTGGTGGTGGTTGTTGTTGTTGTTGTTGTTGTTGAACACAATTACGGCATAACAAGCCTGTGAAGACAGCTAACTGTGTAGTTAGATTCTAAGTAGTTGTATTAAAGAGTATTAACTAGTGACCCACCAGAACGTATATCTTGGGGTTGTACCAAAGAGTATTAACTAGTGACACCCCTCCCCCCAAAAAGTATATCTTGGGGTAGTGAGGGATGTCCATTTTTCCCAAGTGTATGTTCATATCTGTCGAAAGAGAAGGATTCCTAACGACGAGTAGATCGACATGGCTGCGATTTCCAGCGATTGGATTAACAATCGGTTATCTGATATTCGGGCTTAATAATCGCCCTAATCTCATCTCACAGGTTTTTTGATACCATGAGTTGGTGCGGTAAAGAATATTATAACACACTCAAAGGGAACGGTGTAACTGCTAGAGGCTAAATGGTATTTAGACGAGAAAAATAACTCAAAGCGCGGATTTACAGAGACCAATAAGACTTAACCTCCCTCTTTTAGAAAAATCGCAAAAAAGATACTGGAATTCTATCTGTTAAATATTTAAACCAAACCCAGCAGAAAAATACCTAAATTACGGAATTATGCAGCAAAGGCAATAATGTGATAGGTTTTGAGGTAAATTTTTGGAAACAGTGTTTCTAAACCCATTTTTAGGGTTGCTATAGCTAAATGCTAAAATATGTTTAAATTCTGCCTGAATTCGCATTCATATTTTTCACTCTTCTAACTCACCACAGAAAACGTAAAATATTGGCCGTTGAGTCTCTCCTCTTACTTGTCAAATACGCCATGTTCATAACAAATAAGGCCGATAAGAGTAGGAGTAGCAGTAATTAGGAATTGTTTTATTAGTTTCCAACGGGATGTCGATTTTGCTAGATCAGTGTGATTCATTATTTAAACTGAAAATTTGATATTTTGTTTTTTTGGCCCTAAAATTGTCAGATGCTATTAAAACGCGTTTAAATTGTTCTACTTTGAAAAACAGTTTAGCTTGCGGAGATATTTCTTGCTCGCTTCTGTGAATTACAATCCGTCCCATTATCAATTCTTGGAACTGCAACTGAATACTTTCCCCGTAAGTAACATACTTTGATTACGTTACGATAGTCAGGGCGTCGTTAAGATAACAAAACTGAAGGGGGAGGGGCGCACTAGACCCCATACAGAATACGTGGTATATTTCAATATACTTTTAAATAGACTTTACGTGTTGTTCTGTGTTTTTTTATAATATAAAATAAACTTGGGAGGACGCAAATTACAAATTTACTCGAGAATGCAACTTGACAGCATCGACCGATCTTCACTCACCGTCAAAAAATTCGGAAGCCTATTTTTTTATTTTTTTTATTTAATGCATGATTACCTATCAGGTTTAGCTACTGTACTTTAAACCCTTTTTTTGCAGGATAGTCAATTGCTGTTAACGCAACTGTCATATTTTATTTATTGGGCTATTTGCAACATAATTGTATTATGAAGCTTATGAATTATGAGAAGCTAATTTGTTGAAACTTTTCCGCTCAAAATTTGCAAGTTCAAATTAATTTATTCAAACACCGTTTTAAAATTATTTGTTGTCCATTACGATTGTGACGGCAGAAAACGTCACGAAAATTGTAGCGTTATTCGAGGACGGCAGAAGTGACCAGCTAGGAATCGGGTTTTACCATCGCTTCGCGTAAGTTTTCCACGAAACTCCAAAATAACTATAAATGGATGATTATGATTATTTTTTAAACTTGTAAAAATTTGTGATTGTTTATACCTTCAAACTAGTTTTTGCCTCGATAAATTTATGCAATAGTGAGATGTAACAAATTAAACAAGTAAAATATTTAAATGCAGTGTTTATTATAGATGTTTAATTTAAAATACAAAATCTCTAAAAAGTTTTCTTACTTTATGTGAATGTAGGCGATTTAAAATTGTTCCTCTTTCAGCAAACTCGACATAAAAACGTAATGTTTACGTTCGATTTTTATTTCTAGTTCCTGTTTGAAAAAGTACGAAAAACATGGGGAAATAAAAATTTTGCAGCCCTATAAAATCAGAAATCGTCGTTTTGTAGTGGCACCTCAGCCCATTGGAAATCGCTCTAGAAGGGAGACGATTTTATTTTAGAGCAGAAAGTACGAATATTGTGTGGTCGGCTTCATTTGGTTTTACGGGTCAAACGATTCGCAAAGTTGCTGGAGGACGTGACGGGGCTTCTCTTCCGTGTTCCGTTTTCGTTCCCGTACTTTTGCTTATTGTTCTTTTTGTTTGTTCTCTAAATTTGTTTCGTGTGAATGAATCCTTTTAGGTGTTAGGGGGGTTTGCTTTGGGCACGAGGCTTAATTTTGAATTTACTCTCAAGTTTGCGTATTCATTATGTTTTGTCTTTCTGAAAAACAAAAGTATAGGAGAACCTGTGAGCAGGTTTTAAGAAAACCAACTCCATTTCCTAACTTTCTATTAATATAAGCTGCCAAAATTAATAAATTCATGGTCCAATAATTTACAAAAAATTAAAAAGCTCAAGCACTTAATGGCCTTTATCACATGTATATGATACAATTTTTTATCTACGTCTGCTCAAAATTGAAAAAATTATATAATTTTATTTAAAAACAGAGTAGCATTGTATCTACATAATTTATTATCGTCATAGCAACCAAACATTTTTTGTCAATAATTGAGTTGTTTTTAATTTTTCCTTGATTTGTGGTGAAAATTGTGAAAAAACCGGTAAATATAATTGAGTGATTGTGACAGTATTCCGTCGGACATAGAAGAAGCTGCAACGATGGTAGTTTCTTCATTGTTATCAGAAAAATCAAAAATGGAGTATGAACAAGCTTATGGACGTTTTGCGAATTGTCATATCCCACTGAGCGGGATAAGTGATCCGTATCCCATTGAGTTGGATAATAAACATCATTATGCAACTCAAATGAATGATATAATAGGTTCTTATCCTAGCAGACGTTTTTTTTTAAAGAGTCATGAAGCCGTGCGTGAGCACGACCCCATGATGTCCATCCCACCCCCTTGCCCGGGCTCAGCACTCTAAGTGCTCTTCACCGGTCTAAAATGCCCCACCCCTGAAAGACAAGCAACCCAACATACACACCTACATACGCCATCCATGGACCCGCCGGACTCGAACCTACTGCCATTGGGAGTCTAGTTTCAAAGTCTGGGACTTTAACCACTAGACCACCCGCCCGCCCTCTAGCAGACGTAGATAAAATAGTTTTACCTACTTATTTGAAGTTTGTAAATATCAAAACGGGCTGTTAAAGCAGGTGTTCTCAAACTTTTTTCATAATGTTCCATTTATTTTTTTTTTAATTCTTGAAAGTACCCCAATGCAATTGTTGGGACATATCGAAAACTAATATTAGTCAAATAGAGTTATCAGTTTTAGTCAAAAGATTTCTTTATACAGGGTGTTTTTATAAATGATAGTAAATATTTTTGAAGAGAGATAGAAGATCAAAGAAATATTTAAATATTAAAAAACGGAAAAGCTTCCTTGCAGAGTTATAGCTTCCCAAAAATAAAATCGCGATGTAATTAATAACTTCGCCATAAATTACGATACTTGATTCAATTTTTTTATGAATATTTTATTATTGATTAAATGCATTTTTATTATTTTTTTCGTTAAAATTTATTAGCTAAAAACATAGATGTGCGATGTGCTCGAGTGATCGTAAAAAACATCTTTCAGAGCAGGCCATGACCGAAGTGTGAAAGTTGGCAATACTTAATGTAAGCCAATTGTCAAATGTTGACAGCTGTAAAAGTTTTTGGTTAGATAGTAAGTTAAATGTATCTAACCAAAAATTGCTACAGCTGTCAACATTTGACAATTCGCTTATATTAAGTATTGCCAACTTTAACACTTCGGCCATGGCCTGCTCTGAAAGATGTTTTTTACGATCACCCGGTATCTCTTAACTTGTTTTCAACACAATTAAGATTTTCTAAATTTGACTTGTAACTTGTTTTGCAAAAGTACATAGGTACAAAACATACTTTTGTTAAAAGTGGCTAAATACCGCCGTTTTCGAGATATGTCGAGGTTTGTAAAAAAATCGAGTTGCCATGAAAGTCAGAGTGTTTCCATAAGATGTACAAATACTTTGTACAAACTTTGATAAATTCTATACATCAAATGTACGAATTTAATTTCGTGTTGCGTGCGTCAAACAAAATTTTGCGACACCCATGAATTGTCTTTGCAGACCACCGAAAATACGCGTACCTCACTCTGAGAAACACTGTGTTAAAGGATGTGTAACCACTTCACATATTAAAAATTAACTAAATCTAAAACTACACTTGTCATTTTTCCAAGTGGCTACGCCTACATGTATGTTGACCAAAGTTACGCCACCTTTTTGTTTACTTTGTTATTCTAACGGTCTAAATTTTCCAATTAGGTCGAAATTCGCTGACTTTCAGCGACCGTTGAAACCGTTAGAATTTACTTCATATACGTGAGAAAATTAACTTCTTTTGATTGGTTATCGTTCATGTTCTGCTCCTATAAGTACCCATAACTCTTAAAAAAAATCAAATTCTAACTTTCAATAAAAAAAATGTTACTTTTACATACAGTTTTTACTTTTTAACACCACTGCGTAACATTAAAAATTAAGCGCCAAATAAATAGAGCGTTGCCTTTAAACACAGTATCGCATACGAGAAGGCGGAGCTTATAGGGCCAACTGATTTCAGCTACTACACAATCAACCAATCTATTATTCTTCATACGTTTGCATGCACATTGATAAAATAATGCAATGATCAGATGCAAAGAAATAGTAGGAATATCAGAACGCAGTAAGCACCGCTATGGCATGGCCTCTGTAGTTTTTACTTTACTTACGCCGGTCAGGGGCAGTTAGGTGCAGCGTGCAGCTATTCTTTGTTTATTTATTTCATACGTAGTTTGCAAATTTGTAGTAAATATGAAAATTCTCGTTTGCCCAGCTTTTAAAAGAAAAATGTAATGGATACTCTTACGAAATCAAATAGAAATAAAAATCATGGGCCATGTACTTCAACATGACTAGGGCCGTTACAGACAAACAGTAGGAAGGGTATAAAAGAATAGACTGGCTAACTGGTAGCGATATTAAAAATAAGCTATTTTGCTGGAATTATCTACTATTTTCATCTATATCTAACCTCTCAAAAGTATAGTCTGAAACAGGATACTGTTTTAAAAAAATCTTTCAGCTGCAATTAAAAAAAATTTTGCCACTGCCTACCCAAATTTTGAACCCACGGAACGGCTCTGATAAATACAGACCCGATTTCAATACAAATCAGTAGGAATTCTTTTAGTTGCGAAAGAACTTCCCACCCTAGAGTTTCTCGGTTACTTGCGACTGAGAAAACTCAGTTGCGAGGGATAGAACCAAGTCTCCTAGTTGCGGGAGACTTCCTCAAGACACTCTTCAAAACACCCTAATTGCGGGGCTACTTCTGAAACTTCATCTCTCCAGTACATCTCCCCTAAGCTGTATACTATTTATTTTGTTACCTGTAAAACTTTGTTTTTTATTTGTACGTTGAACCGTTGGTAACTTGAGTAGGCGCGCTGACTGAGCATAGCTCAATCCGCCCCGAAGAGGGACGTGGTGGATAAGACTTACGCTAGGTGCCGCCACAATAAACTAAAGAGGCTGTAATGGCCGCCTTACATTATATCTGATCGGCTTAACAATCGGTTAACTGGTATCCAGTGCGATAAGTGTCTTATTCTTCTATTACATGCTTACATGGGCGTTGAATTAGTATACTGAAGATAATGTTTGTAAAACACTGAAAGAATTAACTGTTAGAGCTTACGTGGGATTTTCACCGGAGATATACCTCCCCCGTAAGTAATATGGTTTGACCGTGCTTTGCCAGCGTTAATACTGGTATAATGTGTCTGGCAACAACATATTTACGAAAAGTACGTAACTAAAATAAGCTTGCACAAAATTTAGCAATAGCAGTAAAGCATTGCTTTTGGTAACCATGGTTACAAGAGTTGTTGACATTTCTTAGTTAACATCGCAAAACAGTTCGAGTTTTTTAAGTATAATCTTTGATTAAGTGTATAATAGTCAATGGTATAATGTTCAAACACCTTTTTCTAATGAATATTTTTTTTTGGGGCCAGCGGGTGGTCTAGTGGCTTTGAAACTAGACTCCCAACGGCAGTAGGTTCGAGTCCTCTGCCCGTTGGAAAATTTTCTGACTAAGTTAAATCCGGCGTGTCCATGGATGGTGCGTGTGGTATGTATGTTGGGTTGCACGTCTTTCAGGGGTGGGGCATGTTAGACCGGTGTATAGCGCAAGGCCGCTGAGCCCGGGTAAGGGGGTGGGATGGAAATTATGGAGTCGTACTCGCGCACGGCCTCATGATTCTTTTAAAAAAATGAATATTTTTTTTATGTTATCTAGACGTAGAAAAAATAGTGTATGCAACTCTTATATAATGGCTATTAATGCACTCACTCGTATATTAATAGCTATCATTATAGATTGGTTGCATAATATACTGTTTAACGTCCCACAACTGTTACAATTAATTGGATAAATTCTGAAGTTTCCGGTTTGTCCGGTCCAATTTTAAAATTATGATTTTTAAACCTGAAGCTCGGGGCAGCAAGTAACCTTTCTCGGTGCCGGAAGTTGCACATGCCTGTGCTAGTCCGCCTCTGGCTTTAAGCCAGTGTTGACAATTTTCCTTTAACTTTAAATTTTAAATTAATTTTCCTCTGATTTCTTTCAAGTTTGACTAAATTTCTTACACAGTCAATGAAAATTACAAGTGCCATAGATATTAACTTCTGGAAGTGCTGCATAACCCATTTTTTGTACAGGCACCTTCGGCAGTTGAGCGTCGTCGTAGAATTTTATGGTTTAGGACTTTATTGGAAGTTTTTATGTCGTCAGCACTATGTTACCCCTAGGTGTAAATCATAGCGAGGGCTGAAACAGTAGATTTTCTGCGTTACCGACACTTTTATAGACTCCGATTTAGAAGAATCGATGTGTTCTTTAGAACCTTCCGCTCTAAATGGCTTCAAATGAAGCTGTTCTTTTGTAGCAGTTTATATCACGCTTTGGTAATCGTCGCTCGATTTTACGTCCAGTCGGATTTTAAAACCTTAGTTTAATAGTGTTTGTTTTTCTGGCTTCTTAATTAACGACCGAGTCCAAGAATTGCTGTACTGTAAACGGTGCAAACACGAATTGTAAAGGAAAACAAATTGAAAAATTCGTCTTTTTACCTTTCGGCCAAGTTTTTTTAGCTCTTACTGGCCAATATACGAGTTATGCCTAAAAATCCTCCATTGGAAAGCAACTCCGGGAGGTTTTCTTTTGGTCGTTTACCTGAACAGCTTAATTGGATAATCACCAAAATAAAGGCTATAACCAAATAATAAAATCGATTTAATATTTTAACGAATAAATATTGTTTACAATATTAACAAATACTAAAAACAAAAAATTTAGTATTTTCATAAATTTCTACTAATCTCAAAATTTCATCAAATTTTCAAAAAGTTTGTAAATCACTTAAAATTATCATAATCAAAAATTTTCATAACTATAAATTATATAATTTTTCAAATATTTCATAATTTTTTATTATTAAACAATTATATTATAAATTAAACAATTTTCATAATTTCCAGCATTTAGAAAATTAAAAAACAAATTTTTTACAATTTTTAACCTTTCAAAATATTTAAGTTTCTTTTTTTTAATTTTCAATAATTTTCAAATAAATGGTAACTCTTTTTTCACTAATTTTCTAAATTTTCAAACATTTAAATTAAAAAAATTATTTCAAATTCAAATTTTTTAAATTTTGAAAATGAATAAAATTATAAAAATTTTTAAACCTTTCAATTACAAAAATTGTCGAAATTTTTAAAAATCATAATTTCTTAAATTTTATAAATTAACAAAAAAGTTATAAAATTTTAATAAACAACAAACAGTGAAAGAAAACTTATATTAACCTTGTTTTTTCATTATCTCAATCCCAATAAGTGTTGGACCACCTTGTATATAATTAATTTAAAATATATTGAGCTTATGTGCAATAAATACCATTTAAGCTGTTTTTATGTTTTTTTTTTTAAAAATGGGTGTGGGGGCGTGTGATTAACATCTTATATGAGAATCGCGGCAAAAAAAAGCTTGCGCTCCACTACCATAGTCTGTTATAAATACTCGACTGTGATCGTAAAACTGTTCAAATTTTTAATAATTCTAAAGTAATCTAATCGTAAAACGCCTAGGCACCAGCCAACCCTTCAAGCACCTCTATACAGTGTGTGGCAGCCCGCTGTAATTGGTCGATTGCCGGTTAAGTACTAGAGATAGAGAAAACTTTTTTCAATAAAAGTTATTCGGGGTCGTGTGTACTATCACATAAAAATATTGTGCATTATACAGGGTGTCCAATATCAGAGTGGGATAGCAAACTCATATTTTTTAAATTAAACACCCTGTATATTTTTGCAAATTTTTGCAAGTTTTTTTGTTTTTAAATTTCGTTGCGGTGTTGCCAAGTTATTCAAGATTATTCTGTAAATTTGGCATTTGCAGACCTTACTAGTAAAATCTGTACAAGGCGTATTTTTGCAGATTAAAGAATTTTTTTCAGGAAAATATTAGTCAAGACCGTGTGCTATTTTTCAAATATTCAAGTGTAGGCATTTTTTACGCCTAACGATTAGGCAACATAGTATGCACACTTACTGGTTATGCAACCAACCGCACACTATGAATATATTTAGTTTCTTTTAGTCGTTTAGTTACTTTTATGCGGACGTGGCAGGCCCGTTGGACGAGCATCTACGATGACTCCCGAAGGGTTCTGCGCAGTAGCGGATCTAAGCCGGTTGACGGTTACAGTCAAGATGCATGGATAGCTAATATATATATATTGGTGTTTTCACTTTTTAATATTTACATTGTTTTGCGAGGGACCCACAAATGTATTGCCGCGAGAGGGCAGCAGTGACGGTACATTTCTCTGACAGCGTCCGTGAATTTTAACCTAATCCTCCTGAAATGTTCTGACAGTTGACGAGACAATTCGATTCCTTCAAAAAGTAAAATAATAACGAATAAAAGCATACTTCGGTGATTTATTAATTAACACACCAATGTAATTCACAAAACTCAATTTAGTAGAAGCTTCAGCTTAGTAAAAAGACAGACTACCAGCAGAAAATTAAAGAGGAGTAAGTACTGTTTTAATTTTAAACAAATATGTATGTAGAATAACAATTAACTAGTAAAAACACAGTTAAGAAGTTGAGAAATACTTAAATTAATTATTTTCAGGCAGTTAAAAGAATTGTACTTCCGATCACTGTTGATAATAATCACAGCATATAAAAATTTCCTTTTGCTGTAATTTAAACAATCAACGTCCTTTGTATTTTAGTAGGCAGCTACATGTTACAAGGGAAAAAGCTGGTTTAATTTAAAATTACACTAATGCTAAATTAACTACAATTTAGCATACTCTACAATTTCTAAATAGTTAGGTATATCTATTTAATTATGTTTCTCATAATGATTGCAATATTTTTTAGGATTCATAACAACACGAATAAAGGAAAAGTTAAAAGAGCCTCTTTACTTCATTTAAATGAAGTCTGCACAATTTTCGTTTGCCAAAGCAATGGTATACAGTGTGATTCATAACATGTGGAACGAATTTTCAGGATAGATTCAGAATCTAAATATAATCGAAAGAATTCTCATAAACATGGGCCTGAAACCCCTTCATTATAGGGTTACATAATTCACATAATTAGTTATTCATGTAGTTGTAATAATTTTGGTTTGAATAAGAACACCAGAGGTGTCTCGTACGGGGGGGGGGGGGAGGTCACGTAATTATGTTCTACATATTTTAGATTTTAGCATTTTTTTGAAAAATCTTATTCTCCATACAAAATTGGCCAAAAACATGTTCTCATGTTGAAAATTTCTAAATCTAACAATTTTCGAGATAATATGCTTTTCAAAAATTAAATTGCCATGAAGGTCTAATAAGTGTTTTCTTAATACGATAGAATAGAATAGTTTACACAAAACTTTGAGAGTAAATTCTATAAACATGTGTCCATAAAAGCTGCTTATGAAATTAAATCTATGGAAGAGAATACTGTTCCCACTTCTGTAGACTGCAACTTGCCCGGTAATGAAGAGTTTTTGGGCACATATTTATAGGAACTTTTTATTATTTTCAGATTCTTAATCTGTACTGAAAGTACATCCCAACATGTTATCAATCATCCTGTGTGCATCGCCACATATAACCACAAAAATATGCGTTGATTCCTCAACTGCAACTGGTATGTCACCATCCCAGTGGCAGAATTACCAGGTCGAGAACCCTGTGTTATGATTACCTTGTCAACGTGCCATCATAGTAGGACAACGACAAATATAATAGTGACTACTTGTTCAGTGAAAGCTGCATTTGTATTTATTCAAAGCGTACAGACATGCAGTCATGTATGGTTTATGGTTTAATTATAATTTTTTGCAGACTTGCAAAACGCATTAATTATTTTATAATTTAAAAGATTTTTTTAATGAATTGATGTTTATATCAAGTATATGTTATTGGAATGCTTGTCTAGTGCTTAAGTTAACATGCTAAAAAAGTACTAAATTAGTTAACGTAGATTTTAATGTTTTCATGTTTTTTTACGTATTTTATGTGTTTTAATCCTGGTTTATACAAGCTACCCTTTGATATTTAAATCTTAGGTTTGAGATGAATATTATACAATGTTTATTGTGATCTGTATAATAGGCAGGAGCCCTTCTGAAATTTTGTAAAATAATCGCTATCCGCACACAAGTAAATAATAAACTTTTGAAGTACTTAAAATACTTGTTTTTATTACTAATTATAATGTTAAAGAGATGCACTATGTCTAGAGTGACTGTCCGCATAGATTTTGTCAATACAGTACAATTTTAATGTATTATTATGTACTGATTTTTGTTTCTGTTCTATTTTTAATGTTTTAAATTACGTTTATCATTTTGTGCTTATGCGGTTTGTATGTTACACAATTATAATATGTGCAGGTAGATGGTACCCTCGTAGGCAACTGTTAACCGAAATGACATTAAAGCACTGCATTAATTCTACGATAAAATTGCGCAGTTACTTCGTTGTCTTCTAATTCGATTACATCTTTATACTTTACTACTGCTATTGCCTACTTTCACTAAATAATTGCAATAAAAATTAGTACTCTATAGTGTTTAAGGAAATATGTAGAGTAAGCAATAAAGTATGATTCATATGGGTCAATTATCAATTTTTTTCATGTTTCTTTTTTTAATTACAATGCCTTACAGTCATCCCATTCTATAACTACATAAACTGTAGCATTCCACCCTGACCCATGCACATAATAAACATCAAATCGGGCGCATCAAATTGCTTTACAGAACCAATTTTGTTTTCGATTTTTTTTTCTTCGTATTTTTGCTTTGCAATAAGTCTTTTGGAGTCTTATCGATGTCAAAACTGAGTGCATTGAAACTGTTTTTTTTTCGAATTTTCCAAGAAAATCAAAACCAAGTTTTACCGCCTCCTCGCATTAACAATCGTTTTCCCGAAGTTGAATAACTACAGTGCCCGCTACAGTGATAATCAGTGTGAAGATATAAATTTTCAGGCTATATTAAATATTAACCTTTTCAATATTACAATAAATAATGAATTATAGGAAAATATGATCGAGAATAGTTGTCACTATAATGTTCTTATAATTCTTGAATTATGACAGTATAATATCACAGTATGAACAAAGTCAGGTTAGAATAGCATTGCGTGCGGATTTTAAATTTGACGCGCAAACGTCTTTTTAGTACCTACTGCGCCATCTCTCCGCAAAACATTTCGTGACGCCCATATCAAACTCGAGTGACAACACCATACCTTCCAGTCATCTTGGTTACAGTTTTAATTTAAAAAAAAATGGAGAACGCTTATGTTTTATGTCTTAAGATTTTTATGAATAAAGTGTGTTTAAAGTTAGAAAAGTTGTGTTTTAAATTTGAATATTGTTCCCCCACGAGCGCCCACAGTTTTTCAGAAGTGGGATTCCAATATTCATAAATTTAAGTAAGTATTAGTGATTTCAAAATGGGAAAGGATGAAACAAATGACGGTGACAAAGGAAAGGACAGTGGTGAAGCTTCTGGTGGCGGAGCCCCAGATCAAGCGACGGCTTCGAGCCTTGTTACAGTCGAAGAGTTAATACAGTCGACAGTAAGGGCAATTATTTTGCATAACGAAACGACCAGGACAAGAGATCGCGAAGGAGAAACGGCAAGTAGCTCTTCCCGACCGAATTTCAAAAATGCTGAAATCGCCGCATTATTGCCCGAATTTAATGGCGATCAACTGGACGTCGATACATGGCTAAAGCGTGTCGATGCTGTACAAACCACTTATGGCGTAAGGGACGAGGTGCTTCAACTAATTGCCGTAGGTAAGCTGAATGGACAAGCACGATCGTGGTATCATTCAAAAGTGGAATTTATCACTATGTCGTGGAAAGATTTGAAGGTAGAAATGCAGAAAGTGTTTATGTCGAGGCCGGATCGCGTTATGTTGATGAGGAAGTTTGAGTCGCGTCGATGGCAGAGGAATGAAAAATTCTCGACGTATTTCCATGAGAAAGTTCTGTTGGGCAACCAGGCTCGAGTAAGCGAAACCGATTTGGTGGATTATGTAATAGATGGATTTGATCATGGAAATCTTCAGAGCCAAGCCAGAATGCGAAGTTTCAATTCACTTCAAGAATTATTAAGTGTCATGAATAATGTGACACAAAGTGATCGTGGTGCAAGTGATCGCAGCAGTGCAAGTGCGGGAGGAAACAGAAGTGACGCTACGCGGGAACGAAGGCCCGCAAAACCATCAACATCCGGTCAACGACCAGGTATAGCTCCTAGATGCTTCAATTGCAATCTAGAGGGCCACCGTGCTTCTGAATGCCCCCGACCCAAGCGTGAGAGGGGTTCATGTTTCCGGTGTGGACAAATGAACCACCGCTACAAAGATTGCCCTGAGACAAGACCGCCCCAAACAGACCGCACAACCAATGTTGTGCATGGACTTTGTAATCCGTTTGTTGTACCGTTTACTTTTACAGTCCATGACGAATTCCAATCTGTTTGTCAATTTAGTTTAAAGGCATTAGTGGACTCAGGTAGCCCCATAAGCTTAATCAAGAGCAAATATGTTACTCCTGATATGTATACTGGTTCAATACCAGACACTCATAAATTTACTGGCATTAACAACTCGAAATTGCATATTTTAGGTATTTTTCGGGAGAAAATTTGCGTTCAAAGCACTTTTATTTTTATAAACTTTTATGTAGTACCTGACGAAACCATGTCTTATGCAGCTATTTTAGGTAGAGATTTTATATCCGATCCTTCCATTGTTGTAAATTTTGGGAGTACTGTGCAGGTTTCACCTGCAGAGGATATTGACAAACCTCAAAATGTTATGACTGAAATTTTAAATATTAATTACAGGGAGGAACCAAGTAAAATTCAAAATGAGTTGCAGATTAGTCCACTTATGAACGATATCGTTAAATCCGACTTTGGTAATTTATATTATAATAGTTATGTTGCGCAATATGGCATTAGTGGTGTAGAGCACGCATTTGAAATGTCGATTTCTTTAAAACATGAACAACCAATTTCGTTTAGACCTAGGCGTTTGTCGTTTTATGAAAAGAACAAACTTCAGCAAATTTTAGACAACTTTTGGCAAATAAAACTATTAGGCCTAGTAATTCCCCTTATTCCAGCCCAATTGTGCTTGTACGGAAAAAGAATGGTGAAATACGCTTATGTGTTGATTACCGGGAAATCAACAAAATTACGGTTAGAGACAATTTTCCGTCGCCGTTAATAGACGACCATTTAGATAGGCTGAAAGATAAAGAAATTTTCAGCAGTTTAGATCTCAAGAATGGATTTCATCATGTCAAAATGGCGGAATCCTCCATCAAATATACTTCATTTGTTACCCCTTTAGGTCAATTTGAATATCTTAAGATGCCGTTTGGGTTAACGAATAGCCCCCGTGTTTTTAATCGGTATACAAATGAAATTTTTGGCGACTTAATTCGAAACAACAAAATATTGTTGTACTTAGACGACATTTTAGTGGCAACCAGCAGCTTAGAAGAGCATTTCGCAATTTTACGAGAAGTTTTTGAACTAGCCGCGAAATACCGCTTACAATTTCGGTTAGATAAGTGCTCCTTTTTAAATCATGAAATTGTATACTTGGGTTATGTTATTAATAAACAAGGAATTAAACCGAGCCCTATCAATATAGAATCTGTAGTAAATTACCCGGTTCCACGTAATACAAAAGAAGTGCACCGCTTCGTCGGTTTAGCTAGTTACTTCCGGCGTTTTGTCCCTAGCTTTTCACTTTTGGCAAAACCACTTTATGATTTATTAAAAAAGGACGCTATTTTCAATTTTGGCGAAACGGAAATGGAATCATTCGAGGAACTGAAATGCAAACTTGCGTCTTACCCAATTCTGTCGATTTATTGCCCGGAACTAGAAACGGAACTACATTGCGATGCTAGCTGCAGCGGTTATGGTGCAATATTGATGCAGAAATCGGCCGCGGGGAAGTTTCAACCCGTATTTTATTTTAGCCGTAGAACCACCCCTACAGAGTCCAAGTACCACAGCTTTGAGCTCGAATGTCTGGCGGTGGTCTACGCAATTAAGAGATTCCATATTTATTTGTCTGGCATCCATTTTAAAATCATTACGGATTGCGATAGTTTTAGGCTCACACTGAGCAAACAAAACGTCAACCCACGTATATCAAGATGGGCGATGTTTTTGCAGAATTATGATTATGAGATTGAGCACAGAGCTGGTTCCCGAATGAACCATGTAGATGCGTTAAGCAGATGTCATAGTGTGCTTGTTTTACATGGCAACACTTTTGAGCAAACTTTGTCTGTTAAGCAAGACGCGGATATCGAAATTATTAACATTAGAAACAAATTAGAGCTCAATGAGGACAAGTTTTATGAGTTGCGCGATGGTCTTGTGTATCGTAAACACAAAAATAAAAATTTACTTTTCTATGTACCGAGAAGCATGGAGAATAATGTCATTCGCTCGTGCCATGACGATATTGGTCATGTGGGGCTCGACAAAGTAATCGGATATATTACAAAGGTGTATTGGTTCCCGGGCATGAAGGCAAAAGTGAAAGAGTATATTTCTAACTGCCTTAAGTGCATTCAGTTTTCACCATTAAGCGGTAAAGGTGAAGGATACCTTCACTGCATTCCGAAAGGTAGCGTACCTTTCCAAACCGTTCATATTGATCATTACGGGCCTATCGCGAAGACTAATGGTCATTATAAATACATATTAGTAGTTGTCGACGGCTTTACCAAATTTGTTAAGTTATTTCCTAGCAAAACAGTGACAACGGAGGAGTTAATTAAAAATTTGAAAGTGTACTTCCGATTTTATAGCAAACCAAAGCGAATTATCTGCGACCGGGGTACGGCTTTCACATCGAACGCTTTTAAAGAATTTTTAGAATCGGAAACAATCGATCATGCGTTAATAGCCACTGGCACACCCAGAGCAAATGGCCAAGTAGAGAGAATTAATCGGTGCCTCACTCCAATGCTAGCCAAATTATCCAAATCGCCGGAATGCTGGGATAAAGTAGTTTCCGAAGTAGAGTTTAGCATAAACAACACATTTAATAGATCAACCGGCGAAACTCCTAGTAAATTGTTGTTTGGCGTCGATCAGGTAGGCAAAATTAGCGACTGTCTTAGAGTGATTTTGGAAAATAAATTAGAGGAAAATCGTGATTTGGCACAGATTAGAGACGGAGCTAGTGACAATATTATAAAAAGCCAAAATACGAATGCCGCGTATTACAATAGAAAGCGCAAAAAACCTACTAGTTACAACATAGGGGATTACGTCATGATTAGGAATGTTGATGTCACTCCCGGGGTGAACAAGAAGCTTATACCTAAGTTTAAGGGACCCTACATTGTAAAAAGTGTTCTCGACCACGACCGGTATGTAATTAGGGATATAGAGGGTTTCCAGGTGACCCAGATACCATTTGAGGGTGTGTATGGTCCCGATCAGATGAAACACTGGACTCGAGAGTAGTTTGTTTTTTTGGAATTTTCTGCTTCCTCTATTGTGTAATTAGTCAGTATGCATATAGTTAACCTTATGAAATAGTTATGTTTATCCTGATTTTTATGTTCTGTATCCATTGCTATATACTTTTGATACTGTTTATGTGTTTATGCTGTGTTACTGTATTATGTTAATTTATGTAATGAGTGTGTGGTTAATTAAGGGTGCTTTATGTTTTATGTTTCCGTGATATATGATCGAGGGCGATCATATGTCAGGATTGGCCGATCTGTAGGCATTTTTTACGCCTAACGATTAGGCAACATAGTATGCACACTTACTGGTTATGCAACCAACCGCACACTATGAATATATTTAGTTTCTTTTAGTCGTTTAGTTACTTTTATGCGGACGTGGCAGGCCCGTTGGACGAGCATCTACGATGACTCCCGAAGGGTTCTGCGCAGTAGCGGATGTAAGCCGGTTGACGGTTACAGTTTTAAGTTCAAAAAAATGAAGAACGCTTATGTTTTATGTCTTAAGATTTTTATGAATAAAGTGTGTTTAAAGTTAGAAAAGTTGTGTTTTAAATTTGAATATTGTTCCCCCACGAGTTTTTCTTGATTTTTTGATTTTAATTTTATTTAGGCAATCTATTCAAGTTTACCGCGCAGTATTACTTTAAAACAAATGAAAAGTGATTTGAGAAATAAGATTTTAATTACATTACGTTACAGCTTGTTAGAAGATGTACCACTAATAACTGGAAGAAATATGTAGCTACAACATGATGGTGCTCCTGCACATTATAGCGCCGCAGTACGGGAGCGGTTTAATCACAGATTCGAAAGAAGATGAATAGGAAAGGGCGGCCGATGGCTTGGCCAGCCCGATCTCCAGACCTAACCTCGTTGGATTTCTTCTTATGGGGTTACATAAAAATCTGATGTATCAGGAACTTCCAACTACCTATCAAAACATGCAGCAACGTGTAATACGGGCTTTTGGACAAGTTACAGTAGAGATGTTAACTAGAGTACAAGCATCATTTCGTGGATGAATTGGTTTGTGTTTGCATAACAAAAATACACATTTTGAGCAGCTATTGGGAATAATTACAAGCTGTAATGTAATGTAATAGTTGAAAGTTCCTGATACACCAGATTTTTATGTAACCCCATAAGAAGAAATCCAACGAGGTTGGGTCTGGAGATCGGGCTGGCCAAGCCATCGGCCGCCCTTTCCTATTCATCTTCTTTCGAATCTGTGATTAAACCGCTCCCGTACTGCGGCGCTATAATGTGCAGGAGCACCATCATGTTGTAGCTACATATTTCTTCTAATTATTAGTGGTACATCTTCTAACAAGCTGTAACGTAATGTAATTATTTAATTAAAATTAAAATCTTCTTTTTAAATCTCTTTTCATTTGTTTTAAAGTAATACTGCGCGGTAAACTTGAATAGATTGTCTAAATAAAATTAAAATCGAAAAATCAAGGAAAACTAGTAGAGATAGGTATAAAGAATTTAATAGGCGTTTGATGCGAAATTTACAGTAGAATTCAAAAATTAAATAAAAATTTGGAAGTTTCATTTGAAAAAATCAAGTTATGGCACATTAAAGTTACAAAACTTTGGATCGCGGCAGCAAACATCCTGTATAACCAAATTCAACTTTAAAATATTTGAAAAATAGCACATAGTCTTAAATAATATTATCCAGAAAAAAATTGTTTAATCTGTAAAAATACGGCTTGTACAGATTTTACTAGTAAAGTCTGCAAATGTCAAATTTACAGAATAAAATTGAATAACTTTTCAACACCGCAACGGAATTGAAAAACAAAAAAAAAGTCGGAAATTAAAATAAAAGGCGAATAATAATTTGCAAAAATATACAGGGTGTTTAGTTTAAAATAATTTTAAGTTATCTTTTCCACTCTGATATGGAACACCCTGTATAATGGAAAATATTTTTGCCTGATAGTAAACACGACCCTGAACAACTCTTATTTAAGAAAGTTTCCTCTATCTCTAATACTTAACCTGCAATCGACTAATTACAGCGAGCTGCCCCACCCTGTATTACTAGTTCTATAATTAAATATAACATTATCATATTAAGGAAATAATACAGCCAGCGGGTGGTCTAGTGGTTAAAGTCACAGGCTTTGAAACTAGACTCTTAACAGCAGTAGGTTCGAGTCCTCTGTCCGCCGGAATTTTTTCTGAATAAGTTAAATCCGGCGTGTCCATGGATGTTGTGTGTGGTGTGTTGTTGGGTTGCATGTCTTTCAGGGGTGGGGCATGTTAGACCGGTGTATAGCACGCACGGCCTCATAATTCTTTTAAAAAAATCCATACATATATAAAAGCACAAAGGGTCTTTTTCTCCCCTTCCTCCAGCGGCTACCGCTTCACCAATTTGGACCATTTTTTTTTAAATGAAAGGTCTCTATCCACAGATGGAACATGAAACATTTTTATATTTTTATTCTACGTAGATTTTTTAATAATAATTATTTTAATTTATAATATATATGAAGGCCGGCTAGACGCGCGTCATTTGGGGCGCCACCTACAATAACGTCGCGTGTCATTATTGGAACTAATGCATCACGTGACTTGACATTTCGCAGGTTCTGTCAACGCTGTCTGTCAGTGCATTGTGTGCTGGGGTAACACTAGTAATAATAAAAGCAAAAAAAGTGGCAATTCAACTATTAAAAAAAATAAAGTCCTTAGATTAGCGTAAATAAAAGTTTGAATAACCTACGACCACTTACTCAAACAACATTATAATATCATATAACATTACTCATTAGAATTTCCAAGTGCGTTCTAAAAAAACTTTCTTGGGGAACTTTTGAGAAACCTTCCTGTTTTTTTTCTGCAAACGTGGTGATTATCTGCTGTGACATATTACACAGCATTAGGGTAACAATGGTCAAGGGGGCAACTAAAAGCAGGGCAGATTAGAGCTATACAGAGTTACTTTTAATTATTTTCCGGGATTGTATCACGAGACCCCTTTTAAACGCATCATATTATCATTCAGGACACTCGTCCGGTAAAGCCATTCAAAGAAACGTGTAAAGTGCAAAATTTGGAAGGGCAGAACTTTTCACTGGGGAATTTTTATAAAAAGACATGGTTCTTGAGGAAAAAGACATCAATGTTTATTTTTTATAAACAAATATTTATTTATGAAAGTCTGGCAAGGCAAGGTCTGCAAACAGTGAAATAAACGGTGATAAGAATATCTGATTAACATGCGTTTAATAGTTATTTATTGTACAAGATGATAAAATTGCACTTTATCTTCGAGAGCGATTTTAGCGTCGAGGCGTCAGCCGAGACGCTAATAAGCATCGAGAAGATAATGAAATTTTATCGTCGTGTGGAATACAACATTTTTTTCTATAGCAATTGTTAAAGAAGACCAAAAAATGAAGAAAAATCAATGATAAATTTAATTTAAAAGTGTCAGGAAAAAAACAGTTTCACGAAAAAATGAGTAGGTGGCATTAATAACTTTTTGCTTGCTATAGAGTTTGTTTATAAAACAAAAATAAATAAAATACTTTATCTATCCTTGCTGTTAAAGTACTACTTTATCTACCCTTGATGGTAAAGTGCTACTTTTCCCACTAATTTTAGTTAATAATTGCACGTTTTAACAGTTGCTATAGAAAAAAAATAATTTCTTATCTAAACAAGGTATTACAACATAACATAAATTCAATTGAAACGCCTATAATCGTAGAAGTAGATTAAAATTATTGATGTTTGATTGTAATTGTAAATTAATTAATTGAAGCCGTAATTAAACCGGAAGTTTACCAAAATGTCTACCAATTCTCCATAGTTATGACGTCTAAAATTGACATTCGCAATTTATGGAGATATATGAAACTTTCAGTTTCTCCACGTTATTACTCTATGTTCATGTCGGCTTGGGACACACTGTATAAGTATATCCACTGCGATATAAATATTATTATAAATGATTTTTCGCATTTTTGACAGTAATGTGACATATTACTGTTATCAAAATCGTACAGTAATGGGCCACTTTACAGCATAGCAACCATTACTGCATAGTAACGTGACTGTCATTAAAACACACATGTTTATTTACACGGTGTTACTTTTATAAATTTTAAAAACACAATTATTTAAATGGGAAAATGTGGCATCACCTGATCTTACTACGCCAACCTGTTGTTAAAAACTGGTTTGGTCCAATACGATTTCTGAACTACCTTCTCCGGTTGCTTCTGGTTGTGCTTGACCAAATACCTTTTGTGACGTTTTCACCTTATTGGCAATGCAATCAGAGGTTGCTACACTACTTAATCTGCCTACTATTTTCTTTTGGTTTTTGAAATGACAAATGCCAAAATTAAAACGGCTAAATAATTTTTTATTAACAATTTTCAAAATTTAATAAAAATGCGAAAAAATAGTATGCGCACCACGTCAGAAAAGTGATTTTACTTGACTCGTATGTCATTTAAGTACTCGCTATCGCTCGTACCCAAACTTGCTAAACTCGTCAAGTAAAATTTCACATTTCTGTACTTGGTACGTAATATACTATAACTGGCAGATTTTCTAAACCCAAAGAAAGAACTTAAGTTTACAATTTGGATAGGTAACATAACTCGAACTTTAAATTTGTTTGAATCATATTTTAATTGAGTATTTCGAGTTTTTACAATATAAGAACAAATACAATCTTGACTACACCTCCCCCTCCCCAACTAAATGTGAGAGCCGAATCCGCCCTTAAGAACAAAAATAACAAAACTAAACTTATCGAGATCTAGGCACCTAAAAGTGACAAGAATTATTGCAATAAACAAAATACAATAAACACAATACTATGAAAATAGCATGACAAAAAAAGATTACAAATTTAATTAAAATATTGGTATCCAAAAAAATTACGTCAATCGGAAACAAAAAAAAACAGGCTGTTAGTCCCCAATTCTTAAAAAGCCTTCAAATGAATAAGAATGAAATATAAAGCTCATTGCGGTAAAATTCATATTACACAAGCTAAAAAAGGATAGAAGTATCTGCGTATTAAAGACTTCAGGGTCACAAACCCACAACTTCCGGGAATTATGCTGTCAGCTGTCCGTGATAAGCGCATGCCACTAGCCGCCTAATTTGCGGGATTCGCACGTACACGTCTACATGACGATAGTTATGTAATCATAATTTAGTGGTGTTGTACAATGTGCGTACAAAATAATTTTGGATTCTGAATGCAATGTAAGGAAATGCTTTCACTTGTTTCCACTGTCTGCTATTTTGTGATAATTCATTGTGATATTGACTGCAAACATTTAAAAACTAAACTTCAAACAAATTGTTTAATCGTAAACCACATAACAAATGTTGTGCGTCACACACTGGCAATGTGGGTATCAATTTACAATAATTTTATTAGAGAGTGCTTATCGAAAGTCTATTAAAGACTTCAATGAAAATGTTGGCAAAAATTAATTTGCCAACGTAAAGGATGGGTTTGAAATATGAGGCTACCTAAAACTTGGGTAAGAACAAATTTTTTCCAAAAAAATGCTTTAATATGCCTCCCAGTACACCACCCCACGAGCCGCCACTGCATATTCTACTCTTACTTTATCACCATTGAAAGTAAATTCAAGGCCAGAGGAAGGGGGAAACAGCTAATTTTATCCAACGGAATACTTGGAATACATTCTGAACACGTTATCTGACTAAAATTGTTTACATTCGTTTATAGTGTTTTATTAGTCATGTATACTTATTGCAAGATACTTTGCAACTTTGCTGTCTGTTGTGTTGGATCTACGAAAAAGTGAAAATGGCAAGTTCCAGTAAATCATCAGATACGGCTCCTCGTGAACCTAAGGTAAGTACTATGTATTTGCAATTTCGGCCAAAAGAGACATATTTTATCTCTTTACAATTGCTTATAATAATAACAATCAGCCTGTACGTACCAAGTAAACCAACAACATTAAAACCAATTTAATTTAATTACTACTGAATTTTGTCATATTTCAAAAACAATTACGTTTTATATTTTTATAAATTTATTACATTATCTTTATAATTCTAAGCCTGTGGTGACAAATTTTATAACAAGCTTAATTATATACAGAGCGGTACCTAGGTGCCCTCCCGGAGCACAGGATGATTTGTTTGTGCAACATTGTTTTCTAAATTCTAACGTCTTTTTGTGCAGCAGTTTGAAAAAAAATGTTAAGTAAAACATTCTTCTTAGAATTACTGTGCATAACCTAAAATTATTACCAATTATACAGGATGCTGAGTTAACCTTCTACTTTGTTATTTTAAAAGGAACACCTTGTATATTATTGAATTTTTAGATTTCAAAATAACGTATAGATAGAAAAGTATTAAGGTACTATGGTGTTAAAATTAGTGGTTTTTGAGTTATTTGACTTGTTTATTTTGACATTTATGGACTAATACTATAAAATTAATATTTTACATGGCACAAATATTCACCCATGGCTGTTTTGCACAGACTAGTATTACATTATAAAGTATTCAGCGGTACGTTAAAAACAGCAAAGGCTACACGGTTAGGCCAGGCGCTAGAAGCCAAAAAAGAACGTGTTCGGGAAATAATTAGAGGAAAGCTGCAAATGGATTTAATCGCTTTATTTAAGGTCTGGAATGAACATATTAAGTTTTCCTCCTCGAAAGACCTGAGCGTTGGCCGCCATATTGGAAAAAAGGAGCAAACTTGGAGTTTTTCGACAATATCTTCGTTTATGTTAGCCTGAAAGTAAAAATACCTATTACCAATATTAAATATAATTAAATTCTCTACAAAAATGGTCTTTTGTACTTTTTTGCTAAGACTTATAGTTTGAACGCAATATCCGTGAGAAGTGTGTTATTTTCGCGCAACCGCACGAAACGTCGGATTTCGAACGCCGTATTTCGTTTTCTATGTTAAATACGACGCTGTTTCAATATTTTAACAAAAACCAACAAATTTTTCAGTGAATATATCAATATTTCTTACCAGTTCACAGTTTTTTGTCTCTTTTCCACACCACAATCCGTTCTTCTAAGTTAATTTTCTTCGTTTCGAAGTTGATGGTCGGTCTTCTTACTTTTGTCATATTGCTTGCCTATTTCGCCGTCATTTGTTGCCTCGTAAAGTATCTCATTGTCGTCGGATATGAAGTGGTCCAATTGAATATCAATTTCGGTGTCATCATTGAGTTCATCTAAAATGTTTTCGATATTTGTACACGATTGTCCCCGACAATTGTAACAAATGACAGAACATCGAAGCCCAACTTTCCGACAACTGCAGGCCGCTTTACATCCTTTTGTGCACTTGCAAGATATGGACTTTAAGAGCGATGGCGGAGCTGGTTCCTTAGTTGAGGTAATCGGAAGAAGGTCGTCTTTGGTCTTCTTCCAGCCCCAATCTAGCGGGGTTTTGTAGTTGCCGTACCACAGCTGGATTTGGTGGTACGTCCGTAAGGAATGCTGACGTGCAGCTGCCTGAGTAGGTGGCAAAGAAGCCAGATTGAAAGAAGATTTAGACATTGACCTGGCAAATAGTTGGAGTCTCAGGTTATCTAACGAGTTTTGATCACTCTTGGCTGCGTAAAGAGCTGTAATAAACTGCTGTCCTGCGGCATCAATTCCATCCGGAGTCGCATCTGGGTCCTTGAAAATCTGCACGGTTGTCTGCAAATTTCTGTCTTTTTCCAATATCTTAACGAACTTTAATTTTCCCTGTCTGAACAATGCGAAAGTGGTGTCGCAGCCACTGAACGCGTGTAAAAACAATATATGTTATCTCTTACTTCGTTAGACAATTTAAAACTGCTTGGGGAATATATCCTCATGTCCGTTTTACCTTTGCTCGGTTTCATAAAGTAAATGTTTGCACCAACAGGTCAATGTCTTCGCCTACTGCCACAACACAATCGTAGTCGTGTGACATATCAATCGCGGTATTGACAATAAGTCAGTCGGCATCTTCGTTATTAGCCTGTTTCACGACGAATCCCGCTGTTTCTAGTTTTTCGCGTAACATGAAGATAAGAAGGCTTTTATTTTTATCGTTGGATAGAAATGTTTCTTGTGGCATAGTGACTGTCATCGACTCATTGAACAGTACATCAGCGGCAATATGCTTGTTTAATCGACGAAGACGTTCGGCCGATTTAGTACCTGCGGCAGCTTCTTCATACCCGCCAAAAACTATTACGCTATTTTCTTTGTAATATCTTTTAACGTATTCCACGTACTTTGACATGATCGAAGAGAACGTTTCGTTTTAATGCCATACAACACGATGCAGAAGAAACCCACCGTCCACAACGTGAATTACATTTTCGAAATTTACTTCATAGGATATAGGAGAGAATAATTCGTAAAAACAGATTTTCTTGTTTTTCGCATCCCTAATGCTTCGAAGAGAGAGAGTGGATAGGGAGCCAATTCGAATACGAAGGTGCGTCTGCGCGTCAGAACGTTTTTAATTTTCAACTATATTTGCAGTATTTGAGGTTATAATATATGTTATATTGAATTAAAATGTTCATATCAACACAAAATTTTGGTGGAAATCCTGGAACATTTTATTTCTAACAGTGTACCACACTTCTCGGGGCTATTGCTTCCAAACTATAAGTCTTAGCAAAAAAGTACAAAAGATTATTTTTGTAGAGAATTCAATTATCTTTAATATTGGTAATAGGTATTTTTACTTTCAGGTTAACATAAACGAAGATACTGGCGAAAAACTCCAAGTTTGCTCCTTTTTTCCAATATGGCGGCCAACGCTCAGGTCTTTCGAGGGGGAAAACTTAATATGTTTATTCCAGAGCTTAAATAAAGCGATTAAAGCCATTTGCAGCTTTCCTCTAATTATTTCCCGAAAAAAACCTCTAGCGCCTGGCCTAGGTTGTATATACCAGATATTAAAATATCTTTGATTTTGTCGTGAATTTTTGGTTTGGTTTTTAAAATTTGCAAATTAAAATAGATATGCTATGAAAACAAAACAAACAATTTATTTTATAACGTTCCAAAAGTGCCACTTTCCCTACTGTTTCCTTAACTATTGTGAATATCAAATTTTGTTATCGATAAAAAGTGGTATGTTGCCTTATGGGCTACTTTATGCGACTGCCACATTCCAAAGTTTACTAAACTGTAACGTGACTGAGCAGTGAGTCATCGACAATTTTCTTACATTTTAGTATATTTTTACTTTCCTATACTTTCAGTATAGGGAAGTATTGATTTCATGCAAAATTTCCGTTACGCTCCATATCTCCGGAACGGCTGGACCGATTTCGATGTGCTTCGGAATGAGGAGGTATATCAAAAATTCACCGACAAAATAAGCTTTAAAAAAACCGAAACCGGAAGCGGAAGTTAGACATGTATTTTTGGTAGCATTTTTTTCAGAAACTGAATTTTTTAAATTTTAATAGTGGAGATTAAAGAAGGCCTTAGGACAAATCAAACGATTTTTTACCGAACTCTCTAGCTTTAAAATGGCGGCCGCTACGAATTTTTGAACATTTCGACTTTAACACCCATTTACTCAAAAACCAGTTATCTGATTGGAATCAACTACATCTTGTTTGGTAGCCCTTCAAGGGTACTATACCATGAAATATAATTAATTTTGAAAATATATTAACGATCGCTACTTTCCCACCCACCCCCCCCCCCCCCCCAAATTTTCGCTACAAAATTAAAAAATTGATTTCTTCTTTTGTTTGCTCTAGGAGAATCTTTTTACAAAAAATCGAATTTTTTGGCCCTTACTAATCTTTTTGTCCTTTATATTTATTAATTTTACATACTTTCTACAGCAGTTGTATTCTTGTACTAGTCGTTTAATGTTCAGTGTAGGCTAACTTTTTTATTTTAATAGATAGACTCGCAAATCCCAGAGCAAAGTTGTAGGGCAAATTCTTCTCGATTGTATTTAAGAAAAAAGCTTGAGTTTCCAATTTTAATATGGCGGCCACGGTAAGAAATAACTTTTTTTTAAATGGAAACGTGGCATTTTGGCTTTAAAATCAGAAAGGTTTTGAAATTCTAAATACAAATTAATAAGAGTAATTTCTTGCTAAAAATAATACTTCTCGAGTTATTAATATATTTTCAAATATCAATTTCCGCGCTTATGTTGATTCAGTCCGAATATTTTACCCAACCTTATGCTTGCAGCGCAGCGGTCGGTCTTTCTTCAACCGCTTCAAGATGTTACAACTTATAAGAACTATTTACTTTAACTAGTCGTGTCTAGACAGGTGCATATCGAAAGTGTTGGAAAATATAAAACAATGTATTTAAATGTATAGGAAAGTCCAGGCGAAGTGTTTCGCTCATTTTTATTCTCGTTTCCGTAACATAAAACTTTTATATTATTACATTACAAAAAATCGGAGGAAAATGCAAAACACTGATGCAAGTAAGCAGGGCATGGACTTCTAATGCTACATTGCTAACCTTCATTTACAATAAACAGAAAAATAAAGTGAATTAATTCAAAAAATGTACAAAACTGGCTCCATTTGTATTAATGAAGGCGTTTCATCTGGCAGTGATGCTTCTACGAAAGCGTCCATTTTGACAATAAGATTGTGTCTGTGTGGCTGAACAAATGAACGAACTTTTTTTCAAGTGTTTTTGTTTAAATCCATGGCGTACTAACTTGAATAAATTTTTACACATATATCGAAATTTTTGTAAGAGAATGAAAAATTTATATCATTGAAACGAGAAAACATCTCTAAGTGCCTAACAAAATATTTATATTGCCATTTAAAAAAAATGTCAATGACGTCAGTGCTCAGTCGAAAATATTTTGGAATACGCATAAAGTAGCTTATTACGCAACAAACAATTTTTATTATGAAAGAAAATTGATATTGTCAATAGTTTGGGAAATAGTAGGGAGGTTGACATTTTTGGAACGTTATAAAATATATTTTCCGTTTGGTTTTCGTAGCACCTCTACTTTCATTTACAATTTATAAAATACCAATCAAAAAACCACGGAAAATCATACCGCACCACAACCAGGGATTCACATTTGAAGTTTCGCAAAAAGAATATTAAATTATGAACACCCTGTATACTAATCTTTTGTTTTTCAAATACTGCTGAGTTCTTATAATGTGGTAATAGTACGTGCAAAATTACGAAGGGTGAACGTTTTGGTTTTTACACAATATTAATTTTAAAATATTAGCTCACGAATGTCAAAATTTTTTCTGTAGTGTTTAGAGAGAGAGCACCAAAACCAGGAAACTACTAATACTATTTCAAGGATGTGCTGATTCGCTCATATATTGTTTTTTGTTCACAATTAAGGTTACAAATCTGTCAACGAATTTAATTGTAATTACAACAATTTATAGTTTTTAACAATGTTTAAAACTAAACTATGTTCTGTCCTGATAGATCCGACACCTTCACGAAATTAACTGACATAACCTAAAATATACGGTCTTTATTGACATTTTAAAAAATATTGACAATTGACGATCTAGTGCTTTTTGTAAGTTCCTTTTCTCGGATCTCTCTGTCACATGTACTACAAAATTGAGACTTGCATATCATAGCAACAAGCGCTTCGTGCATCCTCCTTATGTTTTATATTACTTCGTGAAAAAACGTCAAATAACTCGAAAACAAGGTCGTAGTATTGTAATACTTTTCTATTGAGAATTAAATGTGGAATCAAAAAATGTAATATTTACAAGGTGTTTTATTTAAAATAACTAAGTAATACGCAGTACGGGCATAACTAAACACTCACCATAACTGGTAATAATTTTAGGTTATGCACAGTAACCAAACAAGCAATTGTTTTCCTAACAATTTTTTGCTAACTGCTATAATAAAAACATTCGAAAACAATCTCGCACTAATAACTCACCCTCTATAACAGTGGTGGCTCGTAATAGAGGAAGCAAAATGAGCGACACGACGCCCTCGCCAACAAACACGGAAAGCAAACAATATTAGCTATACAGGGTGATTTTGGAAACCGGGCCACTATTGCCAACTTTTTTATTTTTAAATATACAAAGTTGGTTAAATTAGGAAAAACGTGTAACTTTTTCTTCTGGCTACGATGGTGAAAACGAAAAAACAATTGCGCATCGCCTTTTCGAGTTATTTGTTAAAATGACTTTTTTTTAAACGGAACGCCCTGTATTTTTTTATATTTTTCAATTGCAAATTTTATTCTCTTTAAAAAAGTATAAGGTAATACTGTGATTAAATTAACAAATAACGCCATATTTTATCTTTTAATGGTTTAATAACATAATCGTAACGGCCGTGAAGCAAAAGCTACTTGTTTTATGGTATAGGTCAAAATATCATTAAATTAATATGTATAAGAGTAATTATTATAGTAACTGCTGTTATTGGGCACTATCATTATCTAGACAGCCATATTTTAACTTTTAATACTTTAATAACATCATCGCAACAGCCGTGAAATAAACGGTAGAGTTCGCTTGTTTTATTGTTTCTATTTTGACATTTACTAGTTGTGCTAATTTTATTTAACATTTAAGATGTACATTGGCCCCCACGGTCACCTGACATGAATCGCTAGGGTTTTTTCTTTGGAGATATCTACAGGATGATATTTATTAAGATAGATACAATAGTGTAGAGATTTAGTCGCATACATTACAAATGCATTGTAAAAATTGCCCACGGAATGCTACGTCGGGCTTCGAATAGGTACTGTAGTTCAAGAATTTACTGCTGTCTAGATATGATAGTGCGCAATTTGAAAAGTTACTATAATAATTACTCTTGTATATATTAATTTAATGATATTTTTACCCATACCATAAAACAAGTACTAGCTTTTGTTTCACTGCTGTTACGATTATGATATTAAACCATTAAACGTTAAAATATGGCGTTATTTGTTAATTTAATCATAGTTTTTTAAAGACAAGAAAATGCGCAATTCAAAAATATTAAAAAAATTTGGGTGTTTCGTTTAAAAAAAAAGGCATTTAACAAATAACTCGAAAATGCGATGCGCAATTGTTTTTTCGTTTTTACCATCGTAACCAGAAGAAAAAGCTACACTTTTTTCCTAATTTAACCAACTTTGTATCTTTAAAAATAAAAAGTTGGGAATAGCGGCCCGGTTCCCAAAATCACCCTGTATGTTATATATTATACAAATATACGAGTAGCGTATCTACTTAGCTTTTTTAAATGTATAATAAAGTTTCACTAAAGGACAGCGAAATTTTTATAAATAATTGTAAGCTGGCAAAATGATAAATGCGCGTTTCCCGGACGGGCAACGTTGTTTTTAAAACGAGACCACGACTATGTAAACGATGAGGTACAATATTAAAAATCCGCAGCAAGGGTATTTGTGCCATAGTAGCGGGGTTTAGAAACAAAGGTTATATTTTAATATTTATTTAACGTCGGGTATTTTATTTCACACTGCATACTGCTGTTTTATCTAAGTCGTTGTCGCGATATTTATGTTATCAATTAGATAAACGTTCCTGCGGGTTTCCAAAGTCGCATATCAATCGAACCTAAACACTTAAACACGAATTAACCGTCATTTGTAATAGAAAAGATTTTTGCAGAAGCTGCTGGTGCTTGGTCAGTCAACAATTTAATTACTGCATTTCAGGAATTGGTGAAATTAATAAAAATAATCTATACCATACCCATGACAACAGTCGACAGCGTCGGGTTTTTGTTTTCTTTAAGCGTATAAAACCATAATATACGAAAAACACTATGCAGGCTTTAGGAATTGGCAATGTGTTCTACAGCCTGAATCAAAAAATTCACGTTTTAATATATTTCTGCTATTTGAGAAAATAGAAAAAAAACTTACTTATAAAACGCACTATAAATTGACATATAAAAATCGTATACAGAAATCCCAGAAAAAAATTATTCATAAAATAATACTTTTCTTAAATGGAATTCCCCATATTTTTTTATCCTAATGGCAAGCACATTTAATTACCAACACAAAACCTAAATACATAACTTTTTTTTGTAAATGCTATAGTTTTCAAGAAAAAAAATTATTTCATGAATAATGTCATACATCTCACGCGCTCACGGTGCTATGCCAATAAGGGAATCGCGGCGCGCCGTGGAAAACAAATAACGTTGACAAATGTGTTCTTCAATTTTATTACATAAATGCCATATTTTTCCTTTATTAACTTTTTTTTTGGAAATGCCATAGTTTTTTTTTTTTTAGTGGGGATGGTTTGCCTTGAACCGAAGCGATCCTTCTTGTAGGTTCTTTCCCGAAGAGTTATCTGATTTTTCTGTGTAAACGCGTTTATGTATGATTTCGTTGTCCAGCATTGTCAACAATTTGCATTTCACAGCATTGAGAGAGGGGAGTTGGCGGGAGAGAGAGCGATATTCAGCCTGTCCGTGGTTGTAAACGACCACGCTTCTCTCGCCGTAAGATGTAAGCAGCGCAGCGGAGGGGGTGGAGAACTCTGAACATTTAAATTCGTAAAATTATGTAAAGTGTCATCGTTGATTGAGGTATTTGGGTTATACCTCAATCAATGGTGTTATTAAAAACTATTAACGGGTCTTGGTATCAACGCATTTAACAACAGCGTTCTTACAATATGAACGCTGAAGTTTGAATGAATCTTTGTTTTGACTAATTTATAACGCTAAAGCCTTTTTTTAAGCCCAAACTCGTTAACATCGGTAATTAACTGAAAAAGTTTCAACCAAATAATCCATTCCGGTTTTTTTTGCCCAGCCGGTATATACACAAAAGTTTTAATTTACTTTTCAATTATTACAATAAAACAACGGTTAGAATAATATCAAATTAACTTTATCGCAGGTATACACAGTTCGTCCTGGCTCAGTGGATTATGGTAGGGAATACGAAGTTAAAGTAGCAGCTCTTCTAAGTTTACGTTGTTTGGGAAAGGAAACAGAACACATGTGGTTGGCAACCAATGTTGCTGATTGTGATTATTTTGACGACATCATCTTATACAGAAAAACCAAAAACGGAAACGCTGTTGCATACTTAATACAGGCAAGGCATTCATCAAACCCAAAAACCATCTTGGAAAAACAGTTTATTACATCAAGAGGTTCCTTTTCAATTAAACAAATGCTTACTTCACTGGATAGATCATATAGCATATTTCATGGCAATCAAAACTCTGAGATAATTAACTGCTTAAGACAAGTTGAAAAGCAGTATTTCATATATTTTACTAACAATAGCTCGTCTAATATTGATTTTTTACAAAAAATAGAGAAGCCAGACTTAAATATCATTAATGTTCATGGTAATATTTACGAGCTCCAGTATCTAAAATTGAAATGTTTGTTAAAAGACCTCGATAAAGAACCTAAGACACCGTTGTATTTTTTAACGAATCAACCTCAGCTCTTCGACATTGATCAACAAATAATAGAGGCAATAGAAAAACTATTTCTTCGTTTGGAATTTCTCACTAAGGTTGTTCTAAAGTATGTAACATTTATTAAGGAATGGTCTTCAGGTTCATTAGGTGGCCATTATCTCCTGGATCAAACGCATATACTGAAAGTACTTACTGAGTTTTTATTTGAGCCGTATATGGTAAAACCATTTCATCATCGCAAGCTTACCACCAAGGATTATCACGTTTCTAAAGCACACAAATGGGACTTGATAACAAAAAATAAAAATGTCACTATTGTTAATATGACCAATAATAGTAACAATAACGATACAATTTACCAGTTTCTGGGGGAGTACTTTAATGAAAAAGTTAGTCACTACGCTAAAAATGAGTATCTTGCTGATTGGGAACGTGGCTTTACAACAGATGATCAAACGTTGTTTTTTGCTAAGGCGTCACGTATAATGAAACAAGAAATGTTAATGACTATAAGCAATAGAGGCAAAATTACTGCGCATTCTATATATAAAGTACTATGCAAACTAAATGAAATTCCTTTTCTATTAGAAGTTCATAATAAGGAAACTTACAGAATCATATTACGTATCCTGGAATCATCAGATTATGCATTTAAGGTGATTATATTAAATTACTGTGAAAATGAACAATTAGACACTAACGCAATTCCCAAATCGTTTATAAATATAACTGATTTAAATGAACAGGAACTTGGAGCCATTTTAGATGAACAAGTAAAACTACAAGGAAAATCTGTTCAATTAAAAAAATTAACTGCAAAATGCGATTTTCTAAAACACCTTGATGTAGAAAATATTATAAGCGTGCTTGCAGGTTCTTTTAGTATTGGGAGTACACTAAATAAATTGCCTGCTTATTATATAAAGAGAAAAATATTAAAAAGAATTTCTTTAATTGATATAAAATTATTGTTTGAAATACTTAATCGTTGTGACGATATTTGTGTGATACATTGCAAAAATTCAGAATGGTTCCATACTTGCTTGAAAAATCTAAATATTCAGCAACCTGAATCTTATATCATCGATTACCCAAACATTCAAAATCATGAGAATGTTCCAGTTGATTGCAAAATTATTACAGTATCTGGGGACAGCAAAGACGATTTAAACATACCGAACAAAAATGTTCATTACTTAAAAGAGCACAACGAGAACAACTTGGAACTTCTCAGAACCAATGGCTCTACTGAAAACATATCTTCTTCCATACAGCAAACAAAATCTGATGAATTACAAATCAAAGAGTTTGCAAACCCCGAACCAGGCGAAATAAAAATTCTTGACGGAATTCCTGGAATTGGAAAAACCACCACGCTGGATGACCTTGCTAAGGACGCACCTGAAGACCTTTGGGTACTTCAAATTAAATTACGACAATACACCGAATTTTATAATAGTGCACTATTCCAACGCCAAAGCCCTTTGGAATGGCTTAAGCACATAAATAAACAAATACTTTCACAACAGAAGTGTGGAAATTTGATAAATAATATGAACATTTTTGAAGCGTTTTTAAATTCGCAGCAGCTGTTAATTACACTGGATGGATTTGACGAAATTTCTGCCAAGTACAGAGCCAAAGTAATTAAAATGATTCGTTCGTTTAGAGAAGAAAGTTTTAGGATATGGTTAACCACTCGATCTGTGCTGAAGACCTATGTTGAAGAAGAGTTCAATACCGTTGCAATAACGTTGCCTAAATTTACAAAAGAAGAGCAACTAGAATTTCTCACAGAATACTTTTCAACTACACTCAACGCAGAACAAAAAGAAAACATACAAAGAATTTCAGAAAGCTTGATAGAGTATATCGATGAAACTCTAAACCATTATGAGGAACCATTGACAGGAATACCGTTACACATTGAGATGTTGGCAGAATCATTCGGACCCGAGATTCAACCGATAGGAGAAGATGTTTTGCTTAATTTGTGTATGAAACTTGTTTCAGAGAAAACAAAAATTTTATCAAGAAAATACGGTGCTGATTATGCCGACTCCAACCAAGAGATGTTTGAAGAGGATCAGAAGTTAATTGCTCTCTATTTTCTTTTCAGTGACATTTATAAAAATATAAATTTATGCTTAAGTGATAGCAAAAAATCAGAATTGCTTCAAAAAAATGGAGTTGTTACGACGGATGGTAACCCAGCAAACGTGACCTTCGTAGATCAACTATTGGCAGAATATTTGATAGCAACGTGGATAATCGAAAACTCGCGCAGCGACATCGCAGTTTCAATTATCAATCGAAATTATGGAGTTATAAATAAGCTTCGCAATCAAATTGAAAGAATAGACCAATAACGCGAATGAAATATTCAGTTTATTTTTAATGTAACAAGTAATTGTTTTTAGTAATGTTTTAGTTATGTATGTAAATGTGTTGTAATATATTTTATTAACCCGTACAGCTTTAAATCAATTTCTCTCCGTCTATTTTTCATTATTATTTGAAATCTATAACAGTCGTTGAACTTGCTCTCTTTGTCTTCTTGCTACCTCTCCACCATCTTCCCCCTCAGCCCCGCTGGCCCTTCGAGTAACAAACGTTCCAAAAAGGAGTAGCGTCTGGTCGGTCAATTTATAATCGTTCCGTTGAGGGGTCGAATCTCTGTCGGGGCCAATTTTTTTTTTATTTTTACTTTTTTTTTTTAAACAATGTTGTTGGTCTTTGCTGTTTACGCGAGGTTATGGTTAAGAGCAGTTATATTTTTAAAGAAAAAATACGAAAACAAAGTTGTATTCGCTCACTGACATTGACGACATACTAGGTGCGCAAGTCCAACCGTTAAGAACGGTTGTTAAATTGACCAAGTTGACCAACTAGACGCTGGCTTTGGATGTCACTGTTTTGTGGATCCTACCCTGCGGCGGATACGCTATAGTGTGTAGGATCGACAAAGCGGTGGCATCCAAAGCCCACACTTAACCCTTTTTTTAACGGATGTTATGTCAATTGGTTATATATTACAGCCCAGCTCCTATGTTCCTTTCAGCCTCCCGTTTCTCAATAAATCTGATATAAAAAGATGTAGATCTGGGTTTTTTCAAAAGACGGTACTTTAATCTTGTGCATTGTTTTATACCGCTATAATTCTACTTTTCTTTACCTCTGAATCAAGGAGTGCTTCAGCTTCTAGTCTAGGGAGTCTCGGTCGCAACCCCCAATTTCTATTTTGGTCACAACGCTCATTATGGTCACAAGGCCCACTTTTAGTTTTCGTCATAGCCCCCACTTTCATTTATAGTAGGATGTCTTATTTAAGCGTTGTGGCCTAGGTGGAGGTTGTAACCAAAAAAGTAATTGGAGCTCGTCACCAAAGTAGGCTTTGTGACCAAATTAGAAGCTGGAGGTTATGACCAACGTAGAGATTATGACCATTACTGAATTTAGTAAAGTACACTGCGGAGGTTGTCACCTGGTCTCAATTTACGTCTTTGAGACTTAGTTAAGTTTTAGTTGGATATAGACGTGCCAGACAGGCTTCAAAAAGTTACATTCTTGGTATTTTTTTTTTTCAAAACACCTGTATTTTATTATTGGAAAAGAAACGTGGTGTATGACGCCTCTAGAGGCGAAAGTACTGGACCGATTTTGATGAAATTTTAAATCATATCGAAAATTGTAGTTCTAGTTAAGCTTTTCAAAACAATTCGAAACCGGAAACGGAAGTTAGACATGTTTTTTTGATAGCGTTTTTTTTTCAAAATTTGAGCACGGGATCTGAGAAAAGAACTTAAGGCAAATCGAAAACTTTTGTTACCGAACTCCCTAACATTAAAATGGCGGACGCTACAACTTTTTGAAAATCTCGACTTTAACGCCCATTTATTCAAAAAGTAGTTGTCTGATCGGGATCAGCTACAACTTTTTGAGCGCCTTTTGTGGGTAGTATACGATAAAATAAAATTAATTTTCAAAATCTAAAAACGATCGCTTGAAAGTTTTGAAAATTTTCAAAAAATTATTTTTCTAAAACTGTCTGCACGATTTTTTTAACTTTTTGAGCCGATAGAGCTTGCAGTGAACTACAAATTTGCTTTTTGCTAATCTCCTAAATTTTGTTCTGACGCCTGCCAGGACTTTTTGAAAAATTTGAAATTGATTAATATTTATTCAAAAATCAAACGCCGGGCGTTATAAACATTTTATAGTTCGATAGACTATTTAAAGTACTTTATCATGATTAGCAAGAGTTTTTAACTATTTTAAAAATTAAGAAAAAAATGATACAATATAATATCAACAACGCGTTTTTTTGGCAGTTACGAGATTTTAACTGAGGCTATTAATTAGCTCTAGTTCAAAAATATTTTGTTTGATAACTCTTTAAATAAACCATTTATATCGACTTTTAGTTCGAAATCCGAAGCGCATCTAATTAGCTATAGGGCCCGCGGTTCCGTTCTTACTATTCTTATGCGGTATGCGACTTCGTAGAGTTGCCTATACAAATTGTTTTCATAGCAGTCTAATTTACGGTGAAATGAGAGAAGAGCTTAAGGCAAATCGAAAACTTTTTACCGAACTCTCTAGCTTTAAAATTGCGGCCTCTACAACTTTTAGAAAATGAAAATTTCAATTATTTGTAATTTTTAAAAAAATTTTACAAAAATTTTTGGACATGTAAAGGTTACGATCCGAGCATGATTGCTAAGCTCCAGCATCATCATTGCCGACATCACGAACTGACAGCTCTAATAAAGGTTGAAACATGGATGAAATGGAGGGTTGCCTATATAATTTGTTTGCTTAAAAATGTAACAGTATCTAGATACAATTTCTAGATACTTTTAAGTAACCAGTTAACTTCCTGAATCTATAGTAGCTGTGTCTATAACTAGTTACTTGTTCTTCTGTAACTGATTATCTCAGATAAGTACCTACATACATATATTTTTTTAATTAACCAGCCATGCCAGGTGTAATGGGGCACACACCGAAGAAATATAAATTATAAAAAATGAATGTTTGATGATTGGGACCGGGCGGTAGAGTAGTGGTCAGAGTCTCAGGCTTTGAAGCTACTCTGCCAAAGGCGAGTGAGTTCGAACCCCAATCACTGTACTTTCTCTGCGTGGCTGTGAGGGTTTTTATGAAACAAGGTATAACGATGGTAGCCACAAAATATGGTCAAGGTTTTTATATTAAATAATATTTAATATCACTGTTAAATAAAAATATCAAATATAGAACAGCAATTGTTGAAGTTGAATAAAGTAATATCTAGATACATTGTCATGGACTCATGGTGCTGTATTGGTGTTTAGCTGCTGCTGCTGCTTCTAGTTACAAATTGTGGTAACGGTAAGTATCTGTATCTATATCTAGATACTAAAAAGATTTGCAACTCTTACAACATTGTCGAACAGATAAGAGCCCCGGCTACTATAAGGAGCTGTAATGAAAGCTCTCTTTCTCTCTCAGCTTGCTTACGTAAACTCTCGCAGAACGCACATTTGTAGAAAGTTTAACTTTTTCGCATAAAAACTCATAGTTAAAAATGTCTTGAAATTACCTGACTAAGAACATAAACCTTTTCAGAACAGTGGAAAGAGGTCTGGAACTGGAAACGAAGGCAAAGTTAATGAAGAACGTCTAGCGGCTTTATTTTCTCTACGCTGTGCTGATTTGCAAACTGAGAAGATGTGGATTAAGTTTAATGCAAATCACTGTGGAGCACTCGATGATTTCTTAATATTCAGAACAGATAAAGACACAGAATACGTTTATGTTATACAAGTTAAGCATTCACTTAGCCCAAGCGCAGTTCAACCTAGCCAATTACTGCAACCCAACAAAAAAGATGATTTTTCTTTACTGAAATATGCAAACACTTACAACACCATACTTGTAGCTCAAAATGACATTTCAAGAATGTTAAGGCAAGTGGAACGCAATCTGACTTGTATTATTTATACGAACAACAGTATAAAATTTTCACACGACAGCCAAAACAATAACAACAACAAAATTTTATACAGTCGGTTTTGTGACTTTTTACAGACTGAAAACGATCATCACGCGGTGAAACTTTTTGACACGAGCAGGAATTCAGAAGAACTTAATTATATAAAATTAAAAGAGAATCAATACTTCAAAGACTTGAACAACGAAGAAAAGATTCGGTTCATTGGCGAATTTTTCGGGAAGAAAAACAAATTTAAAATTAATAAAGAAAAATTAATAGAGAATCAATACGTTAAAAACTTGGACGAAGAAAAAAGGAATCAGTTTGTTACAGAATTTTTTACAACAAAAAAAACAATAATTAATTATGAAGAATTACAAAAGAATCAATACTTCAAAGACTTGGGTAGCGAAGAAAAGGTTCGGTTCATTGAAGCATTTTTGATCAAAGAAACGATATTCGAAATTAATTACGAACAAGTAAAAGAAAAACAATACTTTATAGGTTTGAACAACGAAGAAAAGAAGAGGTTTATTGAAAAATTTTTCACAAAAAAGGATATGTTTAAAATTAATTACGAAAAATTACAACATGATCAATACTTCAAAGACTTGATTAATGGAGAAAGAATTCAATTCATTGAAAAATGTTTCATGAAAGAAAAAATATGCGAAATTAGTATTGAAAAATTAAAAGAAAATCAATACTTCAAAAACTTAACCAACAAAAAAAAGGCCTTGTTCAAAAAATATTTTTCCTTAGAAGAAGATCCAAAAATATTCGAAATTAATTACGAAAAATTAAAAAAGAATAAATACTTCAAAGACTTAAAGATGCAAGAAAAGAATCAGTTTGTAGAAGAATTTTTAATGAAAGATCAAATATTTGAAATTAATTACAAAGAATTAAAAGAGAATCAACACTTCGTAAAGTTCAGTAACGAAGAAAAAAATCGAGTAATTCAAAAATTTTTCACGAAAGAAGAAACGTTCAAAATTAGTTATCATGATTTAAAAGGTCATCAGTATTTCAAAAACTTGGATGAAGAAAAAAGGAGTCTGTTTAATAAATTTTCCACGAAAGCTCTGTTATTTTCAAATCAAAAATCATACAATAAAGTTGAGTGTGACATTCATGACCAAATAAAGCGCATGGTTAATTCCGATTGTATATCAGATCATGCACTAAATGCTCTTACTCACAAGTACATTTACTTTATAACTCAGTGGGCTCATGGAAATTTGATTAAAGACCGGCTCACCAAAGAAGATGTAATTGCTAAACTTACAGAATTACTCTTAGAGGAATTGAACTATGTCAGTTCATTTTACAAAGGACAATGTTCTTACGAATACCCCAACTACCAAACTGAGCAGTGGCATTCTTTAATTGAAAACAAACATATTACTGTAATTAATGTAGACACAACCCAGGACACTGATGAGGAAGTACGCCGTTTTCTTTATTGGTATGTTTATACAGAAATGAAAAAGTACCACAACCAATCTAATTTAAAAAATTGGAAAGAAAGCTTTTCAGGCAATCCACAACAGATCTATAATGAAAATACAGAACTCAAAGATGAAGTACAGTTAACTTTTGGCATAAATGGAATAATTACCTTATTCGGTTTATACAAAGTGTTGTGGAAGCTGAAAAAAATACCGATGGTACTGGAAATTGAAACAGAAGAGGAATACAAGAACCTTCTACATATACTTCGTCTCTCCAATTACAGTCTCAAAGTAATCATATTAAATAAAATGAAAATGGACGACAGCCAATATCAGCTACCGGTGTTGGAAGATTCACAACCAAAACCATTCACTTGTTTGGAAGAGACAGAAAGCTGTTTACAAAATGCAATTCTTCAAAATAAGGTCAAGTTTCAAGGACAAGTGGTTGTATTAAAAAATTTTATCGACAGTAAAAAAATTAAAGTGTCGTGGCTTACCACAAAGGACATTATAAATATAATAACGGGAAGTTTCAGTTTTGGAGGGAAATTGAATCAGTTACCTAATCACTTGATAAAGAGAAAAATATTATGTAATAGATAAACAGTACTAGCTACGTAAATTGATTCATAAAAGTAATTTTAATACCAACCACTGCCAGTTTCAAATTAGGATTAGGCCCGTTATAATTTGGCATTAAAATTGAAATCGAAATATTTAATTAAACTATTGGGTTTGAATTTTTTCAAAAGACTTTTCATGATTTTACAGCACTTTTTCCTTTATCATTAATTAATTTATCATTATGTTCTTTCATTTACTTTTAATCTTCGCTGCATTATCTAACTTAGCTTTACCCATTGGCGCCGAGTACGAGGGGCTGAGGAGCTGGAGCCCTACCTCACAGAAAAATCAAGGAACGCTAGGCGGTTTTAAAATTTAAAAAAAAGCTTTTCTAACCGATCGCAATGGTGTCTACCAATTTTAGCTAATAAATAAAAACTAAAATGAGCGAAAAATACCTCAAAACGGCAACGCTGTGTGCAATAATACCCCAAATTCGCAACGCTGTCAGCTTTAGCAATAGATCAACAACCGGTAAATCCCAACCCTCGGGAGATTACTAGTAAAACCTAGGCAGTGTCCCCCCCCCCCCCCGTATAGCCCCACATCCGTATATGAGAATAAAGATTACAAAAAACAGTAATAAATTCGTTTAATTATAGTGAAAAATCAAATGAGCTATAACGCTATGATGTTGCAGGACTTAGGACAAGCGATATATTCGGGGAAGTACCTGCCTTCATTGAACAAGTTAGGCAAGTACGTCAGATAACAAGAAAAACATGCCTAAAACCTAAATTCATACAATAAAAGCTCTCTCAAAACAATACTGCATCTGAGGAAATTTGATAACTTGCGCCTATGACCACTACCAACTACAACTAGAGTTGCCACCTATCCTTCTTTCAGATTGCCCATTTCTCAGAAGCAAGCCCGTAGCCAGGAATCGGAAATAGGGGGGCCTATAGTTTTATTAGATGGGGCTCAAAATTAATGAAATTATTATGCATATAATATTTAAATTTTTTATTTACCTTTGTAGAGCGACCGTAGCTCAGTGGTAAGAGCACGGGATACCAATGCAGCGGATCCGGGTTCGATCCCCGGCCCGGTCGTTCTCCCTCGCAAGGCAACGGGAAACCAGCGAGGTGCATTGTTCCCCAGGAAAACCTCTCTGGAGAAGAAGTGCATGCACTTCCTGTGGTTCGGAGCCCACGTTAAACTGTAGGACCCCTATATCTGTCGGTGCAAATTATCTATCACCACAGACATAGGAGAGAGGTAGCCAACGCCCTGAAAAGGGTTTGGCACTATAAGAATAAGATATACCTTTGTAAAGTTTCCAGAAATTTCCGGAAGACGCTGACGCATGCTAATTATTACCACAGTACAAGCATGTGCACCGCCAAAGCGTCGTCCGCTGTTTGTAAGGCCAAAGCGTCATGCGGTCGACTACCCTTTGTCGCACTAACGTGACAACCCAATTTAAAATTAGTGTTACAAATTAAACTACATTTTGTTATTAAGTAATTAACAAATTAGCTTTAGTAATACAATTAGTATAACATATATGCAATATATCTGTGAAATATATAAGTATTTTGTATATATTAGAAATATAGTAAATAACCTCATCGTTTTTTCTATTATTTCTAAATAAAATTATCTGAAATTGCTACTTAAAATTAATTTATTCTAATAATAGACCTAAAATGACTCAAAGAATGAACCAGGTGATCAGTCGCAGAAAAAGCCAATTTGGTACTATAATAAATTGCTTATCGTCTCTATCTTTTTTTTTAATGTTCGGAGAAGAACCACCAGATGCCCCTCCTACTGAGAGTGACAACATGGCCCCTCACACTCCTCGATTCTTACAGTCTGACCTCCTTCCAGAACAATGTTAAAAGTTGGCAACTGTAACTGCAACGTAAGTTGGGTGAAAAGGTTCATATAAACATATAGGTAGGTACTAAGTTTATTTTAAAAAAATAGGACTTACTTAAAAAATAGGGAGGTGACATCACTTCAAAAAAATAACTTTTAGTTGAAAAAGTAACACTGCGAACACTGGGGAAAGTGCACTGAAAAACTTTAGGCTTTGGCGTATTTTCAAAATGTTTTTTTAATATTATAAATACCCTACAGTGGCGGAACAAACACCCCCGCATCGCGGGGGGGGGGCAGACAGTTAGGTCCTCACGCGTCTAGGGAACCATAACAAAAATAAAAAATAATTTTAAGCTTTTTTGTAATTTCAGTTTACTTTGTTAAAGTCCGTATTTAACAATTAATATTGGAACCAATGTTAATTCTTCAACTAATTTTATTAGCTGAAGAATTAACAATGGTTTTATCATTAAACTTTTTGCATTTCTCAAGATTTACAAATGTTTTCCCCTGGATTTAGTCGTTTATATAATTCGTTAGTTATTTATAAGACGTTAAATAGCGCGTGGCGCCAGCGCCACTATTTTATTTCTTCTACAATACAGTATTAAAAGGTGGGGCAATTTACAAGTGACAAAAAACGAGGGTTTAAAACACACTTAAGTCGTTATGTACAACTAGGTGGTCACCACGATGGCATTCGGTATCGGCAATAAGGTACAACTTTGTTTCCATCCTCAAAGTTCTCAATAATATTATTTTAACGAGCAGAAAAAAAGACGAAGCTACAGCTATCCGAAAATGGAACAATTTGAATTTATTTTTATGTTAACATTTCAGTGTGAAATTTTGGAAAATATTCACTTGTGTTCAAAAAGTTTACAAAAAAGTGATGACTCGACGAATGAACAATTAAAAAATACGTTACAAAGAGTTAAAAACATGAGAAAATATTTCGTAAAAATTAAAGAGAAGGCAGTGCTCATAGCGAACTCGTACAAAATAATGTCGTCTTCTTCTTCTTTAGCCATCCCTTTTGCCCTTAGGGCGTCGGGTTAACAAAATAATTATTATTATTTTTGAAAATAGACGAAAGAAAAAAATTAAGAAATTCTTTGATGAGATATCTGAAGATGAGAATCTAAATAATGCGGAAGAAATTTTTAAAGTAGAAATTCTTTACTGCACAGTTGACATTCTAACTACTCAATTAGAAGAAATATTTAAAAGTGTTAACGCAATTTTAGAAAATTTTAATCTTTTATCTCCACAAAATTTTATTACTTTAAATGAGGATGAATTATACCGTAGATCAAGAAAATTGCAATCCATTTACGACAAAGATTTGTCAAATAATTTTCCCCATCAAATTATAAGTTAAAAAAAAGGTTTACGCGACGGCATATCAAAATTAGAGACAATGTTGAACCTTGCACATTATTTATTTATTGAAAATAGGTGTCTTGCATCCAATTTACCGGATGTAAGCAGTGCAGTGTTCCTGTTTTTAACTTGACCCGTAAGTGTATCTACGGCCGAACGTTTTTTTTTTCAAAACTTAAACTAATAAAAACCTATTTATGCAATACTATGGGACAACAGTGCCTTTCAGACCTATCTCTGATACGTATGGATAATACATGGAATGTATAAAAAACTTAGATATAGACACTATTATTAACTTTGCGACAAAAACCTCTCGGCGAACATGCCGCTTCTTATGATACTTTTTTAGGTTCATATTTTGGGCCTGGGGGCCCATACTGTTTTGTTGCGGGGGGGCTCTAACGCCTTTTGTTCCGCCACTAATACCCTAAATTATTCTTATGAAATCCTACAGAGATTGTAATTCATTGCTGCATATATTTAAATTTCGTATTTTTATACATTAAAAACAGATATGTACATATAGTAGTAGTAGCTGATTTCTTACCGTTTTATCTCCACCACCAATACCATCAAAGTCCCGATATGGTAGTATCACTCTATATCACTATTTTATAACTAAAATTGTCTATAATATTCCGCACTAGTGATGTTACATAAACATTGTAACCAATTTAATAATAACTTTAACACGCACAATATACCGATAACTATAACTGTACAAAATATAGGCATTGTAACAAATCCAATAACAATTTTAACACCCACAATATACCCATAATTTTAACACTGTACAAAATTATTGGACTATTTAAGCAGTTTAACTAACAAGTTTTATCCTGTTCGTATGCAAGCAAATGCAGTGATTCTCAAACAATACTGCCATATTAAAAACTATTTTAGCTGTTTGCCAAAATAGTGATATAATGAAGACTGGTGTTTGCACTCTATCCAATTGTTTTCATCTCCAACTTTGACAATCTCAGGGCTCCTTGTAAATTTTATCAACAGACGGCGGCGCAACTGTGAATGTCAATTTTATTTTAAAATAAATTTGAAAAGTAGGAAGTTTTTTTATTTATTTATTACCACGGTAATGTTCTAGGCAAAAAAGCCAACATTTGTTGTTCGTGCGGTCTATCAAAAGGCGATAACAAAGATTTGTTATTGAGATAATGAGAACATATCACTAAATAAATGGTTTGTGTTAAAATTATGCCTTGTGCCAAGTTAAGTTTATGCAGGGACTGGAAGTAACGCGTACATTTCATGGTAGTAAGTAACGACTCCTATTAGTCTAGTGACTACTTCTGTGAATACAGTTTAAAACCAGCTTATTGTGGTGACTTGTTTGTCCAATATGGTTGATTGTTGGTATTATGTGGATTTTTGTATCATTATACTTTGTTTCAACTAAAAACCACTACAAAAATATCTACAATATTCTAGAAACATTACGTAAAAATGCTGACTAAATGTTTCACTTAGGTACTTGCATATTTCATTAATAAAATAAAAACGAAAGGAACTAATTCACCTAACCTTAATAAATAAGTGTTGTATACAGGATAGGTGTCAAAAATGGTCAAGTAGTGATCAAATAATTATCAAAGCGCGGCAAATTTAAAATATACGAAAGTAACTAATTCACCTAACCTTAGTAAATAAGTGTTGTATACAGGATAGGTGTCAAAAATGGTCAAGTAGTGATCAAATATTATCAAACCGCCTCAAATTTAAAATATACCTTAAATTAGAAGTTCGAAGAGCGCCATCTATGCGCAAATCTTATAACGAGTCTCGAGATTGTCAAACTTTTAGGTTGAATAGTAATGTAAGGAAGAGTATGGTGTTAACTCCTACCACCTGCCTATACAAAAAATTCATCCTAAAAGTTTGACAATCTCGAGACTCTTTATAAGATTTGCGCATAGATGCCGCTCTAAAATTAAAAGTAGAAGCAACTGCCAAAATAATGAAAACAAAAACTAAAAAAATAGGTACCTAATGAAATTTAAAAAGTGAATATCTAGTTTTACAATTACTAATCTAGTAAGTCTATGTCTAAATAAGAAAAGACTAAAATTACTGCATTGCGAAAAGTAGAAAATGAGGAATTTTTATTATACAATAGCAGTACATATTTCCTATGGTAAAATGTGTAATAGGTATGTTGCTGCTTAGGCCAGGTTCACATCTCGTAGATACATAAGGAAGAATACAGTGGCCCCGGATTCTAGATATTAGCCAACAATATTGTCGTTCACAGACCTTTGGCAGGTTTTGAAGAAATTTCTGACAGAAGTAGAAAATTAAAAGCGTCTACGGCCTGACTATGCTGCAGGCTTCGCGCGACTCCGTGCACGGTTGGACGGAATAGAAGTTTATATTGCGTGTTTTAGCGACTACTTGCAAGTTCATCGTGGCTCATATGGAAATACGACGGTACAGTGTTTTGCTGCATAAACAGTTGAGGGGTCGAATCCCAGTTGGGGCCAATTTTTTTTTTATTTTATATACTGCTTTTTTTTAAACAATGTTGTTGATCTTTGCTGTTTACGCGAGTTATGGTTATGGTGAAGAGCAGTTATATTTTTAAAGAAAAAACACGAAAACAAAGTTGCATTCACATTTTATTTTAAGCAATGTTCAAAAGGATCGGAATTTTTTAGATGTTCATTACAACTTAATTAAACGTGCAGAATAAAAAAAAATTAAAAGCTTAGCTTTAAAAGATCCAAACTAAAATATAATTTTAAATAAATCACTGAAACCCAGACAGCGTTTGTGATAATGGGCGTATTCAGCGTGGTGTGCGGTAAGCAGAACAAAAGAATGTAGTGGGGACACCACATCAGTCACAGAAGTACAGCAAGCATGGCAATGCTGGGAAACCACCATAATTTACGCACTACTTTGAATTTTTGGCTTTTATTCGTTTATTATTAGCCTCAAAAATCTGGAACACAAACTGTTAGCATCCTTGGTGTTGAAGGTATAAAAAAGGAAGAAGTAAATTTTTTGATAAAATGAATGGTTATTGAGATAATAGTTTACGAAAAATAACTCTAGCTAACAATAATCGATTTTTAAAGACATCTGAACCAAGAAAAAAACGTTCTTAGTTTTCGTTGCTTATAAGCTACAATACATTTCGCCTTTTTCAAACATAAAAAAATACAACCGCCAGACAAGTTAACAAAAACAAATGTATCGATAGTTTTCGACACGCACTTTCCGGCCATGTACGTAACACCAATTTTTTTAAATGTGCCTTTTTGCCAGGACAATTTTAAACAGATTTTAGGTTTAGAATAAGGAAAAAATCTACAAATCTGGCTACTTCACTGCTTTTAACTCCAAAATGCCCCGAAAGGTAAAAATAAAATCCCTCGAGCACTCTACTATTTTGGAAATGTGGCAGACCTGAGTTTGTCCAAGCAAAGACACATTGCACTTTCGTGTTTATATGTACAAATCTATACATCTAAATAGATGCATTTGACACGGTGTTTTTGGAGATTTAGACTCCGCATTATCTAATGTTATTATTATTATTATTAAAGTTTATTTTACATAGAATAAATTGCAATTATATAACAGCCTATATCTTTGATATCATTTATTATAATTCAATTCTTGTACATTATCAAATAATTTTGAAACAATTTTAAATGCATAAAAATAGTACAAAACAGAACAGTTACCATAGACTTACAACCACATTGAAGGAAGAAACAAAAAACGCATTTATAACAATAAATAACCAACAATAGTTAAATTCTAACTGAAACATTACAAACAATTGCTTTAAACTAATAAATAAAGTTAATAATTGCACTAAGGAAAAATAAAAAAAAAACAATGCTTTGACTAAAAAGAAGTAACATAATATGAAAAATACTCTTAAACAACACAATTTGTTATTAAGATAATAAATAACGATAATAATACTCACAAAAATTAACCTGCAAACAAAAACAAAAAACAAATGTTGCCATGTGCAAGAAGTAAACACTTTGACTATTAGGTTACTTCATACCATGATACATCAACCAACTTTTATATGCAAATAGCATTCAAATCGTTCTTACATAAACCACTTATAAAATAATTGTACACCTGAAAATAAAAATATCTTTGCAATAATTCTTTTGAAGAAGAAATAAAAATTAACGCATTTTTGCACAAACAAAATCAATTTGCTCATCCACCCTTTCGCTTGTTCCTTTGAAAGTGGATGGATTCGGCCCAATCATTTGTATTAATTGAGGTACTTCCTGCCCTGAAATCTGTGTGAATTTAGCTAATGATTTCATACATCTCCACAATTGTTCTTCGGACGGTTTTGAATTAAAATACTGCAATAGTGCCATTGTAAGTTCCACAGCTACATCGTCAAATACCTAAAATGAAGCATACTAATTAGAAGTACAAAAAAATTAATAAGTATTGATAAAATATTTATAACAACTGAGTATTTAAAAAGTAATTTCTAAGTATGTGAATATGTAAATTTATTATTATTTTATTTTTTTAATCCACAACAGACACTGTGATAATAATTTTCTGATTACCAATTTATCATCTTTTGGCATAGAAAATACAGCCTTGATCTCATATGTTAACAACAAATAAAAACAAGTTTAAACATCTGAATAATGAAATCAGTTAGATTTGTTTAGCCGAATTTTAAAATCTGTACAGAGAAGTCCTAATAAAAAGTTAGAATGGAAAACATTAAAAAACACTTTAGATTTTTTTATTAAAACTTTTCAACCAATTACATTCATTTTTTTTTCATTTTTCCATACATTTTTGTAATTATTTTAGAGACCTGTTTGTCAAATACCAACTTCCAAAGTAATAATTTTCATGTTTAACAGGTGTCAACAAAAAAAGTCGGTCAAAATTTATTTTCTTGATTAATATCGTCCGTTCTATGAAAACCGCCCTGCCCTACAGCGCTGTTATTATAAATTTTAAGTCCAATAAACCATATATCAAATTAAACATCACCAAAAACTCTATCTTTTGGCGTACCTAGTTCACTTTTTTATATCTTCAACTGTTTCGAGGTTATGGCGCACTCGTCAATACTTTTGAATTGCATGGTATATATTTTTTCCTATTTGTGGTAGAGCGCATTTTTCTCTTTTCAACGATATACATTTTTTATAAAATTTTTCACAAAACTGCAAAAACCTGTCCCATCAGGTTAGACATGAATATTAGTGAAACAAAACAATGGGCGAAAAACAATTGAAACATAGAAACAAAAGGCCAATTCAGTTTACAGCTATGATGCTTGTTTGTTTCCATGTTTCAATTGTTTCTTTTCGTTTTTTTTTTAAATTTATGGCTAACTTGACGGCAAAGATTTTCGCATATTTTACGAAAAAATTTTATGTGACGTTATAACAATTTTATATGGCTGAAAAAAGCAAAAACATTTAGGTGGACATTTTATGATGTAGTCTTATATACATAAAATCTTCCCAAAATTGTATTTTATTTTATAAATAAAGAAAATAAAAGGGACTAATTTTGTTAACAACCCGTATAAGTGCTGGTACACCCCTCCTATTGTACTGCCTGTTCTGATATCGGCTGTATTAATAATAAAATTAGTTATATCTATGACCTACTAATTAATTACCTGACCACATTTTATGAAGTTGTTATGGTATGATTTTTATTATAGAAAAACTAATGCCAGTAATGAAAAAAAGCAAGTTAAGCGAAGCCACCATATTTAACAAAAACAAATTACAGTAAAAGGTTACGATGATATCTCAATGAAATTAAAGCAACGCTATGTTACATGGTGAATAAATGAGGCCACGACACAGCGATTATTTCGACAAATAGCTAGCTACCTTCGATAATGTGCCTCTGGGTAAAATCTGCCGAAGCCGAAAGTTTTTGAACATTTTCTGAAAGCACAAATGCTCTAAAGTACCTTATAACATTCACAATAAAAAGCCAGAAATTAATCACAATTTAAATTCTGTAAACGAAAAACAGAGTTTATACAGAAAAAAATAAATTAAATTATTCATGCACAGGACAATTTTTATCATACCACAAGTTTAAATAACACAACATGCTTTCATTACGACACTCAACATAAGTCAGTTGATTTTTATCATCCGCTTTACTTTCTTAACAATCAATCATAAGACTTGATTTCAATTCTGAAAAAGTAAGTAATACCATTGACTATACTCTTATAGACCCGCAACGTTTACGAATTATTACATTTCTTGAAATAGTAGTAGACGTGAGCGACAGGTTGCGCTGTTTGTACTAAGAGATCTAGAAAGCAGTCAACCAAACAAGTTATAAAGAACACTCTTAAATAATAATATGCTGGTCGATTGTGATGAAGGGTCTGACCTGGTCGGCCTGTGCCAGTTCGACCGCCAAAGCAGGTAGTTGATGTTCTAAATATATTCAAAACAAGAGAAACTGTCGTTACACGTAAACTTATAATACTGAAAGTTGATAATTCAGATGTCGGACAAAAATGGCTATAACATCTCTATTTGGGAACTTAACAAAAATATGCAAAGAATAAAACATATTTTTTTTAACTAAAGCTAATTGATAGGCGGAATTAAAATCACGTAAATGCCGGATTTGCCCTAAGTTCTTCTATCAGATTCCGTGCTCAAATTTTCAAAACTTAGTTTTGAAAAAACAATGTTACCCAAAAAAAAGAGGTCTAACTTACGTTTCCGGTTTCGAATTTTTTTGAAAAGCATAACTGGAACTACAATTTTCGATATACCTCTTGCTTTGAAATTTCATCAAAATCGGCCAGTACTTTCGCCTATAGAAGCGTCACCCACAGACACACATTTTTAAAAAACCACTTTTTTGGGTTCCTTGAGTACACCTTGCACGTACAAAAATGGTATAAAATATTATACAATATTTGAATTGCATAGCCTGCGGTGTGGGTAATAGCACAAAGTAGTAAGTGACGCACGTCATCGTTGTTGAAAACGTAACCGAAATTAAAAAATTTTTAACCGTAACCAAAACGTTATTTCGATTTACGTCCCTGGTTTTATTGCATGAAACATTAATTAATCATTTTTTAAATTTCTAAGTTTATCACAAACACCCGCATTTCCTACTCTTACATCTCTCGATGTCCACACAGTTTCGTGCGCACTAATATTAAAAAGTTTATTAAAAAATCAAAATTTTTTTGCACTTATACTTTTTTATTAATTTTTGAATTGCATGGCCTGTGGTGTAGGTAATAGCACAAAGTTGTAAGTGACGCACGTCATCATTGTTGAAAACGTAACCGAAATTTAAAAAATTTTAACCGTAACCGAAAAGCGAAGCGTTATTTTATTTCAATTTACGTCCCTGGTTTTATTGCATGAAACATTAATTAATCATTTTTTAAATTTCTAAGTTTATCACAAACACCTGCATTTCCTACTCTTACATCTCTCGATGTCCACACAGTTTCTTTATTTATGCGCACTAATATTAAAAAGTTTATTAAAAAATCAAAATGAATAATGCAAAAACTGCCTTCCAGGAATAACAATACTCCAGTCAAATCATACAACTCTGAATATAATAGCAATATCTCGGTCAAATATGAAAATAACACTTGCATGCGACCATTCTAAAATCGCGCCTTTTTACAAGGAATCCGACGCCGTCAAACTTGTGAAGATCGGATTTACGTAGCGCACAATATAACGATTTTTGTAAAAGTGAAAATATCTCGGTCTAATATGAATTTGACGCACGTCATCATTGTTTACGTTTACAGTAAAAGGACATTCCGGTTCATCGCCTTTCTTATCGCTTTTTTGATGCATTACTGTATTTGAAAAGAGCGATTTGTCACTATCTGATTCACAATTTGCCTGGTCAGATATAATTATATTTAAATTCATATTAATTATGTGTCGCAAACTTGTCCGAAATGTACATATTTATATACTTTCAAGGATGTCTTGATTTAATCTTGACGTAAGCAAAAACGGGATACCTTCCTTTTTTAGATCTGCGTAAAGGCTTAAAATAGCCGTAATTGAGAGCAAAAGCCCCTCAAGGGGGATTTTTCCGTTTCTCAACTGTTTCCCGTTGACGAATCCAACTAAGAGCAGCTAAACTAAAAACCTAAAGATTCTGTCGTCGCCGATTGTAAGTGTTTACACGTGTTTCTATTCTAGGTCGAGTTTGAAGTCCCTACCCAAAAAATGCTAAATGACGTACGTTTCCAACAGTAGCAGGTATGCGACGTAGAACTTAGTATAAACTAGACGCATGGCTCACAGCGCCCCTTAGTGTAGTCGTCTTCAACTTAAGCGTAAACAAATTACATTGGTTGCGTATCTATAAAGGTATATAATCAAAGGTAATACCATACAATAAATTTATAATTTTTATGGTAATACTCGATGAGTTTATGTGAAAGTAAAGAAAATAGTGCAACCATCAGCTTACATTTGGTGAGCGGCTGTTTCAGATGATTAGTTTAAAGCTGGAAATGCGTTCTGGTCAAGTATGTTACCCCTAAGCCGATCCCAATAGTACATTTACCCTTTTTCTTCTAAAAGTTACCATAAAATATACAACATAGAAAATGTAGCAACAAATAAACAATTTATGCACAATTTCCTAGAAATTACTAAAATATTTTGGAACAATTGAATTTACAACAAATATTAGTAAAAAAGAGATACAGACCACAGATTTTACCTCCTTGCAGGCCATGTTATAGATAATGGCAGACCCCCGGTCTTGTAACTCGGGGAGATCGGACAACAGTGAATGCACAGCTACTTTTGTAGTTACCCTGATGTTACTTATTTGTTGGTTATTGTATGTCCATTCGGAAATGTATAACAGCCATTCTGAAGAACTTATGTTTTCAAACATGTTTGCAATCTGCAAAAAGGAGGCATTTAAGTACAATTAAATCACATCTGTATTTGATCACCCAAATAAAAAACATAAAACAATTATTTATTGAACAGTTATAATAGGACACAAAATTACGAAAAACTTGTATAGCAACAAAATTTTGCTTGAAAACAATAAACACGAGTTGCTGTGCAGGAAGTTTGAGTAAATTAACGCAGTCATTTTTCAATTCGCAAGTGGTATATGATTGGATTATTTCACAAATAATAATATATCAAACTGTCAATTTATTTTATTTTTAAAACTAACAAATAAAACAATGGGTAGGTTGCTTAAATTTATTCACAATATAATTTTGTATGTCAAAACTATCGTGGTTAAACTTTTCTACTGGCTGCTAAAACAGCAACTGCAACACAGTGATTAAACGATGTATTATGAGGGGAATATTCATCGATATTTCTAATAAAAAATTTAAGGCTTAACTTATCTACATAGCAAAGTTAAATTTCAAAACAGTTTATTCAAAATACTCACAAATAATGATAAAGATTTCTGCTCATCAACACCAATTCTGTCAATTTCATATGCGTAATTCATGAGTACATGATCTTTCCTGTCCTGATGCAATACTAAAATAACATCATCTTTCAGCGCTGCTGCAGCCAGGATATTTAGAACACGTATTCGTACTTCATCCTGTACATTTGTGTCATTTAATAACCTTCCTGTAAACAAATAATTTTTATAAATAAATTTAATTAATACATGACTAGACAAACGGTATAAAAAACACTATTTTTTGTAATCTCGCCTTGCTTGATCCAAAACTTATTTTGACCAATTTTAAGATTATTCAAATGTAGCAGACACACAACAACAAAAAAGTAGGTAAGTAGGTAAACTATAATCTCCTCAAAATTGTTCAAAATAAGTTTTGAACTAATAAGCAAGAAGAGATCACAAAGTATCATCTCTCTGTATCTATAAAATACAGAGTGGCTAGGAAAACCCCGGCCACTTTTCTTGTGGCGGTCAAGAGATGGCGCTTTAGTAAAGAACAATTAAATTAAAATACTGGCAATAACGCAGAATCCAAGACGTTTTAGTTATTAAATACGCCCCATATTAAATCAAATCAACTAAACCGTCTTGGATTCTGCGTTGTTGCCAGTATTTTAATTTAATTTTTCTTTACTAAAGCGCCATCTCTTGACCGCCGCAAGAAAAGTGGCCGGGGTTATCCTAGCCACTCTGTATGGGCAAAAAGGTTTCACTTTCCCATACATTTTACGTTTTAAGTATTCTCACGTCAATAAATAACTAAAAATTAAAGAAGGATAAAAGAATTAAAAAATGGTAACACGCCAGCGGGAATACTGGCGATAGCCTGTGAAATATAATTTCGTACCATATGTAACTATAGCAGAGAAGGTAGGTAAGCAAGGTAAGCGCCCTACAACATAAGTCAGTTAAGTTTTATCACAATGCACATTACGCTTTGGACGTCGGACCAAAAATCGCTCTAAATAGTTTAAGGGTGCAAAAAATAAAAAATATATTTTTTAACTAGAGCATAGTTAAAATCACGTACCTTCCGGAATACGTGTTCTTGATATTAAAAAGTATTGTTTTTTTCTGAATTTTTAAAATTATTGAAAATTCCTTTTCATCCTATAAACAACTTCAAATAGGCTATTGAACATTTTATAACTATTGGCGTTTGCGTTTTTAAATGTATAAATAATTAATCAATTTTAAATTATTCAAAAATTCCTCGTGGGCGTCAGAGTCGATCTTGAGAGATTAGTAAAAAACAAAATTATAGTTGCTTGCAAGCTCTATCGGCTCACAAAATTTTTAAAAAATGGCGTAGACAATTTTTGAGCAATAATTTTTTGAAAATTTCCAAAATTTTGAGAAGCTAACCATTTTTACAATTTTCATATTTCCTAAAATATTTTTACATCCCATGATTATGCATATTAAGAGCTATTAAACGATATGACAATTTGTATTAATTGTATATTTTGTTCTTTAGTAATCGGGCATTAAAGTTACAATTTTCAAAAATTCGTGGTGGCCTTCATTTGAAGATACAGCATTCAGAAAAAAAAAGCATGATTTTCCTTTAGATGCACTACAACAGTATGTTTACACAATTTCAAAAAAGTTGTTACAATAAAATCTATATCACAAAAACATGTCTAATTTCCACTTCCGGTTCCGGTTAAAAACCTTACAAAGAACTACCTGCAACTCAAAACTTCCACGAATCAAATTTGAAATTTGATCAAAATCGGTCAGGGGTTCCAGAGATACAAGGGAACCACCACACCCACTCACCCACAGAGAGAAATTTTTAAAAACTACTCTTTTGAGTTACTTAGGCCACAAAACGTGTATTTTCGTTAAAATACGAAATTCGAAAATTTGCATGAAATCATAACTTCAGTAGAAGTATGGAAAAGTAAAAAGTGTTTTCTATACATACCTCTTGTCCAGTCAGTCTGGGATGACCCTGTTTATCCAATTAAAATGTTTGTTATAAAAGTGGATGAATTAAATGCAAAAGTTAAAAACATAGATCTAGCAAAAATACTACCACAATTACTACCATTTTTGAAAATGACGACCATTAAGAGAATAAATTTGACTAGAAATCTAAATTTCTCACTTACCAATAAAATTAAGAAATCCATCTCCAACAACCCAACTACCTTCATCACACAACATGTATTGACGAAGTTCATCCAATGCCTGCTTCTCATCTGGTGTTATTTTATTTTCAAGTAGCCCAGCTAGGGCTCCATATTCAGAATTTACCTGTAATAAAGATAAAATAAACGGGGTAAATTTTCATTGCAGTTGATTCATATAACATCACATTATTTCGATTTTGTTACTATAAGAAATAACTTTAGAAAAAGTACTTCGCTAGACTAGCGTCTAGCGCGTTCGCCAACAATCTATACTGTGTGTTAGTATGCCGTCAATCAGTGAGTGTATGCAAATTTGTCTTCGTATTTTTTCTTTAAAAATATAACTGCTGTTAACAAATAACCTCGCGTAAACAGCAAAACGCAACAAGTGTTTTAAAAAAAAAACTATAAAATAAAAAAATTTAGGCCCCAACCTAGACTCGACCCCAATACTACTTATGCAGTAAAACGGCAGTACGCCCGAACACACCAGCATATCCATCTGTGCCACTGCGAACCTGCCGGTTAGCGTTAAATAAGTGCCTATTGAATGCGTGCGCAATAGAAATGCACAAATAAAAAGTCTGGCTTTGGTGGGATAGATTGTTGGCGAAGAGATTAGATGCTTATCTTCGCTAGGACTTTCCTATACTTAAGAAATTGTCTTATCGTATTTCAAAAGTATGTTTGTATGAATGTTTTGCATGAGAACAGAGTCTTGTAAGATCCCACTAGTGCTGAAAACCTACCACCTTGGCAAGCAGAAGCATACGCCATCCTTCGGGGATGTCTTATTGTATTTAGAAACCAAAAATGTTTAGGAGAATCAAATCAATTTTTTGATTTTTTAAAAAGACTCCTTGTGATTGAAGGAAACCAAAAACGAACGGTCAAATTTGGATTAAACTAATATAACGTAGTTTGTAAACTGTTAATTGTAAATCGTTGGATTTCAATAATGTCATTGTTCATGTCCAATAACTACTAACATCCATATATTTTGCTTATTGTTGTAAACAGATTGCAAAAAGTAATAAAATATATAAAAAAAAAAAAAAATTCGATGTGAGGGGGTAAAAATTACTCCCCTAAATACTGCTGCACCTAAAAAATTAAATTGTGAATCTTATTCTACTGCCACTCATGAGCAATTTAGCTTACACAGAAATATTTTACCATCACCCGTTTATGAAAAATGAATTTTTCATTTTCAAAAATTCATAGATGGCATCACAGAGAAATTAGCAGACTGGGAGATAAACCAAATTGTAGCATATCCCAATCTCTATAAATCTACAGAATTTAAAAAAAACGTTTGGCCATTTTTGAATTTTTTTTTGAGAAATTCAAAAATTTTGAAATAAAATTTCACTGCCACGGTTTTATATTACAAACATTGCTTACATAGTGAAATTGTGTTCCCCTAGGGATATTATAATACCAAATTTCATTCCAATCTATCAACTCATTTTTTACTAATAACAATAAGACATTAAAGTAAAGATTTTCAAAAAAATCTTAGCAGCCGCCATTTTGATGCTACAAAGTTTGAAAAAAAAACCATTTTAATTTGCCTTAAGGTCTCCTATCAGATTCCATTACTGAAAAAAATTCTACCAAAAAACTGTCTAATTTCCGCTTTTGGTTTGAATTTTTTTTAAAGGCTTTTTGTCGGTAAAGTTTTGATACGCCCCCACATTCCAAAACTAATCGAAATCAGATCATCCCATCAGGAGTTATGAGGCGTCACCCACCTAAAGACCTTTTTTTAAAACCATGTTTTTGTGTTTCTAAAAAGTCCAAAACATATACGGCAAAATATCTAATTCGATGAAAGCAATACTTCCCTATACTGAAAGTATAGGAAAATAATCACAAACTATCTGAACCCGTGGCCTACGTCCCACGCTTTTGATAACTTCTACATGTAGCGTCGCCCTACGTGACTGCCACGTAAACATTCGCTCAAAATAATAAACAAGCTGTGTCGAGGTGTAAGAACCTATAGTCGCCTAGAAGTAAAACAGTAAATTACAGATTTAACATATAACTGTTATATCATTCAAAAGTTTATACCCAAAGTCCTATATTCATAAATATTAGTTTTATGCAGAAATATTTAATGCTCAAGTTTCGTCCCAATAAAATACAATTAACACAAGAAGATAGCCCCAACAGAAGACACAATTTTGTGAAATAATTATGAAAATATGTATGTACTTGAATTATTATTCATCAAGGTGACAAAGCCACTTTTTGTTTAAACAGGACAATGAATGGACATAAGTGCCAATATTAGATACAATGAAATCCCCATGCAACGCCCAGAAAGTAAAATGCAAGAGTGGGACACGTTGGACAATGCCTCTTTTATTCATGTTGTTGCTTGTTGTTTTGTTTCCAAATGAGCATAACCCAGAGACATATTTTTAACAAAATGGAGCCCCTGCACACTGAAAACTGTTTAACAATTTACGTAAATTAAATATTTCCAAACAGATTGAAGATTAAATGGCTGGCCAGCTAGGTCTCTGACCTAACCCCTTTTGATATTTCCAAATTGTCTTAAATACATTTACATTAAGAATAATTAACATTAAACAATACGACTGCTAGACGATAAAACTAAATGAGAAATAAAAACCCTGAATTTTTTTGAGAAGTTAAGTAAAGTGACATGGCCACTTGACATAATTGAATTTACAATTTAAAATTAGCGGAACACTTCCACTGGACTTTATTATCATACTTTCGAAAGTATTTTTTTATCAAAGTAATAACCTCACGCGGTACTATAAGATCACATGGTTATATTACACTGAGAAACATTGAAAAAGTGCTTTGTTTTTTAAAAATCACTTTTTTAAGTTCCATTAAGATCTCGAATTCGCAAATTTTAATGAAATCAATACATCTTTATGCTGAATGTACAGGAAAGTAAAAAGGAGTCTGCATATGTCACCTTGTATACTTACATCAACTAAATCTCTAAACACAATGGGTGGTTCTCTAGCTTTCTTCCTTTCTTCTTCCTCACGTCTCTCTTCCTCTTCAAACTGCAGGGCCTGTTCAGAGGGCAATTGGGTCTCTGCCTCCGCACCATTTATTGTTTCTATGTCAGCCATTGCGGAGCTCTAAAAAATTGCGTCTTTATTTTTTGTTAACACAATCTTGTGGTCTCAACCTGATGCTATTGAAATAAGAAACAAAAAATGCTACCTGTGAAACCTGTGCAGCTGGTACAACACTCTGCCCTTGTTCCAACAACTTCTTTCGCTTCTTTTCTTTCTTCGCTTTCTTTCTTTCTTTTTGTGCTAGCTTCTCCTTGGTAGCTTGCCGTTTTTCGTCGAGACGCTGAGAAGTATACCTGAAAAAAAGAGGCCTATAGAAATTTATCAGCGTATATAATAATTCATATTATGGACATGCAGATATTTGATATTTATACTTACTATTATTAGTATTTGTTAGTTTGTAAGTTAAAAGCGCAGGATTACAGTTAATATTAAAAGTGAGTACATTTCAGAATATTCTTTTATTATTAATTATTAATTACACCTTATTAATTATTAATATTCAAAGATACAGAGAGTTTTTACGGCTTTGATTTGCTAGTTGCATCGAGTGCAAAGAGTTTTGCTATGGCAAAATAAAGAAAAATTGGCACTATTACAAAGACGGTCATATAAACTATTTCAAAATGTTCATTTCTTTAATTTTGATTGTTTTTAAGAAAAATTCTACAACAAACACAAATATATAGGATGTTTGCTTTTTACAGCTAATAAAATTTTTATCAATAAATTCTGTATCATTGAAATAATAATTTGCCTTTAAAAAAAACAGTTTTAGTTAAACAAATTTTACCAACCTGTGGCTCATTAGTGACCAGAACATACTTTGTATTTAAAAAAAAAAGTTGTTACGTATAATAAAGTACTTAATCAAAATGGGACGGTTCGGCACAGCCGTTTCATCACCAATACCTGTTTCACAATAAGAGATAATTTCACTGACATGCAAATTAGAAAAGTTTATGAAAAAAAGCAAAAACATGAAATGACATGGGTGGTTAAGTAATAAGCATATTTGTGTTTGTCTTGTAATAGAATCATATGCTTAGTATTCATACATACTGTGTGTAAACAAAATATGGCTCACCCTCTTTTTTTTAATTTATTTATTTAAAGACACGAAATTTGGAGTGCTTAATACATGCATAAATTCCTATTATTTGATGTAAATTTCAATTTTTTTGCACTTCCAGTTTCAACAGAAGTGATCGCAGATTTCATATTTTTTGAATCTGAAGAAAATTCTACATTTGATAGAACCTAGAAATACATTATTAAGATCTAAAATTTCTTTGAGCCAATATTATGTTTTATGTCAAAAGTGCGACGACTCACATAAAAAGGTTCCTATGAAGTAAAATATTGATTTAAAAACAAAAATCATAACTTAAAGTTATGCGCTTAACTGTGTGAGAGCCTAACGTTACTAAAAACAATATTTTTGGAAAAAACAAGTTTTCAAATGGACAGTTTGCGGCTTGTTATGCTCATTAAAAAAAATATTATAATCATTTCATTTAAAACATTGATTTTTTTCACAAAAACTGTTTTCAGTACGTAACCTTTCACATAGTGAAGCACATAACATTTAAATTACGATTTCTATAATCAAATTAATATTTTACTTCACAGGAATCATGGCACTCTTGATTTAAAACATTATTTTGGTTCAAAAACATTTTAAATCTTGAAAATTTATTCAAATGGTACTATGATACGTAGAATTTTATTCCTATTCCAAAAATGTCAAAATATACAGGGGGTTCCATTTAAAACAAAAAGTCTGAGATAATTTCCGGTAAACCAGACATCCAAAAAGTTCGAAATTTACATCAAATAATAGGAATTTGTCTATAATAAACACTCGCAACTTTATTTGTTTAAATTAATAGTTTAAAAAAAAGGGAGGGGGTGAGCCGTGTTTCATATATCTACCACGAAATACAAAAATGCGGAAGCAGTTTGCATGCTCAAGAAATATTGAAACAACACTTAAGAAAACTCTTTTTAAATCATAATTACATTAATAATAATTTAACATGCAAAAATTTATTAGAAAAATAAGAGTACATTGTTTAATTAATGTTTAATGTTTGTAACAAAAAGCAGAGCATAAACAGTTAAGCCCTAATAAAAATTAATTTAATTGCCTATTAAAATTTTCCTAAAATTTTACAATTTTTTTTTAAAAAAGTTTCAGACCCATATACTTTTAAAACTTCAATTTTCTATTGTAAATAACGTTATAATCACCATTATCAGATCTTAAATTTAGGAAAAATCTACCAAATCATTGTTAATTAAATTACAACCTGCATATTGAATAAAATTTCTCCTAATCTTTAACTAGTTTAGCTTCCTATCAACAATAACATCCTAAGTTAAAAAGCAAGCTGGCAGAAACAGAAGGGAATCACTGTGATTGTTTTGCATCACGATTACGGCTAACTCCTGACCTGGCCTCTTCAATCTGTGAATTGAGCTGCAAAAAGTCAGGACTAGAATCTTTTGCACTCCTTGAAAAGTTGAATTCCCGCTCGTCCTTAACAGGTCTTGCACTCTGCTCCAGCTGTTTTATGAGCTTCTCGAGAGCTGGTCCTAGTTTCGTTTGCAATACTTCGTTGGGAAGATCGAGGATATGCTTTGGGATATGAGTTCCACACAGGAAATGAGCTAATTCTTCTGAGAAGTTGTTACAGTTGTGCTTGAATAGGTTGTAGGTTCCAACGCTGAAAGTGATATCATGAATATTAATTTTGATACTGATAGAATTAAAATTTAGCAAATACCAATTTTTTTATTAAAATCTGGTGTTCTAATGCTGGGCAGCCAGCAGAGAAACTAATGAAATTTGAGAACCTCAACGTAAAATAACAGACCACAATTACCAAAAAAGACAGAGCTAGCTTTATAATGTTGTTTTATTAAGAAATTTATTGTCTTTGTTAAAAGATGTTAAAAGAACCGTGTAAAAATTGTTATCGTTGCAATTTAATCATATTGCTCCAATATGAGCAAAATAAAAAATTTATTGATAGTGGTCTATCCTGCAGCATTGGTTAACAAAAAAATATGATCCAAAAATAAGCAAAGCACTTCGCCTCTACTTTTCTATACTTTGGAAATTGTTCGACATGTTTTAGCACCAGCAGTGACTATGATTTTGCATTTCTAACGCACATTAAGTCAGGCGAGGAAACAGTCAGCTTTGTGCTTTCACATAGTGTATAGGTAGAGTAAGATTGCATCATTTCTACAATACTGCATGACGTACCGTTAGAAATTTTTCTAGATTTCTTATGAAAGAAAATCGATTTTTTGATTTTTAAGATAAAAATCCCTTTGGAAGACCAAAAAATTCATCAGCTAAAAATTGAGTGGGAGGTGCAAAATTATTTCGCCGAAGTTTAGAATCTTATTCTACTATCACTCTTGAGCAATTTAATTGAAACAGAAATGTTTTGTTGTACTCCGTTTATTAAATAAAAGGACTCGTACTTCGATTTTCAAAAATTCATAGAAAACAACACAGAGAAATTAATGAACTGTGACACCAACAAAATTGTAAGTCATCCCCAACCACAGCTGTCGTAAAAAAATTTTAGCTGGTTAACCGGTTTTGAAATTTTTAACCGGTTCTTTAAAAAAAACTGTTTTTGAACCATTTCAAACAGGTCCAATAATAATCAGGCCTGAAAAACTGATCTGAAAAAAACCGGTTTGAAAAAAAAGTTCTGAAAAATCGTCTAAAAAACGGTCTAGAAAACCGGTCTGGAAAAAACCGTCTGAGAACCCTGTCTTAAAACTGGTCTGAAAACCAGTCTCAATGCATTCATTAATCTAGTTTTGACCCAATTATTATTCAGTTCAGTAATTTTTCTTCATATGCCGATATGAAAATAATAAAAGAAGTGAGACTACTTCGTTGACACCATAGGGGAAGCATGGACAGTACAAAAAACAAGGCACAGCACGAGTTAAGACAGAATGACAACATACAAAAGCATGCACAAGCAGTTCTGAGAGTAGTGAACTGAAGCTCAGCAGCAAGAGGCAGCGAAGTGTTTAAAAAAAAAATGTTAAATTGTTGAATAATATAATAATATATTAAAGAAAAATCAAATTTTCAATTAATGCGAAATATTTCAAGAACAGGTTGATTTTTGGCAAATTTGTTAAAATATTTTTAATAGCCATTATAATACAAAACCTTTTATAGTTTCAGAGATCCCAATGGTGAGTAAAATTAAAGAGGACACCCTGCACAGCCTTCTGCAATAATCCAAGAGGGCAAAAGTCAACCTTATGTATCCAACCACCAATGAATTTCATATTCAACGCCACAGATTTTTACAGACTTATTTACAGAGACTGGAAAGTATCACGCAAGCCCAGATCATGTGGAAATCGTAGCACATTGGCACTTATGGCCGCTTTATCATGCTGACTGCTTTCGCAAACGGTTACTCCATGGGTATCCAAACCAGAAACGAACTCTATCATGTGCGAGATTTCAATGTATCAAATTCAACAGTTAGCACTACATTAAATAAAAATGGTTTGCTGCGACAACACACAATGATGAAGCCGCCAAACGCGAAAATTAAAGAGTGCAAATCACACACAATGATGAACCCACCGCTGCCAAACACGAAACTTAAAGGGGCAAATCATTCGATTCTCCTACACTCCTCCGTGCTTGTTCTCGTTCATCTGATAATTTTACATTAAATCTGGAATAATCCTTGAATAGGACCTTCTCTCATTCGGCTATTATTTAGTTTCTATGACCTTGAACGAAAGCCAGGTGTGCAGCAATTTTGGGGCCTGTGCTGGTCATTTTGCCAGCGAGCTACTTTCACTTAAACTGTTCTTTCTGATACATTAACACCCCGCACATGATGGAGTTCGTTTCTGAAAGTAGTCATCAGTATAAAACAGCCATCATGTGCCGACGTGCACCGATTACCACCCGATCCAGGTCTGTAGGTGTATTCTCCATCTTCTTAAATCTTGTGTAAACATCCTGTACCATTGAACATGGAATTGGTTGGAGTTGACTTCTGGCATCTTCGAATAATGCTACAACTTTCGCGTAGTTTCACAACCAATACAAATTTTGCAAAACGCAAATGCATTTAATTAAATTAGCTTTAACGTGCAAGTTGTGGAAGAAAATTTTGCAAAATAGTACAAAAGAATGTTGAAAGTACAGGTGTATTAGGAACAATTGACAATCGCAAAGTGGGATAATTGTACAGAGTACGGCAGCTAAACCTGATAGGTTCATATCATGGATCATATTCACAAAATTAAAAATATATAAAGGCCGGATTTTTTTGCAGCGAGTAAGTAAAAGAAAATATTAATAAAAATCTTGCTCAATTCAAAACTAAAAAACAACTTCGAGTTATTTACTTCCGAAAAACAAATCAATTGCCAAACTCTTACACCTACACTTACCTGAAAGTACTTTCGCCTAGTCCGCTCAGATAATCTATGAAAACTGTATATGGTATTTGTGTTTCTCCTAATTTAACTACTTTTAGAGCTCTACCTAGAGCTGTAGAACCCTGAAAACAAAACAAAAACGGTAAAGTTTCTAAAAAATTTCTACACACATCAACATCATCATTACCCAATTATCATTTAACACTATTTTCAATTTGGAGTACTAATGTATGATTATAATATAAAAATTAAGTAGTGATGTAGGTAAAAAATAACAAAAAAAAAACAAAAAACAGAAAAAGCTTCTGGAATAATAACTTATTTATAGAGATACTATTAATACATTGGTATCTTCAGCAAGTTGAACGACTGCTCTACAATCCCTCAGCTATTTGACAAATTCAGTTTCTAGGTGCAAAATAACCCCATTACAACAAGAAATTTAAGGTCTATTCCTGAAACCGACATTCTAAAAATTCCAGGATGCTAAATATAAATCATAATTACATACATTTGCCTAATACTCGCATCACCCACTGGTATTCTAAACATTCAGCATCAGGTACATTGGCATGCAGGCTATTAAGAACGCAAAAAATAAATAAATAAGAAAAAGAATAAGGAACTTTACACTTACTTATATCTAATAAGAACACACACAAGTAAACTGAAATGAAAGCCAGTCTGGATTTAAACTATGGCTACAACAGTAGGAGTCCACTTATTTATAGCTCCATGCCAAATTTAGAATTTACACACGATACGCAGAGTGAATAGATGCTAAAACCATTAGTCGATTTAAAGAATGACATCTATACGAGGAATATCAAACTACTCAACTGTGAGAATCTTTAAAAAGCTTAGGTTTTGATCTTACAGATATAATATACCGTTAAATAAATTAACAAAAATGTAAGCCTAAACATAAATCAAAAATTCTGGAGTTTAAAGCGCAACTCCAACAATTTTTTTTTAATCGTAATCGTTTTTTAAAGCTACACAGTTTGGTAAATAAGCATTCGATTTTTTGCAAGGTCTTTTATCAGGTTCCCTTTTCAGATTTGAAAAATTCAATTACTGCAAGAATAGCTACCTTTTTTAGATACAAATCAATTTTTGAGATTTTTTTTAAATCGAACCTGTTCACCCCCATTTCTTTCGTTGTTTGTTAAAATAATCAATTAAAATTTTGAATGGTATATATATGCATAGGCACCTATTACTTGACGCTGATTACGACTTTCTGGAGCTTCCGGTTTCACCAGAAGTGACAACTTTTCTGATTTTAAATGCAACACCCTGTACATTGTTACATTTTTAAATGCAGGATGAAATTCTGCATACGATGGCTGTTTAACTAAATTTTTGGGAGGCAATCATAGTTATACCATCGCATGCAGAAGTCCATCCCGACTTCAAAAATGAGCAAAGCATGTCGTCAGGGTTGTAACTTTACACGTAGTAAATTATTTTCTACATTACACATAGAAAAGTGTCGAATATGTAGAATATGTATGTTAAATAAAACTAGTACATTTACCTTTTTTTACATATTATACATGTAAAGTATGTAGAATATGTAAAATATGTACAGATAGATTCCAGAAAAACATCTGCATAAAATTATTGTGTTAACTTTACTATGTAGATGACGAGGAGAGGGGGGATTGGACATATGACTATACAACGGTATGAATTTTCTCTATTCAAACGTACCGCACTGCAAAATGTTTTTAATCATCGGCAGTTATTAAACGACAGTTGGCTCCATAAAAAATTATACAATGAAATTGCGCTTTTTAAATAATTATGTCTGAGGCGGAAGTACTACTCGCCCCCACCATAACTCCGGCACTGGTCGCAATTATTTAACGTTTTTAGTTTTTTACTATTTTTTACACTTATTAAGTTGTATACGTGTTTATTTAGATTTAAAATCAAGAAAGGTGGCTCCGCGGTAAGCGCGTAAGACCTGTGTTCGATTGCCTGTCCCGGCCGGCTGTGTTGCATCAGGTTTTTACGTGGTTTTCCTGAATCACAAAGTATATACTGAGACAGTACAATCCGAGGAAATCACCCCTTATCCAAATTCCGTACTCTAACCCATCCTCGCCATCTTTTCTCAGCTGCAGAATGGCTTGACTCGAGTGCGGAGTCTAAAAGACCTCCATAGCGATCGCCCCTTCGCGAAGAATGCACCAGCAATGAGATTTCTTTTTTTACGTTTAAACTGTCTGATTTTGCATCAGTATTATTCTACATGTAGAATAGGTAAAAAAGGGCTTATTATTCTACATGTAAAATAACCATGTACAATAAGTATATTTTACACGTAATATTCTACATGCCCAACCCTGCATGTCGTGTTAATTTTCCCATACGTTAAAAAATTATTACTCATTATATTTGTATGAATCTTTTACACGCCAACAGTTACTGTAAATAAGATGGCAGAGCAGTAGACGCTTCTTCCATGTAATGGCGAATGACACTTAATCCTACACTAATACTAATGACTAGGGATTTACTAAATAGTGATTTTGGTGACTGTCGGAATACGAATATTTGGCCAAAAGCTCCAAACAATAGCCGAATATTTGGACCACTGAATGCTCAGGGCTTCCCTACTAATGATTCTTAAGCTGTATAAACGATTCGTCTCGAATGATGAGAGCACCTCTGCACCTGTGATGACTAATTTTATGTAATTCTATTCTATTCAAGCTTACTGCCAAATGTCGCCCATTATTGCTACTAATTAGAAAACTTAACATGAACACGAAACCCCACACAAAACCCAATTGATTTAAATCAATGATTTATTTATATTGATTTAAATCATGATTTAAATCAACTTGATTAAAATCTTCGCACCCTGTTATTTTAGTTGTCGCCACATTCTGAAGCTTTTGAAAGACCCCTAATAATTTTTTATATTTTCTCAACTTCATAACTAGCTAATTCACCTCTATTAAAATTCTAAAACAGGATGGAATTCTGGGGTTTGCCCCAACAAAATAAATTGTACCAAAAAAGAAATAAATAATCTTATTGCACAATAATTTTCGTAATGAATAAATTTCTTCAAAAAATTAAGTTAAAACACATTATGTTTATTCAAAAGCTTTTTAGAAAACAAATATTCATCACATTCACGTGTAAACAACCTAAAGAAAAAATACAGTTACATATGTCGGCAGGTCATTTTTATGCATACAATGCATGCGACGCATTAATTTGACCTTTTTATATTAGACTTCCTAATAAAATGCATCGTTTTAATTATATGGATTATGCATGCAAAGCTCATAAACCTACCTACCTACCTAAAACTGAATATTTTTAGATGCTTATTGAATGCATATGCGTATTATGCCAAAATTGATACAAATGACCCTTTCGGGTGCCAACAAAATACGCAGTCACATAAAACAATAATAACAAACAAGAACAAACCCAAAACAAATTTCGATTTTAAAATTTCCTTTGTGTGCTAATTTTTAATGTTACTATTGGGTAGGTGTTTATAATTACATTAACTTGCTCCTTTGTTTTCATATGTATATGAAAACAAAACATAAACTGTCGTTTTAACTCCGCCTTTGTGACGATTTTTTTTTAATTTTTAATGTTAAAGTTAATAAAAGTTAAACTGTAAAATCCTTTGTTGTTAAATTTGCTTCACAGGAATTTAAACCATTTAACGGTTTCTAATATTATTCGACATAATGTAGCAGAATACATTTTACCTACTACAATTTCACTAATAGTAAATTATTTTTTATGGACTAATAATTATCCTAATAGACAGCGAAAGCTTAAACTTAAACTGAGGGTTTGTGTGTTACAAACTTGCTAATAACACCGTAATATTAATTTTTTACTAGGTGGCTGCAACCGTTGATTCGTTAAGAAAATATGCAGTTTAAAGTTCATTAATTAAATCCAATGTACCTAAAGTAACATTTTTCTTAAACCTTTCTATAAAATTTAAATTGCAGATAAATTATTTTTATATTGAATTCGAAAAAATAATATTTTTCTCTTTGGGATTTCAACAGTTGACTAACGTTTTTTAATGAGTATCTGTATATAAAATACTTAATCACTTTAACAATTTCTCTTTATTTAAACCTTATACGTATTTCAGCATGTTAACATGCCATTGTCAAAGGTTATATAACCTTTGACAATGGCATGTTAACATGCTGAAATACGTATAAGGTTTAAATAAAGAGAAATTGTTAAAGTGATTAAGTATTTTATATACAGATACTCATTAAATATGGACTTTAACGAAGTAAAGCTGGAATTGATAAATAACGTTTTTTAATTTAAATAAGATCCCTTCAAAATTGCATTTTAAATTTCAAAACGACTAAAAATAATTGTTAATAATTTAAACAGTTTCGACAATCTGCTACATTTTTTTCTAAAAATTAGGTATTGAAATAGAGTCGACAATGGTGCCAATCTAAAACAATTGATAAGATAATTTAGCAAATGTTTTAACAATGGTAGCCACAATAACGCTTATCATCCTCTAATTTCCTTTTTTTTTGGATTGCCCCATAATGGAATGATATTTGTGGAATAAGCAGTATTGATGCAACTAGGTAGTAATTTTTAGTTCTAAGAAAATATCTTTGCATTCATAATTTTAATTGAATATGCTCTTTCCAATCAGATTTTTACTTTTTTCAAAAATAAATAAAGCAAACCAAAATGCTAATAATCCAAGACAATTGACAAGCTAATTTAGCAATTGTTCTAACAATGGTAAAAAATTTGAATTTCTGATCCTCTAATTTAAATAATGGAATCAGCAGCTGATACAACGGCTAATTTTTCGTATTAACAAAATCTCTACATTCATAATAATTATGCTTTAATTAGATATTTCTTTTTCAGACAGGAATGTGAAGGCATTTTTCTTTTAACTAAAATAAAATAAAGCATTTAAAAACATATTTCAAAATTCTGTTAATCCAAAACAATTGACAAGCTGATTCAGCAAATATTTTCACAATGGTAACCATGGTACATTAAGCTTGTCTCCCTCTAATTTCCTTTGCTTTGCATTTTCCAATAATGCAATATTATTGGAATTATCAAAAAGGAATGTTTTTCAAATAAACGACGTATAATGTCAATTTTCAAAAATTGTACATTTCTATACCTTGAAAATGGTCAATTAACAAAAAAAAACTCGAAATTTTACTTACCGGATTACAACTTTCCACTCCGTGTGATCCAAAGAAATATTCCCTTCCATAAATTACAATCGAAGTATGCCAGATGCCATCAATTCGTTTCCCTTAAGAAAAGGGCAATCAATAAAACTTCAAAGTTCTAACCTCAAAATTGCAATGTATGAATTAAAATAAAAAAACTGTTACCTATTAATAATGGGGAAATCATCGATGCCATTCCCTGAGACAGGTCGTAAATATGCAATTCAACTTGATATGCCATTCTGTTAGAAAATTATGAAAAAATAATTATTACACCAGTGTTATTTACACTGACACTTCAGTTTGCAGTGCTAACGATGTAGTGAGGTATTGTGGAGGTACATACTTTATTAGGTCTGAATTTTTATCTTTTACTAGAATTTTCCGAGTGAATTGCAAATTTTGCTGCCACAAAAATTCAAATTACAATGATTCACTAACGTAGTTACTGTCAGCCTGTCAGCAGTTTCGTTTGCTAAAACAGGGCAAAAACTGCACGGAATTAAATTCGCAGTTGGTCAAATGCCATGACGGTACTTCAAAAATACTTCAGTATTATAGAAGAGTAAATGCACCGTTGATTTCTAAATAATTCACAAACTAAAATAGTTTCGCCTACAGAATCTATTTTCGGATTTCCACATTCTCTACCTCTTACTTACCTGACTACTGCAGTAAAAGTACGTTGGGGTGGGACAACATTAAAAATTGAAAAAAACCTTTTGTTTAAACTGTCTATGAACCATACATTAAAATTTTGAAAAAATTACTACCGGCCATTGATAAGATTTTTTTGTGTATGATTTGTTTGAAAAAGAAATTTAAATTAAGGAAATCCTGTTTTTGTTATTTTTCACAGTTGGCAGTTGTTGCCGACTATTGACCATTGACCGATATTTTCAAGTGTTCTGAAATATAATGTAGTTTGTAAAACACAATGCAACAAAATTAAGCGTTAGCTTTACTTAGGCCCCATGCAGCATGCATCACATACACTAATAAAATGTCCTCCCTGGGACACCCCCTAGTTAACAGGAAAAAAATCATAGTTACAAATAAATATAAATAGGCACGAGCCTATACCAACACGTTAATGCCGAGTTTTGATAAGAATTATTCTGAAAAGATTGGCAAACCACTTCTCTTGGACTTGCCCATACTTTTAAAAATAATGTGTTTGCTAAAATATTTTATAGGTATCATGTAAGGCCTTGTGTACATTTCAAGATTCTGCTGTAGATGCTCAGGCACAGTAAAGCATAGCTATATACTGTGGCTCCGGTGTAGATGGTGTTACCACACTCTACCTATCTATCATTCGTGCTTGTTCGCAACGAGACGCAGGCGCGCATTCATACTTTTGCTTGTTTCTTAACAAACATAAAAAAATGTTACATTGTCTCCTGTTCTAGTAAGGACGGTTTTGCAGTTTCGGTCAAAACTGTGTTACTAAACAACTGAGGGATCCATAGGCGCGAACCAGGGGAAGCTTGGATACTGTACTATTCTACAAAATCTTTTATAAATTTAGGGTTTAGGCGCATGTACTTCTCCGGTTATCTAACATACTGGCTACGATTTTTTAAATTTGTTCAAAAAATTTAAGTATTTTCTATAATACAATAAATTTGTTACTGTGTTTTTCTAATCTTTGTTATTTTTGTCATATTTTTTTTATTGTTTGTAATGTAAGATATTTTTTTTATTGTTTGTAATGTAAGAAATTTTTTAATTAAACGAATAATAAAAACAAGCTTTAAAGTCAAGTATGTATTTTTTCTAAGAGGACGAAAATATACATATTCTGAACTTTGTCAAATAAGTGGCAACAGTGCCTAGGTTTCTCTAGTATTCTCTGGCAGATTGGAATTCGCCAACTGTTGATGTTGATAGTGATGTAATGAAGACTCTTCCTTACATCACTATGTTGATCTATTACTCACGCTAATGAGTAATGACATTGCGAATTTGGGGTATCTACTACTGCATACAGCGTTGCCGTTTCAAGGTATTTTTCGCTCAATTTAGTTTTTCTTTATTAGTCTTACTCACTTAGCTTAGATCGGTACAATTACGATCTGTTTGAAGTGTTTTTTTTTATTTCCTTCGAAGGGGCTCAAGTCCCTGATCGTTCCTGTTCTTAACGCCTACGACGTGAGGGCCCCGAAGCCATATAAGCACTCATGTGAAAAGATTCGTGGGGGCTCAGCTTCCGAGAAAAGGAATATTCTAAATTGTTGGGACGCTCATTCAGGCCGTAGCTTAACGACGAAGTCTTTTCTCATTGCGTTGATATGTTTAAGCGGTCGACAAAAGGGGGGGGAGCAAGAGGGGCAACTGCCTCTCTAGAATTTAAACTCAAAATGTTTGAGGTAAATTCTCGTGCACTAAACCAGTTTCTCATATACGGTCCTGAATGTATTTTTTTTTGTAACTTGTAACTACCTACAGGATGTCCCACGAAGTGATATACTATCTAGTTTTGTTTTATGCAAATGTTTAAAAATGATTTGATAAATATTATATAATAGCAAAGTGTAGATTACTCTCTCAAAAAACTTATACTTATAACATTTTTGGGAAGGTTAACAAGCGTCTATTGAACACGGAAAAACAAAGAAAATGATATTTTGCCTCGTTTGTTGCATAAGAGATCATAAATAAACACACAATGGTTCATCTAGGACGCACGCGCTATACCCCATAGTTTAGGAGCTTTATTTGAGTTTTATTCACAATCGTGTGATTTTGAATAATTCGCCGGAAACATATGTGAAGCTTTTTGGCCATTCTGTAATCCAGATACCTGCGATTACTATGTTGAGAATTTTTGAAAGTTTTTCTCGCAAAACTCAGAAAAACAATACCGCCACAGTGCAACTCTATTGCCGAGGTCCTTTGCCGAAGAGTAGTCAATAATCTAGTGGATCGATTAGAGACGGTAGTGAATCAAAACGGTAGACATATTGAACATGCAATTCATTATTAACTATTTTTCAAACAATGTTTTAATGGGGTCTTATTGTTACAAATGTGGAGTAAATTTAATTGTGCTTTATAATTTAAAACAATATCGTTCATAATCTCGTAGCTCACCCTGTAGATGGTACGAAAGGACAGTGGAACGCGGGGGAAGCTCCGAGAACTTGGTACAATTACTGGAAATTGTTTTTGTTTTTATTTATTTAGCGCAAAGGGAGCGTTACATGCGGATGGTAATTGCCTAAATACAAGTAATTTATTCTTATGCAAAAGCTGCACACTGTACTTCTATTTCTTTTTTATTTTACGCGGAAGAGTCTTTTTCCACTGCAGATGCCTGCACTTCCTAAGCTTAAGATTCAAACTATACACTTTGGCTTTCCTGTCCCTAGAAAAAATCGTATGGGCGCCCGTGTGTATAGAACACTTAATCTCAAAGTTTGTTAAATACTATTTGAAAATCTCGAGAAAATACTCAGACTATCATGGGATCTCCGTTTTACAAAAACATTGAATTGTCTCAGAAACCGTTAAATTTAGAGTCTTCTTACAAGAGTATATAGGTACCTATTTACTGTATCTCTCAAGATGTGTCACTGTCAAGCAATTTACTGCAGTCTTACTTTGCTTTTTCATTTATACTACTTTTAAAAACATTGATATTGGTCTAGGCGATTTACACGAGGTTAGATGTGTGTTTTTTTTAACAAAAAAAATGCGAAAACAGGTTTGCATTCGGTCACTGATAAATTGTTTTTTGACGAAATAGTTCATGATTCTAACCCGGCTTTCATTACAAAGCGGCACATATACTTATGACGTAATGAACGGAGAAAATTTTACTTTTAATTAAGTCTATGCCGATCTGTTTGTCACGACTAGCGACTTCCATTTGACCATTTTAAAGCTATAGCGTGTTTGAAAAAACCCTCGATTTATCGCAGAACCCTCTATCATACTTTTTTCTTGCAATTTTGAAATATTGAATTCGAAAGTAACCAAAAAGATATCTAACTTCCGCTATTTTGGCTGTTATTAGCGTATGTTCTGAATATTATTGTAAAATAATTGTTTTATTTAGTTTATCAAGAAAAGTATTTATTTGGTAAAGTTTATTTAGAAAAAAAACCTTCAACCAATGTGTTCTCCCGGTCCTAACATATGGAGCAGAAACACTAACTCTCACCAAAACAACAGCGAAGAAACTACAAGTCGTGTAAAAGTCACGCAACCTAAAATGGAAAGGTCTATGCTTGGATTAACCCTGAGAGACAGAGTCAGAAATGAAGAAATCCGAAGAAGAACGGTCGTTGAAGATATTATAGTGCGCATTGCAAAACAAAAATGCAATTGGGCAAGTCACCTAGCAAGATTAAAGGACGGTAGATGGACAAAAAAGATCGTTAAATGGCGACCGAGAGCCGATAAACGTAGTCGGGGAAGACCGCCAACTAGATGGACGGACGACCATAAGAGAATTTCGACGAACTGGATTGCAGCTGCTCAAAATAGAGAAAATTGGAAGCATTTTAAGGAGGCTTATATTCAACAATGGACTGGAGAGGCTGGGTGATGATGATGACGATGATAAGTTAGAGTGTTGAAGGTTTCAGAGTTTTACAAGGGTATTTTATAGATTAAACGTATTTTGTTTGATTTTTTTGAGTTTAATGCAGATAAATGGTTTACGACTAAAAGCATACGTTTAAAAAGCCTATTATTGTAGCGTTTTACTTCATAGGAGCTATTAAACGCAATAAATGCCTAAATAAAGTACTGTTGCAATTGCCTCGGAATGAAATGTGAATCGCAAAAGAGAACGTTTTGTTTCTTTAAGTACCTTTGCCAAAAGTTAAAATTTCAATTTTTGTAGTAGTAATCTAGAAGGTATGATCAGACTTTTGGCTAAATTAGTTTAGGAAAAAATTCACTATTAAAAGCGAGTTATGCATTTGAGATGGTTGAAAAATGTGGCTATTCACCCCGCTTTACCTTACTTTTAATGTAATCATCTACTTTTGCTGATGCACTTTCCTCCTATAATTTAAATAATTACCACAATATGTTTTTTATTTTTTTTAAGTTTCAATGTAAAAATTAATTTAATTTAATTTTCAATATGTGCGAAGTTTTATGCACACATCTATTTTTATATTATATTAATTTTTATTGTAAATTATGGATATTATAATTAGAAATTTTCTGATCTTGTATTGGCTGAAGTGAACCTTCTTAGGTCGCAATATGCAGCTTTTTAATTTCTTAAATTTTAAAATATATATACAGTGATGAGACTTTTGACTTTCATTTCTTTGTGATTATCAATCCTCTTTTAAATAATAATTAAATTCAATAAGTCATTTATTTTACAACATCCTATACACTGTAATAATGACGTTCTCATTATGTATCTTGTAGTTAATTTCCAGTTTTTGCATTGTCAACCTGTGCCTAACCTGTAAAGTTGCCAGATTGCCAGTCATGAAGAATCATCTGTAAAATATTTATAAAGTGGTTACAGAATGTCAAGAAATAAAACTATTGTAAGTAAATTTTATGGATAACACTTCAACTATGTCAAAGTTTACAGTCCAACCTTTCAATTAAGCTTCCAATTAATGCTTTACATGCTTTAAAATACCCTCAAAATAAACTTTAAAAATAAAAATTCCCTGCAGAGAAAGACACTTTTGGATTGCTATGCATTTAAAGGTCAATTTTTTTAAATTATGATGTATTTTTAGCTACTCCGTATTCAGTCGCCTGAAGGAACGAAGCGTATCGAAATCAGTTCCACGGACACAACATGCCAATTATTTGAACGAGTACACTCATCTTTTGACTTAAACAGTTTTGCCTTTGCACTTTATAAGCAAAAGAATCTAAAGGATGAAATTGCCAGCAGTAAATCAAGAACGTTGACTAGCGTAGGGCTTCGTCATGGGGATATGGTATATTTAACGCCTGTCAATGGGGCCGCTCTGTTTCCGGAACCTTCCAGCAGTCAAGTAAGTAATTCAATGAGTATTGTTCTATATTTTCGTAACCAAAATGATAACTTTAGAATAACACTCCGTCGGGAGAACCAGGAACCTCAAATGCACCATCCACAAGTAACATTAATTGTGGTCCACAGTCTAGGCCTGCAAGCAGTAGCAGTGCGGCTGGTAATCGATCTTTAAGTAACGTGCAAGAAGACGAAGTTGACTTGCAACTGGCTAAACTTGATGGCAAAATCCAAAGAAAGCGTGATGATAAATTGTACTGTTATTAATTAGAATTCAATTTTTAAGAACTTTAAGCAATATTTTTTGTAGGTGCCGGCACAATAACAACTCACGTTGTGTTCACTGTTCACCTCTAGAAGCTTACGATGAGGCTTACCTGCGTGAGCAAAACATAAAGCATTTGTCCTTCCATTCGTTCCTTCGTAAGCTCACATCAGGTGTAGATCGCGGCAAGTTTGTTGCTCTAGAAGATACTTCATGTCGTATTAAAAATGGTTGCAAAGATCATCCACCTTGGCCAAAGGGAATTTGTTCTAAATGTCAACCTAATGCTATAACACTTAATCGTCAGGTAATTATCCTAGAAATTATGAAAATAATTTAGGAATATTTTTTAGTATAGTATTTGTATTATGGAAAGTATTTTCAAAAGAGTGCTGTATTACGGGATGTTTTTGTTGTAGAGACATGCAGATGAGGTTATGTTGTCAAATTAAAGTCATTTTAGAAACATTTGAGGTTATGTTTTTGGAATTACGAGGATACAAGGCTCGGGCACTTGTGATGCAAACGTTTGTGTATTCTCTAAACACGTAATCACTAGCTTCACTGTCCTGACACTTATTTTTTAAATTAACGCTATATTATAGTATAAACTAGAGGGACGTGAAATTATTAAAATTACACATTTTATTTAATTTATAAAAATACTTGTTATGAGAAAACAAAGCAAGAAGTATTTTTTTAATTGTTCAACTTAAAAAACCACATATATCTATGATGTTGTAAAAGCAAAGCAATAATAAATTCTAGTACAAAAACATGGCAACAAACAGAGCTGGGTAGTATTCGAATACAAAGTAGTTGAAAACTATGCCTGTAGTCTGGATCCTCTACAATTTTCAAGATTCTTTTTATTCATGGTACACATAAATATCGTATTCAAATCCATATGAATAGAAATATTTGATTTTGGCAACTGAATCAATTTATTCAGAATACGATAAATTAATTTAAATTTATAATTCATTTATTAAAAATAAACAAATTGGATTATTTGAATTTGAAATAATAAAAACGAATAAACTATTTACATTTTACACAAAACAAACATTTTCCGACTTCAATAAATGACTTTTTGATGCCAAAAATAATTTATGACGTCAATAAATACATTTTTAACTTCTAAAATTCATTCACGACATCTAAAACAATTAATTGATTCTTGGACGACAAAAAATTAGTTGTTGACGTCAAAAATCTGTTTTATTCATTAATAATTAAACAATTCTTTTTCTAATTTTTATAGTTGACGTAAAAAAAATATTTTGAAGCGAACTATGAATTTTAGGCTTATGAAGACACATGTATGATGTCAGAAATTAAGTTATTAACGTCAAAAAAATTATTTGACTTCCAATAAATTTTTTCTTGGGGTCAAAAAATCATTTTACGACTTAATATAAGCCTTTTTTGACATGAAAAATTTGTTTCTTTACGTCAATAAAATTGTTTTAACATCAATATATGTTAGCATCTGGGCTTCCGGGTTGGAACCGCGTTCAGTGAATAAACAGTCGACGTTTCGTTCTCGGTTGCATGGGACATTTTTAGGGCTATGCTCACTTTGGGATCTGGAACACAGTTGTGGTTATTTTAACATCTGGAACACAGTTGTGTTCCAGATCTCAAAGTGACTACAGCCTGAAAATGTCCCGTGCAACCGAATATGAAACGTCGGCAGTTTATTGACCGATGACGCGGCTCCAAACCCGGAAGCCTAGACGCCATTAACAACGGCCGCGAAAGTCTATAACTTAGGTCAATACATATTCTTCAAAAAGTAAAACGGCGCTCCATACTTCAGCAAACAACACACTTCAATAACTCCACAAAAACTTTACATGCTTTTTTTGCGATTGCTGACTCCTATATCACCGAGATTAAGCAAAAAGAAAAGAAAGAAATTAATGCACTTGATATTTAAGCAACGCACTCTCTAGGAGTCATGAGTAATATATATTTAAAAAGAGGCTGTAAGTTACCATAAGGTGTCCAGTACCAATTAAAAAATAATAAATAGTGCTTGCTAATTTAATTAATTAATTAAAAAATATATTAAAATTACGAAATAGTGTTTACAATAAAGTTGAAGGTATTATTACAAATATTTCAATAAATTGTGTTGTTTTTATTTAGATTTACAGACATGTAGACAACATACAGTTTGAAAATACACATCTTGTAGAACGTTTTTTAAATTATTGGCGCATTACCGGCCACCAAAGAATTGGATTTTTATATGGAAACTATGAAATACACTCAGATGTGCCTTTAGGTAATTATTTTTTCTGCCAATCGCAAATTAAAACGATTATCAATATAAATTTTATTTCAGGAATTAGAGCAAACGTATCTGCAATATATGAGCCCCCACAGGAAAGCAGTCGTGATTCTGTGCGTCTGTTGCCAGACGATCATCAAGAATTAGTGGATCAAATAGCATCTGCCTTAGGTCTTAGAAAAGTGGGTTGGATATTCACAGATTTGCTAGCAGAAGACGTACAGAAAGGAACTGTTAAACATACTAGAAATGCCTCCACACATTTTCTGTCTGCACAGGAATGCATTATGGCTGGACATTATCAAAGCCAACATCCTAATGCTACGAAATTTGCCTCAAATGGCTTTTATGGCTCAAAATTTGTCACCGTTTGTGTAACTGGTAAGTTAACACATTTTATCAATTTTATAAAGTTAGGGAAGGAGGAGAACTAGAGCCTCTTGAATATTAGTGCAATTAAAAATAAGGTTGGTAGCTCACTCTGCTATCACTAAAAGCTGTTTCGAAACTACAGGGCGTTCCAGACAACATTACAAGGTCAAATAATTTGTTTATGAAGTACTTCGAATTCATTTTACGCTCTTTATGTGATGTCAGGGGGTGTTATTACCATGTATTATACAGGGTGAATAAAAAGTAAGGAACATCGATGCTACAGCCTTAAATAATAACTTTATGAAAAAAAGTTTTTAACCAAAGTTTCCTATCAAGTTTTTTGCTACAATTTGGCGTTTTTCATTTTTTTTTCAATTGTCATGTTTTAGCTATGACGTCATCGACATTTTTTTTAATGGCAACCTATACCTTTTATGGCATGACCAGTTAGTGCTTTTTATTCTCTATACAGCCATGTAAAAATATCATACAGTTGCATAATAAAAATTTCAAGAAAAATCACTATAAACATTTATTTTTGTTACTGGCAACATTTTTCATCAGGTACACTTATTGCAAGATAAACAAACGACAATATTAGGCAATTGTTTGAAAGTGTTTATAATTGAACAAATGCAAATCTGTAATGTCAATTCGGTGACGGTTAGCATTAATAAGTGATTAAAATTTAGTCTGTGTCCTGTGTTAAATACAAATTTCTAATCATGGTACGTTTAACAGAAACTGAACGTATTGAAATGTTGATGATGATCGGGTACGATGATAACAAGAGAACTCACAACGATGTGTGCGCTTTATTTAATACTGTACATCCAAATCGTGAACCTGTTACGCGGTCCACTGTAACCAAAATTAATAGAAAATTTAGAGAAACGGGCCACGTCAAAGATTTGGATAAAATTGGCCGTCCAAAAATAGCAACAGACGATGAAATATTGGACTTTGTGCAGTTTCCGAAAATCCTCATACTTCAACTCGATAATTAGCCGTGGATAAGAATGTTAGTCAAGGAACTGTACTGAATATTTTACATACAGAAAAATTTCATCCTTATAAGGTTAATCTTGTTCAAGAATTATCAGAAGATGATTTGATAGGAGAATTCAGTTTTGTGAAGAAATGATGGACAGGTGCAATAACGACCCACAGTTTGTTAATTCTATTATCTTCTCCGGCGAAGCCACATTTTCTTTAAATGGAGCAGTGAATCGGCACAATTCCCGTTATTGGTCGCGACATAACCTACATTGGATGGAAGAATTACACACACAGTATCCACAAAAAGTAAGCGTGTGGGCGGGAATTATAGGAGACAGAATTCGTGGTCCTTTTTTCTTTGATGGCACATTAAATGCTGATCGGTATTTGGATTTTTTGAGGTCGGAAGTTGTTCCCGTGTTAGCTATTTTACTTCCAAATGCAGAAAATCAGGACACGCCGAACGATAGAATTTGGTTGCAACAAGATGGTGCTCCACCTCATTATGGCATTCATGTTCGTCAATATTTAGATGGAATTTTTACAAATAAGTGGATAGGAAGAAGAGGACATATTGAGTGGCCAGCGCGATCCCTGGATCTAAACCCACTTGACTTCTTTTTATGGGGCCAAAGTACAGTGTATACAAACAGACCAGACAATTTAGAAAATCTAAAAATTCGTATGCGCGAGCATATACGAGCAATATCACCTGCTACAGTTCAAAATGCGAGTTCGAGGATTTTCTTATCGTATTGCCCACTGTCAGGCAGTGAATGGCGAACAGTTTGAACATTTGCTTTCTTAAATTGATGTTAAATATGATTTGAAACTAGTTTACTAATTTGTGGACCTGCTATTGTCGTTTGTTAATCTTGCAATAAGTGTACCTGATGAAAAATGTTGGCAGTGACAAAAATAAATGTTTATCGTAATTTTTCTTGAAATTTTTATTATGCAACTGTATGATATTTTTACATGGCTGTATAGAGAATAAAAAGCACTAACTGGTCGTGCCATAAAAAGTATAGGTTGCCATTTAAAAAAAATGTCAATGACGTCATAGCTAAAACATATGACAATTGAAAAAAAAATGAAAAACGCCAAATTTTGGCAGGAAACTTTTGTTAGAAACTTTTTTCGTAAAGTTATTATTTAAGGCTGTAGCATCGATATTCCTTACTCTTTATTCACTCTGTATAGTAAATCAAATTTTTTTCTAGTTAGGAAAAGCTTTAAATTTGATTTAGAATATAACTGTAATAATGAAAAATTGGTTAATTTTTGGTATACCTACCAAATTATATTAAAAGTAAACCAGCCATTCCGATGTTATGTGGGGGTCTGTCCTCCAAAAAAATTTTTAGTTTTAAATATTGAATACCACATAACTTACAATTAGGGATGCAACGGATATTTGGTTTTTATCCGTTATCCGGCCATTTCACTGATTATTCGGTTTGGCCGGATAATATGAAATATCCGACCGGAGATTTTACTTCAAGTAAAAGAGATTATACATGCAATTTGATTTGGAAGTCTAGACTAAACACAATTAAAAGTAAGAGAGCAAAAACCCCATAAGTCCAGTATTTTACAGATCTGCATAAAATTACTAAATTTGTATTATTGACATCAGCATTTATGAGAGTTAAAAATTTGAAATGATTTTAAACAATATAAATAAGCACTATTTATTAAAACCACTAAGTAATATAAAACATAAGGAGAATGCATGAACCGCTTGTTGCTATTATATGCAGGTCTCAATTTTGCAGTACATGTGACAGAGAGATCCGTATAAAAAGTACTCGATCGTCAATCGTCAATATTTTATTTTAAAATGTCGATAAAGACCGTATGTGTTAAGTTATGTCAGTTGATTTCGTGATGGTGTCGGATCTATCAGAACAAAACATGTTTTAGTTTTAACCATTGTTGAAAGTTATTATTTTTTGTAATTACAATCAAATTCGTTGACAGATTTCCATTCTTAATTGTGAACAAAAAACAATATTTGCGCAAATCAGCACATTCTTAAAATAGCACATTTAGTAGTTTTCTTGTCTCGTTACTCTCTTTTTAAAACACTACAGAATAAGGCCATAGCAAGCAGGGTTTGTGCATACTGTTAAGTATAGATTATGCTCTGTGATAAAAACCTAAATTTCACTACATTTAAGCTATATATCCGTTATCCGGCACTTTCAAAAAGTACTGCTCGCTGCATCTCTACTTACAATATTAATAATTTTTAAATTCCAGGTGATAAAAGCAATCAAGTACATATGGAAGGTTATCAAGTTTCAAATCAATGCATGGCTCTTGTCAGGGACAACTGTCTTATTCCAACTAAGGATGCACCGGAATTAGGATATGTGCGAGAATCTTCAGATAAACAATATGTTCCAGATGTCTATTACAAGGTTAGTAGAATTATTTATTTCTTACTAGGAATGTTTTGGGCCTTCAATCAGAAAATATGTTTTTTAAAAAAAGTCCTTAACTGGAATTTTTGCCACACTGTAGCTTCAAAATGGTGGCTGCTATGGATTTTTCACATGTATCTATTTTACTTTAAAATGAGGTTGGCCTAATATTTAATGCAGTAGTATGAGAAACTAGGCGGGCAAATAACTACTATATAAAATTGTTTTACTAAATCACAAAAAAATATCAAACTGTTTCAAAAAAATATTTTTATGAGTACTGGCCACACCAATTTTTTTTAAATTTATCATTTATAATGTCTATACAGGATGTTATCCCAGACGTCATTACCACGTCAAATATGGAATACCTTATAGTTTCTTAAATGGGTAGAAAATGCACACAAAACTGCTGTAACAAAGATACGTTTTTGATGAAGTTATCATCTTTTCCCAGAAAAGTTAAACTATAGGCAAAATCCGTGGGATAAAGTCCCGAGTTCTAATCCTGAATGGGGTAGACTTTTTTTCACTTCTTTTTTTATTTATTTAATTTTCACAGCTGTTCTACAGATATATAAACACAAATATGTTTAAAGTAAAAGTAAGAGAATGGATTGTTAATAAAGGTTTAGTTGTGTGGGTGGGTGTAAGCTATTGTTAATTTTGCCAGTTATTTTGTTAAGGTTTGTTAAAATTCATTTTGTTATTTGTTAGCTTTCTAGCTAAATAAAGATTTCATTTATTTATTTATTTAAATACTTAAAAGAAAACGATTTGTAAGTAAATTGTAAATTGAATACATCAGGCAATGACACAATTAAATTAATGCCTATTTTGTTTATTATTCATTCTTTATTATCGTTATTACTGTTACGTTAGGTTGTAATTGGGGATGCAGCGGGGAACACTTTTTGAAAAGGCCGGGTCCGGGTACCCGGCCTTGCCAAGACGCTGGGTACCGATTTTTTTTTACTTTACTTCTTTTACAGATAACTACGGTTTTATATTGTAGAGCATATAGGTGTATTTATGAAGTAAAACGTGTATTTAATTTGCGGTATTTAACATTTAAATAGTATTATTTATTAGCGTTGGTGGCAACAAAAGATGAGACAATATCCAATTTTGGCTGATCTAGCAAAAAAGTACCTTTCAGCACCTGAAAGCAGCGTCTATACCGAAAGGCTTTTTTTTTCCAGAAGCGCAATGTTTTTAAAAAGAAAAGCAACAGGTTACTTCCAAAAAATGGAAAATCGTTAATAATCTTGCACCACAACTTGCCCCTATTAAATTTTTATTATTTCATGTTTAATATTTAATGATTTAATTATTTATGTTTATGTACATATATGCTTATGTATAATAATTATTAATTACTATTGACAGTAAACCAAAATAATAGACAATAAAGCGTAGGCCGAGTACCGGGTAATAGCCGGGTACCCCGGCATCCCTAGTTGTAATAATGAAATAGGTATTAATTTTGTGTTATTACCTGACCTATTAAATTTTCAATTTACTTTACAAACCATGTTCTTTTAACTATTTGTTTGTAGAACAGCTGTGTAAATTAAATAAATAAATAAGAAAGTTGAGTAAAAGTTTGCCCTATTCAGGATTAGAACTCGGGACTTCGGATTACAAAACAGTAAGCCTTGCCGCTACACCATCAAAACATTGGAAGAAATTGTTGTTACTCTGGTATTAATTTTTACTTAATTTGAAATGAAAAAATAGTTATTTGTGTACCAATGCCAAAAAGTGGATTTTTTTCGGCCGAGTCTGAGTTTAATGGCCGAGGCGAAGCCGAGGCCAGAAAGCAGACGAGGACGAAATAACACTTTTTGGCAGTGGTGCACACAAATGTTTTTAGGCGACCTTCATTATAAAATTTACAAATTTGTTAGATTTTTATTTATGATTTATATAATTATTTATTACTTCGAGTGTAAATAAAGAAAATATAAACGTTTCTGAAAGAGTCACAAATATGTACAATTTTTCAGTCGGTATAAATAATTATATCAATAAATCATAAATAAAAATCTAACAAATTTGTAAAATTTATAATGAAGGTCGCCTAAAAATATTTGTGTGCACCATTGTCAAAAAGTGTTTTTTCGTCCTCGGCCAAAATCACGGTTACTTTTTGGCCGCTTTTGAGTACTAAAAATTCAATTTTTTGTTAAGGTCGCCTAAAAATATTATTTTTTTGACTAAACTGCACTAATAACAATAATATAATTGAAACTCGTAGCCAAAGTATCCTGGGAACATAAAATCTGGAAAAATAGAATTTCCCATGCATTTTGCCTATAGTTCCAACTTTTCTAGAAAACTGTGTATGGTAACTTTGTTATTATTATAATTGTGAAAAAGACGAAACCAATGGTGGAAACAAAACTGCATAATCTTCTTTGTTTTTGATCTACAGTCAAAAAGTGAAATTTTTAACATTTCTATTAGATGTTATACCCAAATGTTTTATATTTGCAATTGTTTTTGAGATGCATTTTGTTTTAATGGAAATCGTGCTCGGCAACTGGGGGTGCTATACATGGGTCTAACATTCCCCATCCTGAAAAACTCAACTTAATTACCGAGCTCGTCTCTGCTGCTCTGAATTTAAGCTCTTAACGCGCAAACCTACTGCGATCGCCTCGCATATGCTAGGCATTGATGACTTTTACTGTATATTGATCCTTTTCTTCTTATTTTACTTTTTTCGAGTACCTTTTTAGTGCACTTTTATATGGAGAATAAAATTTCAAGTTAAATATTCAGACAGTGTAAAGATGTTTTGCAAAATTTTTGACAAAATATTATGTGACCCCCTATATGAGACACTTCTGGTGAACTTATAAACAATAAAAATAGAATGACTAAGCTAAAGGTTTAATACCCAAATGTAAAATAAATGCAAAAGTTATCAACAAACAAAATAGACCGGATTGTTCCCTTTTCCGGAGGTTGTAACGCTGTAGGAATGTGTTTTCTGACCTACATTTATTTAAACTTTTCTTCTTGTTTGTACAATTCATTTCCAAAGTTTGGCCCATCATTTTTGAAACACTCTGTGTGAGGTTAGTTGACCTGGTGATGACGTCTGGAGCACCCTGTATTTAATAAAGGATTGTGGATAACAAACCATTAATAAACTAAATTGGTCAACAGTAACAGTAGAATAAGATTCTATTATTTTTTAGATGCAATAGTTTTTAGAAGGCTAGTCTAAGTTAACGAAATTTAATTTCTGCTGGTCTTTAACCCCATTTTTTTTCAATATAAAAGATTTGTTTTTTGGCTTTTATTACGTGACATCAAAAAAATTTCCAACACTTGTATTCTTGTAGTCTCGAATCTCAGTTGTATTCAAGTACTGACTCGATTTCCACACCATTATGTGCAGATATGTATAAGTATTCTAATAGTAATAGTTGGGATTAAAACTTTATGGTATAAAATAATTTTAAAAATATAAAAAATAAAAAAAAGCATGGGAAAGTTTTTAATCAAAAATTAAAGAAAACTCAATATAGATGCGGAAAGTTTTATTTATTTGAAATCTATCTCGTGAGGTGGTAGGTACTCAGTTATCACAAATATTAGTTGGGTCCAAGGCACAGACACTGGCTGCTACACTGAAATCGCTTGAAGGAGGCTAATAACGTTTTTACAAACATGATCGTACATAAAACAAGATACCAATTTTTCATTGAGCTCCAAATAAACGTACAATATTTGAGCTTAGTTTTAAAAAGAAACTGATTTTGTTTGAAAACCAAACTTTACTTCTAATGTCTAAAAAAAAAAGAGTGGTACCGGAAATGTTTTCACAACCATTCGGCCCAGTCACTTGTTTTATGGCAAATCATGTCTGTTTACATTTTTTTTACGAACGCAGTTTAGGATTGTACTAAGCTATGTATATATAAATGTACATCGATTGTTCTAATCTAAACGATTGCACATGATGCCTGACATCAATTATTTTTTTTTATTTATTTTCGTTAGTATAAAGAATTTAACATTAGAAACATTCGTTTTGCAAACGGTATTACATTAAACACTTAAAGGGAGAGATATTTAAATATACCTAAAAATGTATTTTCGTTATTTCCTAGCGTCACATGTATCTGCAGTACGGTGCAAACTTCTTTCAATAATATGATGGCGCAAATATAATTTAGTTTTCGTTGTATTACCGGCTACCGATTCAGCTAATTTATTCGTAAATTACCATACTGAAAATACAGCATGAAGCTGGAATAGTCAGAGTAAAATATATTTCTTGGAGTATATTTACATGCAAGAAGTGATAACGTACATCAAGATATAGAAACAGGTACTTGAAAGGTCCGCAAATACATTTAAAGGCTAACATTTAGGCTACACTTTGCAACGATGCTATATTGTACTCAGGTTTACTATCGGAAGTTGCTACAGTTAGCAGAAAACTTTGTGTTTGTAAACAAGCAACACATCCGCTTGATCGATTTGTACTTTTCATCGTCTAAAAAGGAAAATGCGTATTCGTAAAGTCCTTTTATGTCAGACCCAACTTCAATTAAACTCTCTGTAATCTTTAAACTCTCCTAATAACACTTTGCCTATGTTTATTGTTCAGCCAATTACCTAATTTTTTTAAACGGGGTGTTCAGGAAATCAATTGTTCTAATTTTGTTTTCGGAATTTGAAATAATTAGCAAATGATTTCGTAAACACCCGTTTACGACTTGATTGCTTCTTTGCCTTCATCACTTTTACGAAAGTAAATTTAAATTACTTGGTGCATTTTTTTTGGACTAAGGCACCAAATAAAGGATTGTTCAATTTGAAAAATAATAATATTCTGCTGCCCAGTTTGAAATTTATCAGGTTGCATATAATGCGCTCGAATATAACCAATTGAAATATTTTAATTAATCTTGTTTTAAAATTTTATATTTCTCTTGGCAAGGTCATAGCGTCATCTATATCCCAAGGGCAAGTTTGTGACCGAGATAGTATAAACCAGCTTCCGAACACACAGTAACAGTGAGGACAAAAGTTTGTTTTTGTTGTAACGCCAAAAAGTCACTAAATATGCTTTGTTAGTAAAAAGAAAAACATTTTTATGTTCCTATTACCAATGTTGCAGTATTGACATTATCTCAAGGTCATGCTGGTAACTGAATTAGGTTATAATAATAAAAATAAAACAAGAAATTGATTTGCAATTCTGAATAAATAAGAAATTTTCTGGTTTTACTTAGATGATTATTAAAATTTTTCTAATTTTAAGGTAGGTTTAAAACAAAGACGTGTTGACTTTAACCTTTAGGCACAAGAATTTTGTAAAAAACCAAACAAATTTCAAAACGGTACAGAAAATTCAAAATTTTAAATATAAGATTTTAAGAACTTGTAAAATATATTTTAAAAAATATGGCCATATATTTATGCCCCCCCCCCCCCGCACAAAATGGCAGCACCAATTTGTTTGTAAAATATACAAGATGTTCACCTGGAGATGGTCCACCATTGCTTTGTTATTATTACTGGACCTACGATGTTGATTAATTAGTAAAATATACAAGGTGTTACATTTGAAACAGTACAGTATAATTTTGTTGAATATTCCATTCACATTGTAACAGCCAGTGACAGCCGTTTATTTTCAGGTTCTTGACCAATTAGACCCTGACTGGCCGCGATAAGCCTTTTTTAGGAAGCTCCGGTGTTATCGGCAGTGTATAACGCAACATTTCAACAAAATTTTTTATTTTCGCATTTAATAATTAAATAACGCGTTTGTACGTTAGCACATAACACATAATTATACTAAATAACAATTTAATTTTTTGGTTCGTGGAACAATCTAAAAAATACCACTTCACTTGTGGTATTGCTGGTGACAATTTCTTAAAGTAGATGTTCAATTGTTTTTTTTGCAAAGATCGTTAAAAAGAGGAAAAAAATAAATATTACTAAAATATATAGGGTGTTACATATGAAACAGTGCAGTATAATTTTGTTGAATATTTCTTTAAGTAGATGCTCTATTGTTTTTTTACAAAAACCGTTAAAAAAAGCAGAAAAAATAAAAATTCCGTTCTCATGTTTTAGCTCCAATAATAGCAATGGTGGACATTTCCGGATGAAAATCCCATATTAATAAGAATAAAAAATTTTGTTTGTAAAAACTATTTAAAAACATAACTTTCCTAATAATAAATCTGTGAATTTACGTGGTAGATGTTAGAAACACCCTCTATAAAATGTGATGCACTCATTTACAAATTCTCAAGCAAATTGTAAATGTGGGCGAAGTGAGTAACTGATGTGATAAAACATTAAACATGTGAAATAAAGCTGCACGCCCAAAAACTGATAAGATACTAACTAACAATGAATTATGGGCAAATATGAGCCTTGCACTTATTTACACCACACACAGAAACATGATCTCTGTTACAATAATTTATCTGAAACATTACAAACAAATTAACGATAAAATAGATACATATTCAGATTTGTTACTCAATATATGGAGAATATATTTTTGTTCTAAACATGATTTTGTTGAAATATTTTATAATTGAGCATGAATTGTGGTAGTTACCAATTATTTGTTACTGCCATGGAATTTTAATGAAGGAATATACAGGATGAGTCATAAATAAATTCACTATTGTTAATATTAATTAATTTTTTTCATAATAAAAGTTGTTGGGGGTCTAATATGCCATACTCAAAAATTTTCTGTAATGTCACGTGACTCAGCAGTGCCATCATCGATAATTTTCTTAAACAGTTAGATAGAGATTTATTTGCTCGTTTCGTTGATATAAAACTTTCACACTCTTACATTACAAAAATTTGGAGAAAAATTTAAAAGACTGCAATAGAAACAAAAAAAGTTAATTCACTAAATAATAATAACAACCAATAACTAACACCATATCAACTAATTCTTTTCTACGAAAACGATTGTTATCCATTTTGACAATAAGATCTTGTCAAATAACTGATGAAGTTTGTTGACCTAAACTAATCTTCGGATAAAGACATGAACGGACATTTTTAAGTGTTTTGTTTAGATCCATGATGCAATGTAAGAATATGCAAGTTTTAGATCTTTGAAACAAGACAAAAGTCTGTATCTAACCGTCCAAGAAAATATTTATATTGCGATTTAAGACATTATCAATGACTTAACATTACAAAAGAAATTTTGAGTATGGTTCATTTAGTCCCAAACCCCATTTATTAAAAAAAATTGATGTTTTCACTAGTTCAAGAAATAGCAGGGGGGGGCACCCTTAAAATGACTCACGCTAAATGTAATTACACACCATCAGTGTTTTTTTTAGTTGATTGGAAATTAAGGAAGTTAAATTTTGTAATAATTTTAATACCAGTCGTCAAATAGTTCTCCAAGTACTTTGAATTTTGTTAATGGTTTTAATTTATTTTGTAATACACCAAAAGCAGTAAAGGTAAATTTGTACCCTCTTATCATTGTACTGTATTGGATTAAATGCTTGCACGTTTGTGAATTTTTTCCTCTAGTAAAATTTTTTCCACAATGGCACAAAACTAAAATTGTATTTTTTGATTTAGAAACGCTAAACTGAAATTTTTTTAGGCATAAACCCAACAAAATTCAGACGTGGGCTTTGCAGACAAAAAAGGTACTTCCATTTAAAAAAAATATTAAACAAAAGCTTAAAAAACCAATTATGTTCATATAACTATTTTTTCGTTGTATTGAAATGAAAACAAAAACAAATGAGGAAAATGGGAACGAACAAGAAAAAACAAAAAATTATTTTTAAAAATAATGTTTTATTCGTAACATTCAATATAATCTGCTTTGAGAGCATGTTTATGTTTATACCACATAAATATATACCCGATTATTTAAATATGCAACTAACTGCTAAATAAACTTTAAAATAAGTAATAACAATTACTGTTACAACCGACTTACACCTAATAATGTTCATTCTGATAACGTTCGCTTGTTACATACTTTTATCTCTTTTATAAAATAACATATTCATCAATAAAAGAAAAGAACAAAAGTATATAACGGAGGTCCAAAATTCGCTAAATGAACATACTTTGGTAGAATTTTTAAAGTTTTGAGAATCAGAAATTGAAACAATTGCAACCTACAAACTAATACATATGTTGACGGGTATTACTTTTTTTTTTATATAAACAATAATTGCGGAATCACAAAGCATTTCTGATTCGCAAATATTACAATTACAATCTAAAATTTAAAAAACACGATAGCTCAAGGAGTAGGAGGTTAAAGAACTATAGAAAATATAAAAATTTAAATACAACATAATTCCAGCAAGCGAAAGAGATAATGTAAAATCCAAAAATCGTAATTAAATGTATCGGTTACGGACATAATCGCTTGTCTATTAAAAATTCGACCGATTTTTTTTTGTACGAGTTTTTCATTAAATCCAGTTGCAAAATTAGGCCAACGTGTCGTTTTAATTCGTACGGTTTCAAAGTTTTGTTCCGTAGGGGGTATGTATACGTATAATAATGCGATATTTTTAAACTAAAATGACTAAATCACCCATTACTGCCCATTAACGACTTATTCTCTAATAGATTGAATTATGATTACAATCTACAAACGAACAAAAAACCAATCCGATCCTTTGCACACCTTGTACTATTTTATTATATTTTTTTGTGACGCTCTTCCAAAAATGTGATCGGTAATTAAAATTTGAAAGATTAACACGCACTAGCACACTAAACGTTGTAACAATATAAACGATTGCTATTTAAGCTACGAATTCTTATAAAGCTAATAACATTCAACGTCAACGTTCGCCATTTAAAAATATTGATCCATCTGCGTTACGCTATCTTTACGATACGAAAATATAGTTTTTCGGAAATTGATAGAAAGCTAAGACGGTCGTGTTTAAAACTATACGATAATGCGCAAGCTACATGAAACACCTATATATTTTTTTTAGTAATAGTAGTAGTAGTAGTGGTACGATTATCTTTTCAAGCGAAACCTTTTTTTTTTAATTTTCTTCCCCTCTTCCAATAAGTAAAAGAGCAGGTAAATTGATCCTAATAATTAAATCTAAAGTTTTGATTTCTTTGTACAATTCGCCATCCCATTTCCTATCCAAAAACCGATTCCGATTATGATATTGTAATTTTACGATACTCGTCTTTCCGCATATCTAAGACTAAGCTTTTGTTGTGCTGAGGAATAAGGCGGTTCGATATGATACTGTCAAAATATAATCTCGAATGCCAAAACGTAAATCAAAATAGACGTTGCATGTTAGGGGCGTTGCAATGATGTAGGGTATTTTGCCGCTACGAAGATTCGGCTTCTTTTAATTACTGCTTTAAATGAACCATTTAAAGCGACTTCAGGTTGAATGATTTCAAATTCTAAATTCAAATGTAATACTTAACCTCGATTACAGAGCCATCTGGTGCCAAACTTAGGTAATAACATAAAATTGCAACGCCTCCAACATGCAATCTGCCTATACCATAGAGCATTATGGCTACGTTTATACCGACGTATCTAATTTGAAGATAAACCATTAAACGTCGGCATACAACATAATCAATTTTGACCCTTTTCCCAATTTCTTCTAATTTTCCTAACCCAAAATCTATGGTATCATGAATTTGTCCTCCCTCAATGGTCGTTCGTTAATTTTAAATATGTATGGAATCGCACTCTCCTACATAACCGAACAAAATTAAATGCCATGCCAATTAAAATACTAAAACTAAACAAATCTATAATATACCTGTACTTTCCTACAACTAAACCGCGCTACAATAACTAACTTACAACTTCCCGCACTTTGATATCAATATATTCTTTGTGGGCTTCCCTGCATTATCCCCATACGTACTGATTTTCTCGACTAGGTCTAACCCCTCAACGACATGCCCAAAAATGCCCGTGAATCCTCTCATCTCCTGCAGAATTATTCTAAATTGCGATCCGACCATCCCCAAATTGTCATGCCGCTTCTGAGTTCGACGCATTCCGACGGTTCCTCTTACCGCCAGGAGTTTAGTATCATCTGGTAAGAAGAACGAGTCCTCGAAGATAGAACGCCCACCTCGTCCATTGTTTAGCTCGAAATCGCCCGTTATTACACTTTCGCCCTCCCAGCACTGGAAAATCGAACAACCCTTATAACCCATTCCCGCCTCACCTGTGGTAAGGACGCCAAAATTTTTGGCCATCTTAGGCGCAACATCTGCCCGAACTTCAATTACAATTCGACCAATCGGTGCCCCATTTACTTCTATATTGAAGTAATACAGTGGACAAATATTGGAAGGATTCTTAATGATTTGAGGCGAGTGGATCATGTTTTGGACAATGAGGTTGTTATCGGGATACATATTTTTTGGAGAAGTGAGCACCAAGTGTGGTGGAGCGTGCGAGGGCATATAACTCGGTGGTAAGGGCGCAACCGTGTTGTGATTGTGATAATCCAAGTTGCCATTTAAAGGCTGCTTGGCCAAAACGTGACGTGAGTACAACTGAGACAGGCAGTAATTTGCGAGAAATAGTATCGGGTTTTGTTGGTTCAGTGGTAAAATTCGAGAGTTACCGGGAAATGAGACCTCACCACTGTGGATATTTCCAACCGCCTGTTTCAATAGTTGAAAATCGAGTACCACAGTGGAATTACGAATTAAATCGTCAAGTTGACATTGCAAATACATCTCTTGGTAGCGCGCTTGCAGCCTTTGTTTCTCGATATTTAGAGACGAATACAAATTTTGGACGTCGGTCAAGTTGTCGGCAACCGAGAGATTCATTCTGGCCTTGGCCAAAAAGTCGCGCGACTCCGTTAGTTCGACATGCGCATTGCTGTTTGTTAGCTCGGCCTCGACGTGCGTTTTTAGCGTTACACACGCCTCAAGTATTTTCACCAAAAATTCCCTTTGTTGCATGGTGAGGCGTTGAATTTCTGAGAGGATCTTGTTCATCGACACGAGATCCATTTGTACTTCCGTGACCAATTGGTCTTTCGCTTCGTTCTGCGACTTGATTTGGTGGTTCGTGTGGTCACTCGTCGATGCGCATGCGCGGCACAAGGACGAGCAACAAGTGTGGCACCACAGAGCCAAGGGCATGGCATGCGTGTGGCAATTTTCCGAGATTACCTTTGGGGGTTTGTCGGGTGGCTTTGCGCCTAACTTCAATTGGGCAAAATTTTTAGTTAGGTGCAGCACGGGGGCGTAGGTGGGGAGCGATTCGGGGCCCATATCTCCTAGTTCTGTTCGTTTCCAACAGTGGACGCAATATAGCTCGCCTTGGCCCTTTACGAGGGTCGTGCGCATGCACTGCAAACAGAAATAGTGCTTGCAGGATAGCATCTTCGGGCTTTGGTCCGTGTCGTTAAACTTCTGTTTGCAGTAGCCGCATAACGTTAATTCTTCGAAATCGGGTACTGCTGATTCCATTTCTGGAAAGAAAAGAACATGGTTTGATTATCTTATAAAGATTAATAGGCGCGATGTAGCTCAGTTCTCTGATGACGTGATCACTGGGTGCGGGACGCTTTTTTGTAAAACGCGCGAGGTACTTCGGGCGATGAGATGGCCTACATTGCATATTAACAGACGTAATTGTTGATCCCGTTGGAAAGAAATTGTGTACATGGTGGAATGCTACTGCTTTTGCTCCCTGGAATGTTATTAGCGAAAAAGGCAGCGCAGCATGTGCACACGGTTGGAATTCGCATCGCTGAAGTAACAGGGGCGTTCCAATATGTTGACGTTTTTACGAACATGCGGGGCACGTCTGTAAGGCGAATACAATATGATATTTCTTGTTTAATTTTTTAAAGTAAAAATTTATTAAGAGAACGCTGCAGAACAAAAAGAATAATCATATAAAAAAGTTAAATATTTTAATGTGTAAAAATAGCTACGAAATGTAAAAATATAACTGTATACAAAAAAAGGAAATAGCGTCAGATAATACAGCACTACAACGTTATCTGTAATCAACCTTCATTTATTGTGGAAAAAATCCCGGATATTCGTGGCGTGATATATCACTACAACAGTAGCGTACATTTGTCTCTTGTTTTATTAACTTCACTTAAAAAACAGACGGTGGCTACAGTAAAGGAGTAGGTTTATGATTATCTTAAAAACCCTTCAGAAAATTATTTATTTTTCTCTCTAAATAGCCTATTTATGCAATTATCAACGTTTCCTCTAAAACCCAGACAATAGCGATTTTTTTTAATGTGTTCATATTAAACATAGATGGCTTAATTTGAGAATGCCATCAATCAGGAAAAAAAAAAGTTATCTGACGTATATTTTAATACATTTCAGGTTGATTCAGAATTTAGGGCTACTCCTAAATAATTCGATTCCGCCCCTGTATTTACTTATTCTAACTCAATAATGCTAACGTAAAACAAAACAATTTAAACCTGTTTTAATAATAATTTATGAAAATTTAAAAAAGCGGGTTAATTACATGGAAATAACATCTGCTAGCTATCACAAATTAAAATACAACGTAACAAATGAACATCAACTACAAATTATTGGGAATACCAGACTTTTTGCGGCTTCTTTTATTTTTATACCAAAATAAATCAAAACAAATGAATAGCAGTATTAGAAATCCCAGAATTTGATTCAATTTTCTTTTTCTTTTTTTGTTACCCAGAAGCCTTAAAGTAGGCCACAAATTTCTAAGTTAGGGTAAATGGGTGTATTTTCATGGTTTTTAAACAATTTCTTAAATTATTGGAGAAATCATAACCATGACTGAAACGAAACCGTTCTGGAAATTTAATATGAATTTTTGTTTGAATATTTTTGTCACAAAAATTGTGAATAATTGTGGAGAGAGTAAATGTTTTAGAGAAAAAAACGGAAAGTCTCACAGCAAAATGATACTTTCTCCTATTAACTTACTTTATTTTTATTAACTATTCAATTTATGTCAAAAAAGCGAATAGTTAATCTTGGGATATCCCTCGTTAAGCGTTGGTTTACAGAAAATTGCGGTTAACATTAGTATTAATTTAAAAATCGTGTTAGAAGAGGAGCGTGATCATTTGGGACAAATATCATTTCTAAAAACACGCCTCATTATCGCACATAATATTCGTTCTTATCGTACCAGTACATAAGTCACAAAATTAATATCCTGTCGTGACTCGGTCGTCATTGTTTTTGACTCAAATTACGTAAAACTAAAATAATCATTATGTTTTATAGCGTTGGAAAATGCGACGTAATTCAGGGCGAGTCGGAAAAGGGCCAATAGGCCAAATTTTCCCGCCGAAGGGTATTTAAATGTGCTGAATTCGACAAGTGGTCCGCTCCTGCGTGCTGTCACTCCGAACAAAATAGAACGTTGCAAAATGAACCCCCCTCGGAGGAAACTAGTGGCTAGGAGGCACCTAGAGCTAGAATTTTATTCATAAAAATAACTCTTTTCTTACCGTTTTATTTACGTTGTAACACAGCCTTAATAAATCCGATATACAATACGTAACGTTGGTCGTTAAAAAACTTCGATTTTCGGCAACGGATTTCGTGTTTTTGTACTATGTAACGGATTCGACGAATACGGTAAACGAAAAAGTAACTAATTAAGATTTATATTACATAATTATTAGGAGCCGACACGATCGGCCAACGAATTTACGAGAAACTTAAAATTATTGTGGCCGCCGTTGCGATGTGCCACATCATGTTGACGACTGCGAACACTCGCTTGAAGTTGGACACGAAACCGATCGAAGACGCCATGTCCTCGGCGTCTCATTCGATAAACGCGGCAAATTTGAATTTATTGCGTCTTAATTCATACCATTTACCCGCATGCACAACGAAACTAATTGTCAGTTAATAATTAGAATATTTTTTAAAATTTTAATACAACCAAAGCAAAAACCATTTTTGAAGGAAATTAAAAACTTTCGAAATCTACAGTGGCGTAGTAGTTAGGATTGTTTTTATATGATGAGGCATAGCGTACAAATATTTTCATGGCAAACGGCGCAAAGCCCATTATTACACAGAATTTTATTAGGTAGATATGTTTGTAAAATATAAATAGTTGACTTTGAAATTAAAATGTATTCAGTTTTAACTATTTTGATATAAATAGTTACCTATTGCGGTATTAAAAAAATATACAGTCAGAATTTCCATAAAATATTTCGTACCTAGCTAGTACCTGTCCCATCTTCTAAAAACGAATTATTTCTTCAAATTTTTCATTTTTTCCTTATATTCTACATTCTAAGTAGGATGACCTTAAAAGCTAATATGAATAATACAGGGTAGTTGTGAAATGATTTTACTGCTTAATAATTCTGAAGAAAACACAACAGAAGCAAACGGCGCTGTCCCACAGAGCTGTCACAGCGCCCAAAATTTCTTAATGCGTAGTTTTCAATTCATCCATCGTTGTTCATGGTCGTTACGATCGTTTTGCTTGGCAGTCACGGTCACCAGACCAAACCTTTTAAATTTTTTTTGTGGAACTTTGTACCATTCAAGTTTACAAAATTTAGTTGTTATCAACTGTATACTCAATAATGAGTTATCAGATTGGAATAACATTTGATATTGTAATAGCCCTATGGGTACAGAATGTCACAAACTATGACAATTAGTGGAACTACAAAAACAAACACTGTTAATCAAATAGATGAAATTTCAAATTTATGCATTAACATCTCTCTACTCTCGTTCTAGGAAAAAGATTCATATGGAAACGAAGTATCCAGACTAGGACGACCTCTACCAGTAGATTATCTTTTGGTGGACGTCCCAGCATCCACGCCACTGACACCCCAGTACACTTTCAATTGTGACACTTCAAAACAGTTCTTCCCCGTTGAAAATCGACTAGTTGATGGGCACATTCAAGATTTCAACGCCTTAACTCAGTACATGTCTCAGTTCACGCCAAATCAATTTCTCAGTGCTGTTAGCGATTTTCATCTATTATTATATATAGCTACCATGGAAATGCTACCCATGTTAGAATACATGGGCCCTCTACTAGAGGCTGTGAGAAACAGGGATGGCGATGCTGCCCTGGAATGGTCGAGATCTGAACATTGGGCCACTGTTGAACAACTTATCGCTGCTACTAATACTTCACCTCCAAATTCAAGGTTTGTAATGTTATTTTTGTTTTTTCTTGAGTTCTATACAAAGTTCCCTCTTTTTGCTCACCATTGGGATCTCGGAAATTATAAGAGATACGAAGTTGGTTAAATTACAATAAATGTTGTATTTTTATGGGTATTAAGAATATTTCATCAAATTTGTCGTAACTTAATTTTCTTCCTGCAATATTCTGAAAAAGCTAGGAATTTCGATACTTTTAATGTGTTATTAATTTAAAGGGCGGATTTATATGCACTAACAGTTTTGCAAGATATGTTTTCTCTGATACAATATTGAAAACAGTTGTTATTGTCGGATCAGTGAAGGTTTTTAGTGGAAACTAGCTGAACCCGTGGGCTATGCCCCACTTATCTACAGCCCGCGGAGTTTGGTTTGGAAGTCTAAAGTTGAGACAGTTGTGGATTTTTCTATAATGAATAGTTATATTGGTATATTTATCTTACACCAGTAGCAAAATGCAATGGCTTAATCAGAATTGCTAAATGTTCAGTTGTTTTTGAGATACAATGGGAACTTTTTATTATTTATTATGGGCGCCATATTGAATTTTGATACCAACAAATAGGTGGATAGGAAGAAAGAGGACATATTGAGTGGCCAGCGCGATCTCCGGATCTAAACCCGCTTCACTTCTTTTTATGGGGCCATCTTAAAAGTTCCGTGTATACAAACAGACCAGACAATTTGGAAAATCTAAAAATTCGTATCCGCGAGCATATACGAGCAATATCACCTGCTACAGTTCAAAATGCAGTTCGAGGATTTTCTTATCGTATTGACCACTGTCAGGCAGTGAATGGCGAACAGTTTGAACATTTGCTTTCTTAAATTGATGTTAAATATGATTTGAAACTAGTTTACTAATTTGTGGACCTGCTATTGTCGTTTGTTTATCTTGCAATAAGTGTACCTGATGAAAAATGTTGCCAGTGACAAAAATAAATGTTTATAGTGATTTTTCTTGAAATTTTTATTATGCAACTCTATGATATTTTTACATGGCTGTATAGAGAATAAAAAGCACTAACTGGTCATGCCATAAAAAGTATAGGTTGCCATATAAAAAAAATGTCGATGACGTCATAGCTAAAACATTGACAATTGAAAAAAATGAAAAACGCCAAATTGTGGCAAAAAACTTGATAGGAAACTTTTGTTAGAAACTTTTTTTCGTAAAGTTATTATTTAAGGCTGTAACATCGATGTTCCTTACTTTTTATTCACCCTGTTTACCATCGCGGTATAACCTAATATATTTTGTAATTAAAATTATCACCTTTATGTAGCTTTAATGCAACTTTAGTTTACCGTTCTACCTATTTTGGAGTGTCCAGTTATTATTTGTTCATACTTTACATTATTGGATTGCAAAGCAAATTTTTTTTAATTTCACTTAGATGTTTTAACCTTTAGGTTTAGTGGTGAGACTGTGGGTTTTTTATTTTTTTTTTATTTAAACTTGTATGAATACATTTTTTTTATCGAGAAACTATCTTTTTTTGTACATTTCAACTTTATTGCAGTACCTAATCTATTTTGTTTGTACAAATCAACATTTTTGTAGATGCTCTCCGTTGATTGTGTAAAAACATCTGTTTTCATTTAAAATTTATTGTAGAAATCATTTTTTTTACGAATCAAGCTGTTAGTGCGTAAAAGCTTCTGTTTATTGTATGAAATAAATTTAAGTCTTATGCTGTTTTAAAAACAACACTCTCCCTTAGTAAAACTTGAATTATATGTACGTTTCACATTGTTTGCTTTGTGTAATTGCTAGAGAGGGTGTTGCTCACGTTGTCTCCCTTATAAGCTGCCACTGGGATTTAGCTAGATCTTCAAACTCTTTAGATTAAAATTAGTCTCAAAAAATACTTTGAAATTTTTTATATTTTAGACCTGGGAGCGTGGGAGCAGCAAGCACAACAGCAACAGCAGGATCTCCCGGTGGTGCACAATGGACCTGTCCATTCTGTACTTTCTTAAACTCAGCTGATGTCCATAGTTGCGAAATGTGTAGTTTACCACGATCTATGCCTCACTAAGGTAAGAGTGATAATAGCAGCATAATATCGATTCATTTTAATTATTTATAATAAATTAATTTGTTTTTAATTAGCAAAAGAAATATAAGAATTATTTCTGTAATTTCTTAAAATGAACCAAAAAAAAAATAAAATAAAATAACTTATTTGTTTAATTTTAGGTATAATAATTTGCGATTTACAATTTGATTAAAGTATGCTTGATGTTTTGAATACATGTAGGTTGTATCTAATAGGCTTGGGAACCTTGTTGCAGATCTTGTGGTTTCTTCACAGAGAATTGTGATGAAAATAATGTTAATCATACTCTGGAATATTTTCTATACTTAGAAAAATTTTAATTTTAGCTTTTCATATTTATTATCTTTAATATTGTCGAAAAAAATTTGTAAATAACGCCCGCATTTTGAATTGCTCTACTCTCTACTTACTGAAAACTGTTATTTTTTTAATCAAAATTTTGATGTATTGTGGTAATGCAATGCTGTATTATAAAATGTTAATGTTTTAGGTTCAAGGGCAGTTTTTTACAAATTTGCTGGTATTTGAAACTTGTACTACATTTTAAACAATCATGCTTGTATTGTTGGTCTGTAACTTGTGTTTATTATAAGTTTTGCCTATAAACATGATTGTTTCTAATTTATCTGTATGGTGGAATGAAAATCAATAAAATTTACAAAATGTCTTGGATGTTATTTTTTTACAGTTGCACCACGAGTGAATGGAAAATTATCCAGGTAAAAAATACAAAAAAACTAACTGGTTATACAAAAGTGGTGAGATTTGAGACGTCATTTTTTGTAATCTTGTAAAAGTATTACTTTTAACCCTTTCGCTGTGTACGGTGAAAACGCTTCCATGCCCAGGAGCGGACTGGTTTTTTGGCTTTTTTATTATTTTCATTTAGCTAGACGGAGAAAAATAAATCGGAAACGACGGCTACTTTTAAGATTTCCGAATGCTTTAGCTACGTGCTGACCTGCGCACAGGATCGATTGCCACACGCTGGCTTTGTACAGGCAATGTAAATGCGAAGCAGCATCTGACACGGATCTGTGCCGGGCGCACTGAGCAAGGATACCTGTGTCACGAATCCATGACATACGCAGCGAAAGGGTTAAGCTGCTCGATCAAGCAACCTCTGTAGTCTGTAACCACTGATTAGCAAACAAATTAAATAGATTCTGTTTATTTCATTAAGGGTTAAATTTTATAATTAATTGTAAAAAATGTCCACCATAAGCAGCTTGGCAATGGTATAAATGACACGAGTCTACGGCCTGACCATTCTGCAGGCTTCGCGCAGGCGCAGATTAGGAGTAATTTATCAGTGAGTGAATGCAACTGTTTTCGTATTTTTTCTTTAAAAATATAACTGTTCTTAACAAATAACCTCCCATAAACAGCAAAAAGCAACAACATTGTTTAAAAAAAGCAGTATATAAAATAAAAAAGAAATTGGCCCCAACTGTTTATGTGTATTTCCATATCCATATGGGCCACGGTGAACTTGCAGGCAGTTGATAAAACATGTTAATATAAACTTCTAAACAGTCCGACCGTGCATGAGTCCGCAGAATGGTCAGGTTGTAAACGCTTTTGTATAAATGCTGTTCCTAATTGTTTTTATTTAAACATTCCAAAGGCGACTTCGTTTTTGATTTCATTCAAATTTTCGAATTTCAGATTTTAATAGAAATACATGTTTTGGAGTCCAAGGAACCCAAAAAGTGGTTTCTAAAAAATGTCTGTCTGTGGGTGGGTGCTTCCTTTTTCCTATATCTGCGAACCCCGTGATAGAGTTTTATAAGATTTAGTATATGGAAGTTTTCTAGTTGCAGGTAGTTCTTTGTAAAGTCTTTAACCGAAACCGGAAATGGAAATTAGGCATGTTTTTTGGTATACATTTTCTTATAAACGTTCTTTTAAAAACATAGCATTGTAGTGAATCTAAAGGAAAATCAAATTGTTTTTTTCCCCGAATGCTCTATCTTCAAAGCTAAGGCCGCTACAAATTTTTGAAAATTTTGATTTTAATGCATGATTACTCAAAAACAAAATATCCAATTAATACAAATTGTCATATTATTATTTAAAAGCTGTTAATAAGTGTAATCAAGTGATGTAAAAATATGAATATAGTAAAAATGTTAGTTTAATGCTGTGTTTAAGGGGGAACTGTAAAACCGGCTCTTATGGTAGTAAATACATGCCATTTTAATAAAACATCATCATAAATTCATTTAATTTTATTCAACTCTTGCAATAATTAAAGATTTCACATTTAACTATTAATATTTTCTCACATCTGAACACCAAATTAAAGTTTATTCTATACTTCAGAGGTTAGTATAACGAATTTCTTTGACAAAACAGTATAAATGAAAAGCATGTTTCTTTTTTTACTTAATAAATTTTCATTGTTTTCTCATATTTCCAAGATTGATTTTTCTCAGGTGTGTTGTGCAGTTGGTTTCAAAAATTGTCGGAGAAAAAGAGTTAATTTGCAGCTTTTTAGGTTAAGTTTTAAAACCAAATTTGTTGTTATTTAAAAAAAGGTAAATTTTTTGTTAGATATTTTCATTTTAACTTGAAATGTTGACCTTCTAGAAAATGGCCGAGGGATTTCACTTATTTGTTTGTTCAAATGCTGCAGTCGTGTATCTAGTACTAACAGAAATATGTGCAACAAATAATTATGTTCTCGAAATTGTCCCAGCTATTTATCGTTAATCAATTATTGCATAATAAAATAAATAAAACGCAAGAGAACATTTAAACGCCTTATATTTGTCAAATCATGTCATACATACAGTGCTAATTCGATTTATTAAAAAAAATACCAATATTGCCAACTCAAATAGTTATATAAACATTCATTCAAACATTCTTGATCTACTTTATTATATACAAAGCACAAAAGGTGCTGCATAAATTACGCTACAATATAAATATACCTTAATAAAAACACTCACATTCCTTATGTATAAAAAATAAGGGGTAAAGCTGTGAGCTGTTTTACTCTTATTTTTATGCTCTCGTGGGATAGGTATATTTGCGTACATTCCAAATACGTTTTTTTTCTTCTAACATTCATGTACCACTAGACATCACGTAAATGAGGTTTTCACAAGTAATGTAAAAATAAATAGGATATTTACAGACTGACAGGACTGCTTTAAAACGCACAGCGATTTTAAACATTATTAGATAAATAACCTAACACTTAGGTAATTATTAATTAACTACTAAATACTTTCTTTTTTTTAAAGTTTGTTGCTTCTTCTTGATAGTCAATACTTAACAAAATGTTGCAACTATTTTTGAGCAGAATATTACAAAATACGCATAAAAAAAATTAGCTAGGCACCAGGTCTCACATGTTGATTTATTGTTAAAAAACAAGATTTGGCCCAATCCACCCTAAAATCTTAAAAATGCATGCAAACTATTTCTTCTGTTTATTTTCTTTTTTTTATAAATTCTGGATCTTAGAGTTTCTATACATAACACTTCTACCTTGTTGAACCATTTTATACTACTTACTAAGAGTTTTAATATGAAAAAATAATATTTATATTTATTTAACATACAAAGGAAGTTCAAAAAGTAGAACTATTTCATCCGATTACTTTTTGAACGCTCCTTGTATTTTACAAACACTAATAAGCCAATGGTCAATAATATTTCTCAACCAATAGAAATAAATGAGAATAACCTTACAGAAAATTAACTAACTTAATTTGCAATCTATAATATGGTAAGTAAATTTAATAGTGCAGAACTAAAATAACTTTTTAGGCTGTGACTAGCCAGCTGCTGCCGGCTGGCTATGTTTTACCTTATGTAGTTTAGTGGGTAGGGGCTCAAAATTGCGCCTCAATAGTATCGCTATCAAAATTGTCGCCAGCAACCACGGCGTCTCTTCATAGCCGAAGACACCAGCTGGCTAGTCACAGCGAATTTTTTAAGATCAGCTTATACAGGGTGTAATTATAAAATTTTAATACAAAAATTTAATATAAAATGACAGCGAACAGCACAGTAGCGTTTCTAATTGCTTTGCTTGCTTAAGCTTTTGCTATATACATTTTTATTTATTCTTTTTTTAAGTCTGATATGAACAGAACTACCAAAGTGATTTTGGGACATCCAAGTGACTTGTCTTCTCCTCTGTTAAATCAATTGGGTGGCACAAATCAACTTTATAGTAGTAGCGGTTATTTGTACGAAAAATATGAATGTTTCTTATTATTGTATTTATGCAGATAAAGTATAATTACTTTAACAGCTTTAGAAAATACAAACCTAATGGTGGTTCTTACCATAATGCCCTGATAATACAATTGTTCCGTTTCTCCATTAAAAACTACTTTCACAATTACATTTTTCAAAATAAAAACTCACTGTCTTAAGGATCATCAACACCAGTAAGTTTTTCTTGGATGAAAAGTGGAAGTTAGATATCAATTTAATAAAAATACATCAATAATTGTTAAGTTTTCAGTGTCGTGAAATAATATTTTGTGCAAAAATTTAAAAACGAAATCTAACTTCACTTGAATCAAAGTTTTCATGTCATAACTTTATCATAAAAAAATTTACTTGGTGTGATAACCTTAAAGGCAAGTCAGAACCTTAAATCAAAAAAAAAATCTTACCATGTTACAATCATGTCATACTAAATACAAAAATCGAATTTAAAGTTTTTCGCAATAAAAATTCCCAAAATTATAATATAAAAACATACAAAAGCAAATAACCAAACATCATTCTTCCAAGTCGAACAAATAAAAAATAATCTTTTCACTAATACGAACAATCACGTGTATGAGAAAAACTGTGCCAAAAATGAGATGGTATCGAAACTGAGGTTCGTCAATCACAAATACATTACCTAGAAATAGTGGTATGTCCGTCTCTCAGTCTGCTTTTTGACTTAAGGGTGGATATTCTTGATCATTGTTAAATTGAAAGCCGCCTTTTGGAGGAGACTCGGTGGCTGCTGCCATCTCTCGATACTTTTCTGAATCTAAATTATGGAATAATTATAAAACAGGTTGACCTCAACATCATGCAAATTTAAATGATCATTACAATGTAAATGAAATTAAACTACGTACTTTACACAGCTTTGTTGCTAGTGTGATGTTCTTGTGATGTTCTAAAATGTGGTGAAAAAAGCAATTAAAGCAATATGATGAGCATGTTTCGTTTTTGTTTTTTACTGTAACCATATGTTTTATTTTGCAATTTTTATTGTTTATTGCTCGAGGCTTTCCATTAATTTGCATCACAAACAAAAACGCGTGTTATAATTAAGCACCATGACAGTCACTAATATCTGCCATAACTTTTTACAAGAGCTTGCTTTGAATTACCTTGCTTCAAGTGTTTCAGACCATGTCATTGAACCGAAGCTACGTTCTATGTACAATTAGTGTCTTAAAAGTTTACCTTAATACCTTTAACATTAAGTATATAATAAACTACGTTGTATTATCATGAAATCGTTCTTCCTTTAATTACAAATAGTGTTAAAAAGTAAAATATATGCACATGCATACAAATGCTATTATGCGACAAATTTCGTGTCTTGTAATGAGTTTGCAGTATAAAGAAAACCATAACTCTTCTAAATTGATCATAAAACATTTTGAACAAAAGAAAGGACTGTTGCATTTCACAGGCCATGACGGCCTAGAGGTAAAATCTAATCTCACTTTTTGTGAAATAATAGCTAATTTTTAACATTTACGGAAGTTTATCATAGCATCATTGATTGTAATAGCTACGTTATAGATTGCTCAAACATATTAAGTGATGCGAAGTGCTTTACATGGATGCAAATTTCGATTTTATGAAGAAAAATGTTAACATGCATCATATATCTGTTCCATTTCCTTTGCACATCGAGAATGCAGCCATATTTTAATCGTAACAATCGTTTTGATTGTATGTCATATTATCTTGTTCAACTGCAAGACTGGTATCTTCCCATCCTTTTGTACTATGGGAAAACAAATAGGTTATACTGGGTGTAAACGAAACATGGTTCACCCCCCTTTTTTTCTTTATTTATTAAGATAAATGAATAAAAATTTGATATGGAGAATACACCGTCTGTCTATAAAGTAACCCCCTCCCCTTAACTAACTTTTGAACGGCTTGTTATTTTACCACATTTGGTGTGCTTTAATGGGAAATGAAATACTATATTTTGGCCAAAAATTAAATTGTGTCATTCAAATTGGCGACTGGGCGCCATTTAAAAAATTTTTTTTAATAGAACAGGGTCGAGTGACACCTCATTTGAAAGGTCTTTTAGTTCTGCGTCTGATCCTAGAGTTTCAAAGAAAAATATTCAGCCATAACAAAATGGCGGATTGTAAACAAATGGACTCACTCAATTCAAATTTGTTTTGATTTTTTTATCCAGTAGTCCACTTTTTCATTTTCAGGACAAAATTTTCCCAGAAATATCTCAGGTGGCTGGAAATAATATTGAAAACGTTATGTTACAACAAGACGGTGCGCCGCCTCATTATTATAGGCCTGTTTTTGACTTTCTCAACGGAAATTTTCTTGGAAGATGGACTGGTAGGCGGGGGCCTGTAGAATAGCCGGCTCGCTCCCCAGATTTAATTTCCTTAGATTTTTTTTCTATGGGGCTATCTGAAATCGAAAGTGTACAGAACCTGTCCAAAAACAATTGAAGAACTGGAGCAACACATTACAGAAGTTTGCAGTTATATCATTCCAGAAACATGAAAATGTAAGGCACGAATTTCATAACCGACTTTTTATGTGCCAAGAAGTGAATGGTGAACATTTCGAACACTTAATTTAATTTCTTTTTGCTTTAATTCTTAGTTCTTTTAAATAGACTTCTTTAATTTCAAACATTGAAATTTTGTTATGGCTGAATATTTTTCTTTGAAACTCTAGGATCAGACGCAGAACTAAAAGACCTTTCCAATGAGGTGTCACTCGACCCCTCTTTCTATTTAAAAAAAAATCAAAATGGCGCCCAGTCGCCATTTTGATGATACAAAATTAAAAAAAAAAAATTTAAAATATCAAGTCGTTCGAAAATTAGTTGGGGGGGGGGTTACTTTATTATTATTTTTTACAACTTCTGGTTTCGGAGTAATTGACCATAATTTTCTTATTTTAAATGAGACATCCTGTATACTTTTACATATTTGAATCACGATAAAATTCTGCATAATTTGCACTTCAATTGTTTTTCTGACTTCTATGATGTTTTTTATCTTTTTTTTGTTTCGCATTTAGAGCGCATACTCTGCAGCCAGGCGTTACTATTAAACTGATTCCAAATACGTAAAAATATATGGGGCGTTGCATTTAAAATAATAAAGTTATGACCAATCCCAGCAAAACCTGAAGTGGTAGAAAATTTCGAATACCATCAAATAATTGAAATTTATAGATATATTACTCGTACCAAATTTTATTTGTTTACCTTAATAAACCAAAAAAGAGGAGGTGAGCCATGTTTTGTCTACAGCCGATATGTGTATGACGTGTACACTTTCCCTTTGCGGAGCAATCAACATGCATGCACTTTCTACTAATGTATAACGACCATCACTTAAATAAAATAGAAATTTCCATCCACGCAATGAGTTTCACGTTGCATATTACTATGAGAAATCTATAGCGTAACTATACAGCCCTAGTTATTTAAGAGTCGCCCTACTATTAATTCGTTTCTTCAGGCAGATGCCAAAAATTAAACATTTCTGCACTACAAATTTAAATAAACATGAAAAACTATAGAAATATTAATATTTGGTATACAAAACCCTATATAAAATTAAAAGAGAATTTAATTCTACATTTGATACTGTTAAAAAATACCGGATGTTCGGTTTCAATTCTAAATTATGAACAACCTAAAAAAGCAATTACGTAGTATGCAGACATCAATTTTCTGTCGTTAATTCACTTTAAAAAAATTTGTTTCAAATGAAAGTTGTTTGTGCAATTCTTAGCTATACAGGGGGAGTTATTAGTGTGAGATTGTTTTCTAACGTCTTTATTATAGCAGATAGAAAAAAATTATAAAGAGAAAAATTGTTTGTTGGGTTACTGTGCATAACCTAAAATTATTACCAGTTATACAAGATGCTTAGTTATTCCTGTACAGTACATTACTTTGTTATTTTAAACGCAACACCTGTGTTTTACTGCATTTTTAGATTCTACACTTAATTCTAGATATAAAAGTATAAAGGGACTATATTCATAAAATTAGTGGCTTTTGAATTGTCTTTTTTCAAAAATTTTGACATTTGTAAGTAATATTTCATAAATGAATATTTTAGTTCGAGAATTTTTCTATTTCAGTTAGTTCACAAAATAAATTAGTTTTTTTTAATTGACCTAAAAGCCAATTAATCACCAAATATAAATATTTTAAATACTAAAAACGTCCGCCCGTCGGTATTTTGTACAGACTATTAACACATAATAAAGTTTTCAGGGGTTTGTTAAAAACAGCAGGTTAATACACATCATACACCTCCAAAACCACTAATTTTAAGATCATAGTACCTTAACATTTTTATATCTAGATTTAAATGTAGAATGTAAAAATGCAATAATATACTGGGTGTTCCATTTAAAACAACAAAGTAATGTGGTGTATGAACATAACTAAACACCCAGTATAATTGATGCAAATTTTAGGTTATGCAGCAGTTAATTATCAACAACTCTTATTAAGAAAATAATGTTGTATTCCAAAAAGTTTAGGAAATAATAGTGGGGTGACACTTAAATGATTCGTTCAGTTCGTATTTAAATATAATTTTTCAGATCCTGTAAATATAGTTCTGCCTCCAGACATATTGTCAGTGACACAATATAAACAGGCTTAAAAGATATGAATACACCATATACATTTATAAGTTTAGCCTCATTTTCTTTATACTACAAACTGATGTACCCCTGCAGCGATATAATAATAATAATAATAATGAAATTAAAAGCAGGAACAAATTCTAACACCAAGAAAGTGTCATTGTTGTCCTAAATAAATAGTCTGCTTTTAAATATTCCATGCTAATTATACTTTTTTTGTTACATTTATTTATCGCCGATCTTATTACTGCCGTTAAGGCTTATCACTTACACCAAGGGTAGAGCAGTCCTTGATAACGTATTGTTAATAAAGACTTTCAAAATATTTACAGTTTCTATCTAATCAACATTCATATTATGGTATTGCAGAAAGTATGTACAAAATAATAGATATGACTTAATCTTGCATTTATTTTAAACAAAATGTTTCAGAATTACAAAGATAAAAGGAAAGTTCAGTATTGGTTCATTCCCTGTGAAGGGGCGGACCTCAATGGGGGTTTTTCGGACTCTGCTCCTAAGCCGAGTAAGGATGGGTTAGAGCAAGGAATTTGGATAGATAATAGAGGATATCTGCGGATAGTACTGTCATGGTATTTACCTTTTGGCCCAGGAAAACCACGAAAAAACAGTGAGCTAGGTAGGGCGGCCGGACCGCTAAATCAAACCCAAGCCTCCTGAATTAAAAGTGGACGTCTTTTCAAAGCTTATGTTTGTTGTTAGCATTGCGAAATTCATCATAACCTATCAGGTATATTTTTCATAGAAGTTACCTACAGCTTATGCAGAATATACTAGTCACAATTGAGAGTTGTGTATAAACAAACGTTTGTGTACCCCCCAATCACGTGATCATTTGCGTCACACAGCCTTATTGTGATTCATATTTTCTGCACAAGCTGTAGGTGAAAAAATTAGCCAAACCTGTAAAAAAAATGTTGGCCAAGATTTAATGGTTTTAAACGCTTCATTTGCACAATCTTAAGTTTTCCACCTCCCCACAGGTCGGCGCTAGCTAGATATTTTCTACGCATCTACTTCGCATGGCTACTGCTTCCAAAGTTCAGGTTCTACAAAAAAGATGTATAGAAGAACCTTTATTGAGTTATTGGCAAAAAACTGCATCACGGTGGCTAGCATCGGGCTAGCGGGGTGGGAGAAAACTTAAGATTGACACTCAAAGCATTTAAAACAATTAAATTTTCGCCAACATTTTTTTGCAACTTACCTGCCGTCTGGCCTATTATTTATTGGTAATAAATTATATTCATATGTTGCTACGAGCAAAGTAGTCGCAAAACCAAAGCAAGAAGACCATACTGTCGCAAAACTGTAACCAGTAGAATGCTAATAGTAAAGATATTTAAAATACACTGCATCCTCTTCTAGCATACTACAATCTGCACTTTTGCAAACTGCACTTATATAATACTAATCAAGGCAATCCTTGTATCGCTTTGTTCAGCACGTAGTCTAAAAGAGCAAGCAGGCACTAAGCCCCCAGTCCTTGCCTGCCAGCGACCAAGGATATGAAAACAATATATATTTCTGATCACTTTTTCCCATGTTACGCGTTTATCAACTTCAAATTGTTTGAGAACGCTGACTCCCTGATGTACATACCCTCGACATGTCTCAGCTTGACAACTCTGGTCTTTTTGTTTTGCGACTACTTTATACAGATACCACATAAAAAATTTAATTGTTCTGCCATAAAAATAAACTGCTAACTAAGACTTACTTTGCGATGCTACCAACAAACATCATTTTTGACAACCGACATCTAAACGAATGAATTTTACTAACTTACACACAATAAAGGGGTTAAGTGATGGTTGCTTTTAAATAAATAGTGTTCATAACATTGAGAAGAACGAGAAGGTATATTAGATGGCCTACATTAGGAAAGAATGCTAAACTTGACATCTAAAGAAATTTTATGCCCTCACCCAGACTTACATCTTTACCCTATGCTATCCAGAAGATACTGAGAAAATTCCAACAAACTGTTCTACTTGCAGCCAATCAGCGTCGAGAAAAGCGAGGTCTTTTAGAGAAACACGAGTTGTTTTATTGGCTTGTAAAAACGCCAGACTAGAACTCCAAGCAATCCAAGCCACAGCTCCGAGCCAATGAAATGAAGCCCAAGTCTGCACTATCTTCCCTCTTGTCTTATTGAACACCGGTGTCAGGCCTCATCAGTCCATTTCCCTCAGCACCACCTCCCCCAGTCCAAGTAGCATACCCTGGGCCGCGACATCCCCAGCAGACCACTGCTTCTGAATGCCTTATGAGCCGTGCCCATACATACGTTAGAAAGGCATGTTTTTTTTTAATTCACTCTAGTCAAAAGCTTAATTTGTTTGAAGCTGTTTAATGTCGTTATGAAAGTATAATTCTTGTTAAATAAACACAAAAAATAATAAATAAAACATTAGACAAAAGGTGTTGAATTTATAAAAGGAAGTACCTTCACAGAGTGGGACTATTGCCAAATAAAGAATTCTAAGAAAGCAAGTTAAACAGTCTTGAGATAGTCGACAATTAGTTACTCATTTAAAAGGGTTACAAATTATCTTGATAATAACTGACAGAAAATGGTATAACGTTTTTAAGACAAGAATGGCAAAACAAGATTAACGGTGGTCACCCTCATACGGTAAATATACAAATTTCTCAAAAAGTATGCAACTCATAGGGAACTTTTTTATTATTAAATTCTAAAATAAATTTCCTGTTTATAAATTTTGTGCATCAACGACACAATTTTTACGCCTATATTTGTCAAATAACTTACGGTTTGGTGGGAAATTTAAAATTTTGACAAGAGTAAACTACCTTTAATTCTCAAAATTTTGGAAAGGGTCACTGTGATTGTATTTAAAAAGTAAGCCCAGATATAAAGCTTCAATAGAAAATACCATCTTTTAATTTTTTCCGTGTTGTTCCGTTACAAGAATTGTGAAAAGCTTGTAAGAAATGATCAAACCTCTTAAGTATTTAAGGCATATTACTAGTTGCATGTAAAACCCAATATGCCTAAAATACTTTTAAGGTTTGACAATTTCTCACCAGTTTTCCACAAATAAATAACATTATTTAAAAATGAGCTACGCCTGGACTTCCTACACTTACCATGTCTTCAAGAGTATTTCAGTATTAACGTCATACGGGCCAACAATGAGAAAATTAAATCTGTTTGTAAGATTTTGACTATGTCCCTTCCTGCACACTGAAGAAAAGATTACCTTGCACCAATCACGAGCGGCCAAACTGCTAACACACCAAGCATACAGTGTTAACTCACCTAAACTTCCCCGATCTTTTCCCGTTTTTTAATAAGTTGGGATTTATAATAAACATAAAACGAAAGGACAAATTTGTCTCAAAATTATTTGGTGGGGGGAGGAGGGAAAATTAATGCCCCCTAAAAACTGCTGCACCTAAAAATTTTCCCCAAAAATATAGAATGATCAGAAAAAAATCATTGAATTTGCCCTAAAGTCTTCTAATAGCTTTCCATTTCATATTTAAAAATTCGTTTTCCAAAAAACATGCTACCAAAAAAACTTATCTAACTTCCGCTTCTGGTTTTGATTTTTTTAAATACTTATTTCCTCAATGAATTTTTGATACACCCCCATATTCCAAAGCTTATTGAAATCGTACCATCCGTTTGGGAGTCATGGATAGATCAATAATAGGGAAGTTTATTATTTGTTGTGTACTTTTTTCAAAACCCTGTATACTTTGACAATATAAAATACAGTTTTGATAGATAATAATAATGAGTACCTTCACAAGGTATCTAATTACTTTTTTGCACTTCCGGGAGTAAAAGTACTAATAAAATTCCTTTTTTTGAGGACTTAAGTGTCACTTTTAACGCCGGAGGGATTAAATATTTTCAAAAGTCCCAAGGGATTAAATGTATATAAATTGCTAAGTTACCGAGTATATTTTGCCACCATCAGAAAGTACGATTTTAATTTTTCCGATTTAAAAAGCTGGATTATCACGTTGACAGAATATTTTAAAATTTCGATTATTTTGATTACAAATTATTTAGAAGCTGCGCTCAGGCAATAAACTTTCACACTCGGGATTAAATGAAGCACTTCAGTCCCTTTGGTATATAATATACTGTAAGAAAAGTATCAGAGAGCCTTTTCAGGGTTCCCACTAACTATCAAGAATTAGAATCCACTAGCGAGACCCCAGCGCACAATGCACTGACAGACTCCAATCCGTCTAAATGCGTCACGTGATGATTCATTAGTACCAATAATGGTGTAAATGACGCGCGTCTAGCCGACCTTCATATATATTATAAATTAAAATAATTATTATTGAAAAATCGATGTAGAATAAAAATATAAAAATGTTTCATGTTCCATCTGAGGATAGAGACCTTTCATTGAAAAAAAATGGTCCAAATTGGTGAAGCGGTAGCCGCTGGAGGAACCGGAGAAGAAAACCCTTAGTGCTTTTATATATGTATATACTAGTGTTACCCCAGCACACAATGCACTGACAGACAGCGTTGACAGTACCGGCGAAATGTCAAGTCACGTGATGCATTAGTTCCAATAATGACACGCGACGTTATTGTAGATAGCGCCCCAAGTGACGCGCGTCTAGCCGACCTTCATATATATTATAAATTAAAATAATTATTATTAAAAAATCGACGTGGAATAAAAATATAAAAATGTTTCATGTTCAATCTGTGGATAGACCTTTCATTTAAAAAAAAAATGGTCCAAATTGATGAAGCGGTAGCTGCTGGAGGAACCGGAGAAAAAAACCCTTTGTGCTTTTATATATGTATGGGTGGATGATTTTTCCAGGATATCCATGACCAAAAATCATACTTACCCATGACTTTCGACAAAAAAAATCAATAAAATTAGAGACGCAAAAATAATCACGTTTATGCGTTTTTTATCAATTCACAAGACTGTATGTGGCGGTCTTACTTGCACCTAATCATAACCCCATATTACGTTCCTTGGAATTTAACAAGGATAAGAAAAGTACCTCAATGATATTTTAAAAACCTTTAGCAGCAATTGCTTTATAAGCGGCAGTTTTAAAAATTCAATAAGAAAATTTTTAATTTTTTAAAATTATGTTATCACTACTGCAAGAAAATCAGGTTTTTTACTGTAAATCGAGAGAAAAATCAAGACTTTTGCCAAATTTTGCATAAAATCCATGACTTCCAGGTTAAAATTTTAATTCCCTGACTTTTCCATGACTTCCAAGTTATCCAGGGTCAGTGGGAACCCTGCTCTTAGTGAGGTAAAATGGTAAATTTAGCAAGATAAGTACGATTCTCTTCATATGTTAAGAACATTACGTTGACAATGACTTTGGGGTAATAAAAAAACTTCATTCACACATGCACAATCTGCCATAAACTTCGTTCACTTTTGATATTAATATTCACGTCATTCATATTTTTTGTACAGCTGCAGGTAACTAGAAAGCTACTAGTGTGAAAATTTTGGAGAAGAGGTTGTGGTTGTTCATTTAATGAATGTCATTTAAATAATGTTGGTATGGTAACTAACCAATGAACTTTACTCCAAACACAAATATCTACTAGATACACGACTGCTATACAAGAAAGAAGTTAGGCGCCATTTTGTGGAAGGTAAAAGTCAGTGCTGTGACATTTTACAAATTCAAGCACTGTTTTGCATCTCAATCTTTATATAAGTTAATATCAACAATTAAATTTACTTTTTAAGTTGTAAAATCAAATTTTAGAGGCATGACAAAAGTTTGTTGTGCGGTGGATTGTAAAAATCGCCAGCAAAAAGGAGAAGGTTTGCAGTTTTTGCTATGGTAACTAACCAATGAAGTTTACTCCAAACACAAATATCTACTAGATACACCACTGCTATACAAGAATGAAGTTAGGCGCCATTGTGTGGAAGGTCAAAGTCAGTGTTGTGCCATTTTACAAATTCAAGCATTGTTTTGCATCTCAATCTTTATATAAGTTAATATGAACAATTAGATTTACTTTTTAAGTTGTAAAACCTAATTTTAGAGGCATGACAAAAGTTTGTTGTGTGGTGGATTGTAAAATTCGCCAGCAAAAAGGAGGATATTTGCAGTTTTTTGAGTAAGTGTGAAAAAATAACTTGAGTATGCGATTATTACACAATGACAGCATATTTGGTGTTAAATATGTAATACTGCCTACTATTACTAATAATGTTTTGCAGTAATCATTTTACACCCAGAATTTTTTACAACATCCTGGAACCAGTGTTCCACATCTCAGAAATAACTAGTTCCATCTGTATTCTCATATGCTTTACAGGAATTATACAGAAAACAAGATAGATGTTACCAGTAGAATTCCCATCTACCTCGAAGAAACTAATACCATTGAGTCTCTTCATATAAATCCTGTAATAGGTTTTTTCACCTACCAAAGGGCGTCAATGCAAAAAGGTAGTAGGTAAAAGGTAAAAAAATTCAACATTAAAAGGTCTGAGAATATTATATAAAAAAAGGAGCTATAGAATAGTGCTCCGAGTGCAATTATTAATTTAGAACAAGTTAATGTAATTACGAAATGTAATTTGACATTTTGACCTTCTACAAAATGGCTGCGAGGCTTCACTTATTTTATTGTTTAGGTGCTGGATTTGTGTATCTAGTAAACCTATACAGAAATCTACGACTCCAAATACTAACAAAAATTGCAGTGCTACCAACAAACATCACAATTTATATCAAAGATGAACAGAATATACAAAAACTTATTTTCTTTTTATGACAGTTTGCCACTGTCTGAATTAAGTTCCGAAATTAGCTTTATCGGTTTATTTTTTGATCGTGCTTTAATTTTCACATAATACCCTGACAGCAACAAGAAGATAATTTAGGGGTTGAAATGGCTATTTTCACACAAAGTAGGCTCAGCTTCATAAAGTAATCTTGACAGTGTAAGCACAATTTCATTCTTAAAGTTCACAATGACTAATTTAATCAATTAAGGACTTTATATTTTAGCAATTAATTACTTAAAAAAAGACTGTTTTGTAATGTAGGAATCCTAATACTTACTTTGACACACTTCCTGCAATGACACTGATAAAGGTGATAAAATAATTAAACATGTGTTGCTTGCATAATCAGCAGCAGCAATTATTGACTTATGTAGCATTTGTTATTCATGTGTTCTTGAATGTTATAACCTTCCTGTTAATTTACTTTTTGGTGGCTTTTATCAGTTTTTACAAATACAAATACCAACTCTAGATAATAAAAAGTGATCTTTTAGAAACTTTACATCACCAAGAGGCAACCTTGGTGAGATGGGACATTCAAACTCTTCGTTTATCTGAACATAGGCTCTCCCCTATCGCCGTTTTTAATAAGTTCCCCACCACAGAAAAAACTGATATGCTCTTAAAATTTCTCAACTTTTCTGCTTATTATAGGTTACACCATTTATACCAAAATGTTAAAATAAAATTAATTAAACCTAAAATTACCAAATGTTTTTTGTATTCTAATATTTTGGAAACAAGAACGGTTTTCTTACTACATTTTATAAGTTTACTTGTATAGCTACAATTTAAAAGAAAAAAATATTTCATAGCTACTTCCAAAATAAGAATTCTTACACTGTATAAAAATGTTCAGTTGATAAAACAGTAAAATAAACATATTTTTTGTGATTATTTACAACTTGGAAGATAAATTTAATCCAAATAAATTAAAAGTAACATTAAAATTTATCTTTACAACACAACCTAGTAATCGCCAGCATAGGAAACTCCACAATTCAGAACAACAATGACACCTTCTGTGATACATACAGGGCGAGTCAATAAGGCCACTATTATCGATATCCCCTTTACTATTTAAAATACATAAAAATTTTCAATTGAACTTGTAGGACCACAAATTATAATTATGTTCAATTATACAGGATGTTGCATATAATAGTGGCATACCAAACTTGTGTTTGTTAACAAAACACCCAGTATATTTTTGAATATTCTTATCCAGCTTTTCATTGCAGCTCGGAATGTGTTTTATTTTTGAAATTAGATCGTTTTCAAAAAAAGTTTACATTTGTAAACCTCACTAATAAAATCTGCAAAAGCTGTTTTTCCAAACTAAACAAATGTTTTCCGTTAACTATTAGTCAGGACCTGTACTACTCCCCAGATATTTTACAGAGTGTTTGTGACAACGGTGCAAACATTACTAAGTAATGCGTCAAAACACCCTGTATATTTTTACATATTTCAATAGTGCTTTCTGCGTTCTATAAATTTTATTAAATAATGGTTACACCTCAAACCAACTGTTTTCGAGCAAATTAGATTCTAAGGAAAAAATAGCCATACAAGGCATTAGTATGTAAATAGGCTATAGTTTTTTGATGGCAGAATAAATGGAGATACTTATCTCAGATTTTTTTAAGAAGTAGTCTACCACGTTGGTTGTAAAATATATAGCAACAATATTCAGATTATGGTTGCAGCACGATGAGGCACCAGTTCATTACAACAATGTGCAAGTACACTACTATTTAAATAATGAATTAAAAGGTAAGTGACATTGTACTGGTAGACCAATTCGTTGGCCACCAGTTCATTACAACAATGTGCAAGTACACTACTATTTAAATAATGAATTAAAAGGTAAGTGACATTGTACTGGTAGACCAATTCGTTGGCCACCTAAGTTTCCAGACCTAACAAAATCAAATTTCTTTATGTGGGGTTATGTAAAAGAAAGAGTTTATCGAACTTCATTAACTCAACATAATATGTTTATATTATAAAGAAAAAATTAGGCCTGTTTTAAGAAATTAATCACGAGACATTAAGCAGTTTTTCTGAGCCATCTCAGATTGTGTATACAAGAAAATAGAGACATTTTAAACATCTTTTAAACTAGCTTCTGTCGTCATAGTTATTACTTGCAAAAACACAATAAAACGGATGTCCATGCCTCCTATATCGGAATTTCTAGAAATTACCTGATTTTTTCACAAGTAATACAACTAGTGGTCCCGTTTTGTCGATTAAAACGTTGGTTTTAGGTATATATATTGACTAACAAAATTTATAGAACGCAAAAAGCTCTATTAAAAATACACACTGTTCAATTTAAAAAAATCGATTTATGAAACATTATATTTAGCAATTTTTGCATGGTTACAACAAACACCCTGTGTAAGCACAATTAAAATATCTGGATAGTACATGGTCTTCACTAACATTTAACAGAAAACGTTTGTGTAATCTGTGCAAATAGGTACAGATGCAGATTTTAATAATTTAAAAAAAAAGTTGAATAACTTGGCGACACCGCAACGGAATTTAAAACAAGAAATCGTATTCAGAAAAGATAATGAAAGAAAAACAAGAATGTGCAAAAATATACAAGGTTCGATTAAAAACCAAACTGATGTTTGGTATTCCCACTCTTACATGGAACGACCTGCATAATTGGAAATAATTTTAAAATATGGTTCTCCTGGTCCTCTACAACTTTAATTTGAAAAATATTTCTGTATTTTAAATAGTAAAGGAAGGTTCGACCACTACAACCTTATTGACTCACCCTGTATATAGTAGGTAGAAGAAAACTACTTTAGTAAATACTAAAGCTACTATTAATACTACCTACTTTTATAACTACAATGAAAGACCAATGAAGCATTTTAAAAATAAACAAAAAAGCAAACCTGTGTGCAAACCTACTATGGGACTTCATAATGTGAGGTGCGCATGAATGAAATTAAACGTATACTGACCAGTACCTGACATATGGCCGGGCGGGTTGCCTTTCACGATGCCCGCGTAGCTACCTAGCATTGCTGAGCCTTGCACGGAACAGAAAAACAAAATGGGTGCGGGTTATAGCATTACTACAAGGTTAGGATTAGACAAAACTAAGGACAGAATTTAGTACAGAAACTGAAAAATCATCTTTACAAGTTAATTTGCATTACGTGTGTGGTAATCACAAGAACTTTCCTTTATTATGCATGTACATTTTTTTTATGAGAATTTTATTAATTAATGTCGGCTCATATTTCTTCCTTTTATGCATAAAGAAGAAACGGTAAATTATAGATACAAAATTCGTTTTTTCCCACTTACAATATTATTTAGTGGAATAGATATTCCACCATAGTAATTAGAGAAATAACTGCAGGATCCAACATAACCTTTTACTAGCAAGGTAGAGAAAAAATTAGAATACATAAATTTAAAAGTTATTTATATTCAAGAAGTTCTTAATACTCAACACAAAAACATAGTACTTGCTATGTTTCCCGCAATGGTTTCGTGACTGTCTTGTTTCTGACAGACGTTCAAAATTTTGTATAAACGAAAATTTAAGAGACTATGGAATTGATTTTTGAAGTGAAACTTCTTTAGCAGCGGCCGGCAGGAGTAACTTTTGTGACTAAGTGAACGAATACAATGGAAATGTAAAGTTGTTATTTTCAAGTAATATTGTGAAATATTTAACAACACATTTTTATAAGGGTGTATGGGATTTCGCACGTTTTCTCGGCTCGTTAGTCTATGAATTATTCTGCTGACAAATTACAAGAATATTTTAAAGCTGCTAATTACCTATCCAGGATCTAAATTACAAGATTCAAGATGGCGGAAGTATTTCATAACGTTATGCGATTTCCGTAAAATTAATGTTCGTGGGATTTTGGGGCTGCTAATTGCAAATCCAGGATTTAATTATAAAAGTCAAGGTGACGGATTCAATATGGCGGAATATTTGATCAAGTTATCCGAATTGTACCAAGATAAATGCAAGATAATGATAATTACATATATTAAGTTTTACTGTAATTCACTCACGCACATTAACGTTTTTACAGCGTTCCTACAACTAACTAGAACATGACAAAACCGGTTTCGTTTAAATTATACAATTTAAAATACACTTTGAGTGAGAATATGCTAAGAATTTCACTTAGAACTTCCGTGCTCGGCACACATTTCCTTTTTTTTAATGGATACCAATGGCCAGGAAAGTCGCCTGATTTAAAGCTATAAGATTATGTATATTACGTTACAAAAAACATGGTCGACAAGTGAACATAATGTTTATTGGGGAATGCCGCATTAGCATTTGTAGTGTGCTTGAAGAATTAGTGTATGGTACAAATTTCAAACCTCTTGTTACGTCCTACCATAACATTTTTAGCACTGTATGTAAATTTAATGCAATAGATAAAGTATAAAATACTACGCATCTCTGTTCAGTATTAATAGAACTTCTTGAATAAGTTAGCTTTAGCTAAATAAAGATTATTAATAACAATTACTTTTCAATAAAATTCTAAATTTTTCTCTCCTACACTAACAAAAGGTAACGCGGGACCCTATATACAGGGTGAAAAAATGTAATGACTTACCACTGCTATCTCTGTTATTATTGTAGTGTGGAAAGTTGGTTAAATGACCAAAGTAAAGCATAATTTTAAATCTATTTCGGCAATTACATCAAATTTGAGCCCTATAACATCGGTTGTCATTTCTTCCAGAAAAACTGAAACTTTTAATGATTTCTTTTCCTCATAATTCACTTATTTGTTGCTATAAGTTCATATTTTATATTGTAAGGTAAAAATGGTATTACTCAAATCTGAAATATTAATGAAATATTTTTATTTTTTCATCACACTGCTTGGATGTTTAAAAATTATTATTTCCTGCTGATTTCACACAAATGAATCTTATATAATTCATGATTCAGAGGTTGCTAGTTTTGGATCTAAAACGAAAGAACGACAGATTCGAATAGGTGTTGAATCCAAGAAGATACACACCTCAAACTATTTACCTTAAACTACAAAATATGAACTCGTCGTTATGGCAACAAATAATTGAATTATTGGTAAAAGGAAAAAAAAATTATATTGGATTATATACAGCCCAAATTTCTCTTAATTACTAAAATGGGCATAAGATTCTGCACTACTTTGCTGATTTAACTAACTCTTTCGCACTAATGCATGTTCAAAAAATTCTCAAGTAGAGTGACCTATGATTTTGTTAACGTTAACGCATGTGTTATTACTTAAGCTTAAAACAAAATTTTCGGTTCTGACAGTTGACAGCGGCACTGCTAAATGTGGTATTGCGTTTTATTAAAAATAAAAACAAATGCCTTGTCTCTATACAAGGTGTCCAAAATAAGGGCCCTATGTATGGGGATTTCGTAAACGGTAAGAGATAGATTCGGTTAAATGAGAAGAATTATTCAGCATCTCAAGTACTACTATGATCCACGTTTAAATCCTAGAATTTTTGCTTTATTTTCAGTACAAAATAAAGAAACCAAAATTTACTGTTTTTGGTCTTTTTGTACAGTTTATTTTATTATCAAAGAGAGCGCAAAGTGGTTTTGACATTATTAGGACACTTTTTTACAAAATTTTATAGGTTTTTAAATTTTGAAGATATTGACATTAACTTCGCTTTTTTAAATACGTATCAAAGGCAGGAATGTCATCATTGGATAGAGCTCTTTTTACCCTTTTCTCTGATATAAGGTAAAAAACTGTTTTCTCATAGTAAGCTGTGAAAAACTGTTTTCTTGTAGTAGGCTGGAAAGAAAGAAAGAGGAAGAAGAAAGAAAAAACAGAAGTCTGCATTTGTTTCCGTTGAGGTTTGATCAGTTTATGTTCCAAAATAATAGTTATAAATAAGAAACTGTTTTTTTTTCACAGCCTACCGCGAGAAAACAGTTTTTCGCTTAGTACTTTATTATTTGGGAAGATAAACTGATTAAACCCCAATGGAAAATATTGCAGCCGTTTGTTTTTTTCGCCTTTGTTAATTTTCAGCTTACTACAAGAAAACAGTTTTTCACACCCTACTATGACAAAACAGTTTTTCGCTTACAACTCCGTTATTTGTGAACATGAACCCATCAAACCTTATACCAGAGAAAAGGAATAAAAAGATCTATCCAATGATGACATGCCCACCTTTGACACATATTTAAAAAAGCGAAGTTAATGTCAATATCTTCAAAATTTAACAACCTATAAACATTTGAATTACAGATTCAAAATCTGTGTAAAAAAGTGTCCTAATAATGTCAAAACGGTTTTGAGCTATCTTTGACGATAACCAAATTATACACAAAAAGCAAAAACTGAAAATGTTAGTTTTTTCAGCCTGTACTGAAAATCAAGCAAAAATTTTAGGATTTAAATGTGGATCATAGTAGTACGAGAGATGCTGAATAAATCTACTTAATTGAATCTCTATCTATCTCTTACCGTTTACCAGATCCCCATGCATGGGGACCTTATCTTGAACACCCTGTATAGAGGTTATTATGTACACAACAATGACATGAACTTTAAGACATGAATTAGGAAGAAAACCATAGGTCACTTGAACAGAAAGTTCTTTGAACACCCGTTAGCTGATATAGTACCAATGGTGAGTCATTAAATATTTCCGCCCCTTATTAGCCTCAATATTACCATTCAATGTAGGTATTTCAGTGAACGTAAATCCTTGATTTATTTTAAGTAACAATCATAATTAGGTTTTTATAAATTAGAAAAAATATTCCAAAAAATTCATAAAACATTATTATTTATTTAAACAAAATTTACTTAATACATAACGTACTTGAAAAATACTAATACATTTAATCACAAATTAAAAAAAACAATGAACTGAGTAAACCTAATATTCCTGAAAAGTATAAAAAAACAAATTAAGTTTTAATTTTAAACGTTCTTGTGATTACCACATTTTCAAATAATCACAGAAGTGAAATAAGAGAAAAAATCTATATTACTGTGAGAGACCTTTTACTGTTGCAAAATTTAGAAAAACCAATATCTACAAGGAAAGGCAGCAACTAAAGAGGCAAAGGGAATTACATAAAAGGTAATGTTTGGCATATTTACGAGTAAGAAGATGAATAATCGAATCAACTCACTTTATTATGCCATTTTTGATGTTGCAAGACTGTTATGGTCAATTACAACTTGGATAACCAACATATACATTAACGTAACCTAATCTAAACCTATTGAGACTGCAAATTTACAAAAATCATCTAATAAATTTCAGAATTATGCAAAACACATTAGCAAACCCATTTTTAATCAGTAAAATTGCAGTCGATAATTCTAACCTAAAATAACATGAAGCTGCCAAACATAAACCAAAACTTATCATTTACATTTTAAAAAAATACAAAAAACTACGACAGCTTTATGGGAAAAAGATACCTACACTAGCACTATCTCAAAAATTATTTTTCAGTCTTTACCTCCATCTTGACGCCCTATTGGTTGAGGATCAGACCGTCCAGCAGCCCCATCCACCTGCCCGAGGTTTCTGTGGATATCTTCCATCCGCCCATCTAACCGAAGCTGCTTTAGAAGAGTCAGATCGCCACCTTCACTACCATCAAGGTTATATACATACAAATACCCGTGTTCTGAAGCCACCAATAACCGTAGTTGATTTTGGATGCTATAAAAAAAGTTATTAAAATAAAATATTTTCCACTTACTATTTACACTAAAAACCCAGAAAATTGATTATAAAAATTTTTGTAGTTCATTTACTTCAAATAAGTTTAATGGTAAATGATACTTTACTTACGTGGTAATAGCAATAACGTTTCTAACACCACAGACGGGTAGATGAGCTGTGGTAAACGCCCTACCCTGGTTGAAAACATCCGTGACCTGAGTGGGCAAATAATTTGTCAAGTAGCCCATCCAACTGCTTTCCTCAACACTCCTTCTCGGGCTAAAAATTTTGAAAAACTTTGTCAAGCCTAACCTACAGATAGAAATAAACCATTATGTCATGGAGACAGTTCTTTATTACCCCACACATCAACGCAGCAAATGAAATCACACTTTTTAAAAGTTAACTAAACCAAACTAACCTCCTTTCTGTTATTTAGGAAAAAATATGCAAGCAGTTCAGTTGATGATGAAGCCCTCAAGACAAGTGGTTATGACTTTTTAAAGAATTACAGCAAATCGTAATTAAATACAATCGAAGGCAAGTAGGTTAAAAAGATACTATAATACGATAATTAAATATCATTGCTACCATTCGCATGAAAGTAAGCACTCTTAAACCATCTGCCTGTGTTATACATAGTGTCTACTTTAATTTTGCTACAGATATTAAACCTGTTATATTACATTAAAAAAATATTATTACTACTTTTAAGAATATTTGAACAAATTTGCCATAAGTCAACACATTCATGAAATATTCTGATATAATTAAAAATTAAGATTTTCCTTTAATATTTATTACCAGATTATTCAAGATTTGTTTGTAGGAAATAGTATGTCTATGTATATATCAAATTATCTCAGCGCCAATGTTAACTTTCTTATTATTATACAGACTGATTTGGCTAAATTAGGGAAAAAGTGTAACTTCTTCTGCTGATTAATATGCTTCATACGAAAAAGACAATTAAATGTCTCATTTTTTAGATATTCCATAAAATAGTTTTGTTTAAAATTAAACACCCTATAATTCTATTTTTGCATATTCTGAAAGAAATCAAATTTCAAATAAAAAAACCTTTAACGGTATAGAACAGTATAGCAACCTAAAATGACAAACATATAAATACCTAACATGTAATGGTATAATTTATATGATTTAAGAATATCTCTGATATTTTAAAACCAAAAATTTTTCGAATATCTACGATATTTGAAATATATCCAAGATATTTTTTAATATAAAACTATTTGAATTATGTAAGATAAATTTTATTAATTAACACTATCTTTCAGATATTCATAATTAGTTAATATATTAAAGATATTTTCAATTGTTCTAATTTTCACAGAGAATATTTCAAAGAAAATAATAATATCAAAGCTGTTGTTCATTATTTATAAATACTTAAAATATTTTAATTGATTCTGCACTAGCCATTAATTTATTTTATTAAAAATGAACAAATTTCAAAATTCCTTATTTATTTACAAATCTCAAAGATAAGAAAATATCACGAACGTGTTTTAAAATAATTAAAAGAAAAATAGATATTTTTAAATAACTAAATTAAAACAGGCGTGTGGCCTCCTCAGTCTCCAGACTGATTACTTTAAAATGTTTTATTAACAAAAGCATTTTAATGTTTACAAAAATTAACCCATCAATGTATAGAAACTGGAAAATAAGGTCAGACAAGAAGTACATCAAATAAGTCCTGAATGGCAGTTGAACTCAATACGCAATTTTTCTGATAAATTGGACACTATCAAGATGTTGAAGGCAGACACTTTAAATTTGTTTAAACTTAATGGTATTATAGGTATTTAATAAATTAATTTGTTTAATGTAATACAATTTTTAACACATTTAATTATTTGGCACTGATAGTTCTAAATCCTTTTTATTTACTACGCTTACCGAGGACACTGCTAGCGCCATACCCCCCTCATCTAACATCCACAAACATACGCATACAACCAGGGCTGCCCTGCTCTGGAATCGAACCAGAACATGATTGGAAAAGCAGTGCCAAAACCAGCAACCTTAACCGTTGAGCTACCTTATATTGGTAATTTGTTTTCTATTTTTCTCCAGAAGAACCTTACGCAATAATATAAAATTTTATCAATTTTCATACAAAAATATTGAATAATTTGGCAAAAATAATATATTAAAACAATAATTAAATTTTCAGTATTTTCAGAATTTAAAACTAACTTACGCTAAATTTGATCAAATATTCTTGGAATTTCAGTTAAAGTTAGTATTCCAACATTTTTAATTTTACAATATTGATGCCCTTTCAACGATTCTCTAGTGTTAGTCTTCAAAAAAATACAATTCAAATTTCAAAAGTCATAACTAATATCTTGAGGGCCACAGAAACAATCCAACCCCTGAACCTACCTATCCTTGGGTTCCTCCAGTTTGAAAACATGTACCGTCTCGGTATTACTGCTGCATCCAAGATATTGTGAGCACATGCTAAAGGCGAGGCACGAAATTGCAACACAACGTTTCACACCTCGTCTAAACTCAAACATCTTTGTTCCATCAGCAACCGAGAAAACCCTAATTACAGTTCCTTTTTCTGAAGCTGTAGCTATTCTCGTCCCGTTGGGGCTGAAAGCTAACGCCGCCAGTGGACTTTCGTGAGCCGGAATCATTGTCTTTGCATGCTACAATATTCATACAAAAATTACATTCCATGTTAGGGACATTAAATGTCCTGAAACTCACTAAATTATTTGCGTCAAATATTTGAACTTCCCCGATAGTTGAAGATCCTGGATATGCAAGATAACAGTTTTCATTATTTATACTAAGAGCACAGAGGCCCTGAGGATTCGGAGGTGTGTCTCGTATCGTGTGCAACACCTTCATATCCCGTATATTGTGGATGTATAAACTTTCTTCCAGACAAACCACTAATCGGGCTCTATAAAAATTTTAATAATTAGTTAAGGTGACCAGATGTAATTAGTTTCCCAGACGTTTTCAAGTTGTCCAGGTATATTCAAACAGATTTTTCAATAATACAGAGTGGCTAGGAAAACCCCGGCCACTTTTCTTGCGGCGGTGAAGAGATGGCGCTCTAGAAAAGAAAAATTAAATTAAAATACTCGCAACAACGCAAAATCCAAGACGTTTTAGTTGTTTTGATTTAATATGGGGCGTATTTAATAACTAAAACGTCTTGGATTCTGCGTTGTTGCCAGTATTTTAATTTAATTTTTCTTTACTAAAGCGCCATCTCTTGACCGCCGCAAGAAAAGTGGCCGGGGTTTTCCTAGCCACTCTGTATATCAGGGTGTCCACTCAACTTTTTTTCTTTAAATAGATGAAATGTAACAACAAACGAGGCTAAAAAGCTGAATATAACGACCATATCTTGACCAATAACGGAAAAGGAACGTTGTGGTATAAAGCAATAACAATTGTAATTCCGATGATAGAATAATATATTTGAAGACTTTTAAAATGCATTAAAGATAAAAGTTTTTGCCAATTTTAAAAATAGTAAAACATTGATTGGCAAATACTAGCCACAGACTATCTTTTCACACTTTTGAGAGAAGAGAAAACACAGTGGACACCCTGATAATAATCATTTTGTTAATATTATTATTTATTACATGACTAAATAGAATGAATGGAACAAATCCTGACTATTTTAGGTTGGCATAGTTGATCAATTTTCCATAGAACTATTAAAAATATCACTATGATGTTCTGAAGCATATAGATAAAGAAAACATGAACGATAGTGTAGGTATGAAAATACTGTATAATGTTGAAAAGAAAATCAGAAAAACCCATGAAAGGTTTAGGTATGATAACAAACTTTTTTCTGTATGCACTGTAGACACGAATATCTGAATTATGAATGATAATGTAGTTAGCAAAACTCTAACATTCATTCCGGGTTTGTCCTAATATTTTATTTAGCACATCGTAGTAGGTATACAGATTTTAAATCTGACCACCCTAAATTAGTAAAAAAAAATAGACCCAAAGACAAAACTGTAGAACATAACAAGGTATACCAATAAGTATTAAAACTCGTTGATCAATTATTTAAATTTTGCGCCATTTTTGTCAGAAAATTAAGCGGACTGTCATATCCAAAATTAAACTAACTAATTTCCGTTGTCCTAAACCTACGGGTCAAATCTCCTTAACAGATACAATTATTTTGTCTTTGGTCTCAACTAACTACTCGTATTAAGATTAATTAACCTTACCGGTCGATCCACTTATTCACCAACTAAATAAAAATTTATAAAATTCAAAAAGTATGACATTACCCGAAGATCTAGTCATTCATACAAGTACCTAGACATCATAACGGCTACGATGGTGTTGCAATAACTGATAGTTAAAAGTACCCTTTCAAAAAAAAAAGAAAACATGTTATTAAAGAAACCATTAACTGGTAAGTATTGCTAACTAGCTGCATATACAAATACCTATTCAATTTAACGCCTAAGATGGTGTTGGAATATGAGTAATTGCAAATCTCCGTTCCTTTCTTGAAGTGGCACACTTTAAGCGTCCGGGGTGCAGTGAGAGAGACCACGGCAACCAGGCTGCTGCTGAATAGCCGCTCGACCAGGCAAGTGTCCTCCGTGCCATTGCTGTAGATTTGTTCGAGCGTATCGATTCCGCTCAATGAGTATAGCTGATATCCAGTTTTACTGCCAACCGCTAGTGATCTAAAATAACAAAAGTAACAGGTGTTAATAAATCTGCATCTTTTAATTTATTACAATAATAATGTAATACATATTAATAAATTTGTGTTCATAAATTTTGATAACGCCAAAATTTTTCTTGTTCACCTTGTATAATTTATTATTCAAATAACATAAAAATTCATCTCGGTAATGTAGTAGTCTGCACGTTTCACGAGCAACCGAAAAGCGCAACTTAAATGAAGTTTTAAAACTACTACCGGACTATTTATAATATATGAGACGCCCTTTCAGGAGAGATTCAGAATCTGGAAATAATGAAAGTTTGCATAAACATGGCAGCGAAAACGTTTCGTTACGGAGTTACAGCGTTCTTAACATGGACCAGTATAATCGCTTTTTTGGGCATAACTTTAGCAGTAATTCCACTAAAGTTTTAAAATTATACTAGTGTTACCCCAGCGCACAATGCACTGACAGACAGCGTTGACAGAACCGGCTAAATGATAAGTCACGTGATGCATTAGTTCCATAAGGGAGACGCGACGTTAGTATAGATGTCGCCTCAAGTGAAGCGCGTCTAGCAGTCTTTCATATATATTATAAATTAAAATATTATTGAAAAATCGACGTAGAATAAAAATATAAAAATGTTTCATGTTCCATCTCAGGATAGAGACCTTTCATTTAAAAAAAAATAGTCCAAATTGGTGAAGCGGTAGCCGCTGGAGGAACCGGAGAAAAAAAACCCTTTGAGCTTTTATATGGATATGTGAGCATTACTCGTACTGCATACAGCTTAACATTTCTAATTTTTGTTTCAGTAAGTGCTCCGGAGTTGTCTTATATGAAGGGTCTCGTAATATTTTCTTCTAAATATTTTAGTTCTGTAGTCCCAGTGGTCCAGTGGTAAGAGGATCTGGCTCACAATGCGTGAGTCCTCGGTTCGAATCCCGGAAGAAGCAGAAAATTTCTGTAATTCGGTGGATCGGTATCGAGCTCGGCAACCATTGGACGTTTGGGTTACAATTAACGGCGCTTGCCTTGATTACTGGCTGACCAGGACAAGTAACAAAGCCACACACAACTGTACACATACAAATAAAACACATGTGCGTATAGCTTGAATGAATGTGCATGAAGGGTGGCATAAACTTCAGGAGCGTGGTGGTTTAAAGGCCAAAAGCCCCACTACCTCCTACTACACAAGCGAAGAGCCTACCCAGAGTGAAAGACCTCGACACCTTCAGGTATATGGAGGATAGATTATGATGATGATATTTTAGTTCTTTACAGTTTCTGAAGTGTTGGTTTAAAATCTTATTCTCCATACAAAAATACACAAAGAAGTTATTCTTAGTAGAAGTTGCTTAATCCAACAAGATATTTTAATGTTTTTGTAAAATGAGTCACCTTCATGGTTGTAAGTGTTTTCTTAAAATGTTCAAATAGTTTCTCCACATTTTGAAAGCAAGTTCTACACATCAAAACAACAAATAAAAGTTCTACCAAACACGGGTCTGGAAACGATTCCCTACGGTGTTGCAGCCTCTGGAAGCAATAAGTGTACCTGATGAAAAACGTGGCAGTGACAAAAATAAATGTTTATCGTGATTTTTCTGGAAATTTTTATTATGCAACTGTATGATATTTTTACATGGCTGTATAGAGAATAAAACGCACTAACTGGTCATGTCATAAAATGTATAGGTTGCCATTAAAAAAAAATGTCGATGCAGTCATAGCTAAAACATATAACAATTGAAAAAAAAAGAAAAACGCCAAATTGTGACAAAAAACTTGATAAGAAACTTTTTTTCGTAAAGTTATTATTTAAGGCTGTAGCATCAATGCTCCTTACTTTTTATTCACCCTGTATAATAATTTGCATAATCGAATCATTAGTGTAGGTTATGCTATTGTGCTATTGATTTAGGGTTTCCGCATATTTACCCTTTATAATACTATAATAAATTTAGTCAATACAATCACAAAAACTGCTTATTTTAGAAACCTCAATATAGCAAAGTTCTTTTGTTAATTCTCATCAGGTAGAAAAGATAAAGTAAAGATTCAAAAGATGTACATTCCGGGGTTTCTCCAAATAACTGCATTCCTACCTTTCCAATTGTTTCTAAGAACTGTAATTACTCATTTAGTTTGCTCTTCTAGAATTTTCATGTTCAAGTACAAAAGTATCGCAAATTTTACGGTAGTCAATAATTTAAACAAATACCGCGATAACGATGCTCGGTACTTTTTTTAGAAATTCATCGCGATACCAATACTCCAAAAGTATCGCGATACTTCCGGCCACTGAAAAATCGAAGCGAAGTGAGTAATGCTCACGAATAAAATTTCAAAATTTTAGTGCAACTACTCCGAAAGTTATTACTTATTAGACTGGTCAAATTTCAGGAGGGTGTATGAGTCCATAAGGAAGCGTTTCTTGGACCATGTTTATAGGAACTGTTTTCACTATTTTCAAATTTTTATCCATCCTAAAACTGCGTCCCACATGTTATGAATCACCCTGTAAATGAGTGAAGTAAGTCAAATTAATAACTATTAGACTTAAAAAAAACGTCTAGTATTCATTAATTTGTATTGTCCATAATTATTAATAATCTTTTACATGGAAACATACATTTTTGCAATTCCGGTTTCATCGAAAATTACGTCAGCTCGTTTATTTTTGAAGCCTTTAAAAAAAATGTTTTGGTTATGGTTACATGTGAGATATCATTCACTGCGGGACAATAAAAAGCAGACCCTTTTTCTAAAGCGTACAAATTTAATATACAGGGTCGCTATTATGTACGGGACCAAAGCTCCGGTTTGAGATATGCGTTTCATATTTTTATTTAAGAAATGTTGTTTGTTATCCTATTAATTTTAATTACTGTTTGTGTTTTGTTTATTTATGACGTTTTGTTAATGCAAGGGTTACTAGATTTCACTAAATGTGCAGCGACGAATTAAGCAGGCCTCAAATGGTTTTTTAATTTTTTCCGCGTTATTTTCTTATGTAACCCTATACATGTTTAATATTTCTAAAAGGAGAAAAAAATAAGCTTTCTATTGATGTCTCACACAGCCTAGGTTGCTATTTAAAAAAATTCAAGATGGAGGTCGCGCTTAAAAACTATAAAAATTTTTTTTTTACTGTAGAATATGCAAAATAACCTCAAATTAACATATACCAAATATGAAATGCATATCTCAAACTGTTTGACCAGGGGAGCTTTGGTCCCATACATAGTAGCGACCCTGTATTTGTAGACAATTATATTTATAAATTTTATTTTCTTGTAAATATCCGAGTCTATACTATTACATAACACTCTATTTTACAATCCTTGAATAACTTGTTAATTAAATATATAAATTCCATAATTAATATTTATTTATTTTATTTTAAAAACAAATGCTTAAATATGCAAATTATAAAAAAAATATTAAATGGTGAAGGGGGTCGAGTAACCCCTCATTTGAAAGGTGTTCTTGAGTAGAGTATAACCGTAGATGTAAAATTCTATCGATTCAAAAAGAAATGACAGACTTCCAAATTGTCTGTTTCTGATATTAAACAAAGCACTAAAAAAATGTAGAAGGCGAAACAACATTAGAGGGCATTACTGTTGTAATTCCCCTGTCAAAATTGGCATAATTATTTTTTCTATTCTGTTATTCAATTCAGATATTGTGTATTGCTCATTTGAATTGTCAGTGTTAAAACCGGTGATACATTGGTAGAAAACAAATTAATCCAACTGTTTTCGAAATCCTTGGAGGCAAGTTCGCAAATGCACTGTTACGTACCCTCTTTTTGTTTAATTTTGTAAAACCAAACGCATAACGAACATAGACTGAATTACTGAGTAACATTCCAATGTAAAAGTGGTTAAGTGAGAACATAGACTTCTTTTATTTTAGACTTAATTGTAAATTGTTTTGAAGCAAATTTGACTTCGATATTCAAAGATCCCAGACTTTCTATTTTTTTGTGTGTGGAGAATCAAATTCCGCAAAAAATTGAAAAAATTTCGACTATGTAAAGTGTAAACAATACGTTACAAGAGCATCAACCCTCTAAGCCCCTGGTTAATGGATTTGAACGAAAACAAGCATCGTTGTAAAGCATTATTGCTAAAAAATATCCCTACAAAATTTGAATCAAATATCTCAATTTATGACGAAAATACTAATTAATACAGAGTGGCTAGGAAAACCCCGGCCACTTTTCTTGAGGCGGTCAAGAGATGGCGCTTTAGTAAAGAAAAATTAAATTAAAATACTAGCAACAACGTAGAATCCAACACGTTTTAGTTGTTAAATACGCCCCATATTAAATCAAAACAACTAAAACGTCTTGGATTCTGCGTTGTTGCCAGTATTTTAATTTAATTGGTCTTTACGAAAGCACCATCTCTTGACCGACGCAAGAAAAGTGGGCGGGATTTTCCTAGCCACTCTGTATATGATTTGCGGATTTGCCCCCACCTCTTAAGAGGGCTGTTCCCCCAAAAAGTATATAATACTATTCAAAAAATATTGATAAAGTCATTGCTCCGAAATAATTGAAAGCACCGAAATATAGAAGGTTACGACTTTACCATCATCATTTATTTATTACCCATGCTGGTAATACCGGGTGTCCCAGAAGTTACTGACCCATTTTAATTGCAAATATCTCCGAACTCAGAGGCGATAGAGAGATGCGGTTTTCACTGAACAATTTCTTTTTAAAAAAAGTTTTTTTCGGTATAAATGTTTATTCATTAAAGTCTTATATAGGGTGTTTTAAAAAAAAGGTCTTCTTCAATTGCAAATATCGTCGATTTTTTTAATGTAACACCCTGTATATTTTGATACTATCTGAAAGGTGAACTCTTCCTCTTTCCGAAAATGTACAATTTGTTACAGCTGAATTGAAAAATGAGTGAGTTATTTGGTTTTTAAGGATGGTCGTTCATTAGGTACAGATTTCTGATCCATGTTGATCCTTAATAAGTTTTGACATTAGAAATCCGATAACTACCTATTTGTAGAAAATAACAAGACAACATTGAAAGATGAATACCTAATTTTAATAAAAATTAACATTCTAAATTAGCTCTATTAATAAAAATCTTTAAGATGTTCCAAGTGTTGTCCATTTTCGTCTATACATTTTTGCAACCTGAACAAGAAATTTTCAAAAGATTTTAGCAACATTTCCGGGGTAATTTCTTGAAATGTTCGGACAATGTTACATCGCAGTTGTTCCAGAGTCTCTGGGATAGGATTATAACATCTATCTTTGATAAAAGACCATATAAAAAAGTCTGGAATCGTCAGATTTGGTGGGTGAGCAGGCCACTCAATTGGTCCGGCTCTCCCAATCCACCTATCTCCAAACGTTTCTGCAACAGAATTTCTAGCCACAAGTGAATAGTGTGGCGGCGCACCATCCTGCTGAAAGTAAACAGAGTTTATGGCGGCATCTTGTTCCAGTTGTGGGTATAAGTAATTTTCTAACATGTCTGTGTAGACATTACCAGTAATTCTCAGTTCTTGGAAGAAGTACGGTTCATATATTTTTTCTTTAGAAACACCACACCAAACGTTCAACTTCGGTGAATCTCTTTCGTATTCCTCAATTACTCTTGGATTTTCAGACCCCCATATTCGACAATTATGTTTATTACATTGCCCGTTTAAATGGAACGCAGCCTCATCTGACATTATAAGCAGAACATTCGGTACTTCTCTATATAAATCTAGTAAAGTCTCCCAAAAAACAAGTCTTTTTTGAAAATCTCTTTCATAAATTTGTTGGTGCATTTGAATTTTATAAGGAGTTAATTTTAATATCTTCATACATCTCTGAACTTCGGATTTAGAAAATCCAGTTGTACTTGCTGTTTTGCGAATAGATATTCGATTATTGTGTTCTTCTAATGTTTCCTGAATACGCAGGACTCTATTTAAAAAACCATCAGCATCACGTGTTTGATACTTCTTCTTTTCCAGAGAGCCACTTTGCAGAAATGCAGCGTGCCACTTTTTTATGCTGTTTTTTGAAGGTGGATTTTTCCTAAATGCCGCACGAAATCTTCTTTTAGTACGAACAATCGATTCATACTTAGCATACAATAATACAGTTTTTGATTTTTCAATTTAAGTAAATCGGACCATTATTGAAAAAAAAATTAACAACAGCCGTTTAAGAATTATTCAAATCGTTCGTTGTGTCAGTTGACTGACATAAAAATTCCAAAGCATGCTTTAACATTAACACCCGTAAATGCCTATACCTATAAAAGCCTATCGTTAAAAACCAAAGAACTCACTCATTTTTCAATTCAACTGCAACAAATTGTCCATTTTCGGAAAGAGGAAGAGTTCACCTTTCACATAGTATCAAAATATACAGGGTGTTCCATTGAAATAATCGACGATATTTGCAATTGAAAAAGACCGTTTTTTTAAAACACCCTATATAAGACTTTACTGAATAACCATTTATACCCAAAAAAACTTTGTTTAAAAAGAAATTGTTCAGTGAAAACGGCATATCTCTATCGCCTCTTAGTTCGGAGATATTTGCAGTTAAAATGGGTCAGTAACTTCTGGGACACCCGGTATTTAAAAGAAACTTTTTACAAAATAAAATTTAGATGTAAAATTGTTCCAGTACTCCTGAATTGTTGTTTGTTTGAAACCGAGGCGTAAACCGCGTTTAAAAATTTTGTACACCTACTGCCATTAGTGTACAAATACTTCCACCGTAATTCCACTTACTTCCACACACGTCCTAATATTCATTTGAACGTTATAGAACGTGGGAAAGTCAAAATCAGTTACATATTATGCTAGTAAATTTTACTGCCTTCTATGTAGTTTACAAATTCAAAAAAAAAGATTTTACGAAAAGTAAAGTTAGGTTTAAAAGATTGGTAATAGCACTCGGATGAAACCCGACCGAAACGTGGCTGATCCGCCAAAAACGCAGGGGTCGGGGGACGGGTACTCTACTTCAATATACACGCGCTCGAAAAAGTCCCTTAGGTCTTCCTACCACCTCCATTTTTTCGCCATTATAAAAATTTACGAATTTTGGCTTCAAAATCGGTAGGAACAATAAAAATGTTAAATGACAACAATAGAAACATCTTTCTAATGACATAACACCTGTGGTAGATTTCCTTTTGATCGCTTAGCGGAACAGTTTAATGAGTAATCGCTAAAAATACCAAATTGGAAAATCGGTTTATAGATTTCAACGAATAAATTTAAGTGCTTAAAACAACCTGTATTAGCATATATAGGTGGTGCATTATTGCAGGTACTCCTGTGCGAACTAACATGTCCCCCCATCTGGTACTCTAAATTTTATATGTTTTCCAGGTATATTTCTCCCAAAGCTTCCCTTACAAAAATGTTAGGTTAGCAAAGTTTAAATCTTTTAAACCTCCAAACAAATACCTTGGGGTTGTCACAACCACATTAACAATAACTTACCATTGCTGCATTTAAGAAGATTAAGAATTGATAACTGCCATTAAAGTTTAAACACCTTATCAGATACCAAGAAATGTTCGAAACCAACTAAGTACAGGGGTGCTTTATGGAGTATTGACCATAGCATTTTAACCTGTTGTAATTTGGTTAGAATAAAACTAGGTTGTCTACAGAATTTTATCACATTACACACTTGTTATAATATCCATGAAATACGAGCAAATTACGTGTGGTACACGTAGCCTTGAGGTACAGCACCAGCTCACCAACGCGAGGACCCAGAGTTCAATTCCCACAAAATTATTTTTTTAATATTAGATTTATGTTCTTATATTTTAGTTCAGAGTGATCGAATATATTTTTTAATGATTTGAAAACGTCTTTATTATGTATTGCCGGTGTTATTTACAATACGTAAATTATAAATAAAGAATATTTTGCGAACATTTTTAAGTAATTTAAAAAATCACTTCGAATTTAACAAAAAATGTAAAGCCTGCAAGTAGTCTAGCAGTTCGAGTCTCAGCCTCTAAAGCTAGACTCCCAACGGCAGTAGGTTCGAATCCTCTGCAAGCCGGAAATTTATCTGAACAAGTTAAACCCAGCGTGTCCATGGACGTTGTGCATGGCGTGTATGTTGGGTTGCATGACTTTTCGGAGTAAGATATGTTAAACCGGTGAATAACGCGAGTACGCTGAGCCCGGGTAAGAGGGTGGAACGGGAATCATGCAGCCACATGATTTTACTCGCATTGACAAGGTAGTGCAAGCCACTCCCACTAAAAACAGGTTTTTGGTTTTATTTCATGGATATTAAAACAAATGTAATGTGATCAAACTATGTAGATAGAGAAACTACTTTGATATTAAATAAAATTTTTAAGAATTTTGCAAACGGTTGTAGTGTTAAGTAATACCTATGCAACATAACATAATAAATTTTATATAACAGTACTTTTGGCGAGAATTGCGAAATGCGTTTTTTTTCAGGGGTTTATTTTCCGGGGGTTTTCTTACCAAGATCTTTTTTTCCAAGATTTTTTTCCAGGTTTTTTCCCTAGACTCACACGAACCCTGGTTGCTATGGCCTTATTCTGTAGTGTTTTAGAGAGAGCAACGAGACAAGAAAACGACCAGGTGATCGTAAAAAAATTATTCAGAGCAGGCCATGACCAAAGTGTTAAAGTTGGCAATACTTAATATAAGCCAATTGTCAAATGTTGACAGCTGTACAAATTTTTGGTTAAATACATTAAGTTAAATGTATCTAACCACAAATTTTTACAGGTGTCAACATTTGACAATTGGCTTATATTAAGTATTGCCAACTTTAACACTTCAGTCATGGCCTGCTCTGAATCATTTTTTTTACGATCACCCGGTACTAAATGTACTATTTCAAGGATGTGCTGATCGCGCTAATATTGTTTTTTGCTCAAAAATAGGATTGAAAATCTGCCAACGAATTTCAAATTAAAACAGGTTCTGTCCTGATAGATTTCACACATCAAGAAATCAACTGACATAACCTAATATATGTCTTATACGTATTTCGACATGTTTACATGCCATTGTCAAAGATAATATTAAAATGTAAACAGTTGGTGTTGATATAGGAACAATAGAACTTGGTGACTTGGCCTTGATTATCAACGTTGTCACATGATTTGATTTCTCGCTAACGTCCAATAAGAGCAAATTTAAAAGATAAATTTGCTCATTCATTAAAGGTACAGTTTTTAAATATTTGTAAATTTCAAATGTATATCTATCTTACGTTTATCATCACAAAAGTGTAAACAATTTATAGTGTTATTAGATACCATTAAATGATTGTGTTCGAATAAGATTTATGTTGGTGTTTAAATTTGTAACAACGTAAGTGTTCTTTGTACCTAATAATAAAATTTCTAATTGTCTGGCCTATATAAACCGAATTACAATGCAATCAATTTAACTTGTAAATATAACTTTTTTGTTTATGAACTGATTTTAATGATTTTTTTGTGTTGGGTTCAGTATAGTTCCAAGGTGGTCCCATTATAATTTCATTGGTATTGGAGCTTGAACTTCGAAGATACTCCTTAAAATCTATTTTTTTAACCGACTTTTCAGTGTTTCCGTATTTCATCTTCCGTTTCAACTAGCCGTCATTTCCTCATTCGAGAAGCATCCTTATTAGGTCTACCCATCACTTAAAATTGTAAAATAATTAACTTTATAAAAAAAAAAGAAAACCGACTTCAAATAAAAACACAAAAGTGACATAAGTTAACTAAAAAGCAAAAAATAAATGTTTTTTAAACAACAGTTTAATACTTATTTGTTGTTCCGTTTAATGTAATTAAGAAATTGTTGTTTATTATATAATTATTAATTGTTTTATAATTTTTAAGTCGGTGTTAAGTAAAACATAAAAATTATATACCTTGCTGCAATAACAAATTAGATTCGAATTTTTATGTTTTACTTGGCACCGACTTAAAAATTATAAAACAATTAATAATTATATAATAAACAACAATTTCTTAATTACATTAAACGGAACAACAAATAAGTATTAAACTGTTGTATAAAAGAAACATTTATTTTTTGCTTTTTAGTTAACTTATGTCACTTTTGTGTTCTTAATTGAAGTCGGTTTTCTTTTTTTTTTAAGTTAATTATTTATTGCATCTGATGAAGTTTTTGGATAAATAATTGATAAAACTACTTTTTATTTTAGAATGCGTCTGTTACTTATTGCGATTACTTACAGCAATCATAATTGTTCTGATTTTTCACCTCATATCTGTAAAATACCGACGTCTAGATCAATTTTCCCTAAAATACTATTCCCATTATACAAAGAATTAGAAAGCAATAAGCAGAACAAAAGAAAAACAAAATGCTTAAATTACGTATCTATTTGTTTATCGATGTGAATTTTTCAACAGTTAATAACAAAATGAACATAATAATTGTTTCGAAATATACGTCTTCTAATTTTGTTTTCCTGGGAAGATAACTTATCAGTCAACTAACTAACAATTAGTCAACAAATTTATTCCTTACCTAGTATATTTTTCGAAATAAGTAAATTAGCTCTATTCAATAGTAACCGAAGACTACAATTTCATACTTTCAACTTGGATACAACCTTACTTATAGTAATACCACTGCAATTATCTTATCCTCTGTGAATATTGGCCACTTCCAAAGCGTAACATACGAGTATATACGCAAATCCCAGCAACACAATTTGCATGGAATTCATTAATTATATTTTCAATTTCAAGACAGCCTTAACAAGGTACACGCGTGAATCAGCTGGTTGAAACTGTTTATTTAAATTTGCATATTTGACCAATTATTACCGCTCATATTACAATGAAAGCACACGAGTTCGTAAAAAAAAAACTACATAGTTGAGTAACAAGTTTATTACAACTATTTTACATTCTCATACTTTAGTAACTAGAAAAATGGTATTGTAATCGTGAAAAAATTCTTAGAATTTGACCTCTAGGAAATAAAGTGTTTTTGTTTTTTGTTCAGCCTGAATAAGTCGATATTCCACGAAAAACTGCGCCGATTTAAATGAAAATTGGAAATGCATAAAAAATAAGCGATGCACTCAGCCTGGACTTTCCTATTCTTCACATATCGTTACTTATCATATTTTCAAAGATATTTTTGACTCAACGTTTTACGCGCCATTAGTGACAATCGATAACACTACCTCTACCACTCTCTCCAACAAATTCAAACAAATGACGAACTATGAAACAAATAAATAATAACGTGCTGTTATCAACAGCCAATGGCGCGCCACTGCTTAATTAAAACACGTAATTTTAAACTTTTTCAGACACTTTGAACTACATTTGTAATTTTTCATGTTAATTATCGTTTTAAACTATCTCTTGTTGTACTGTATCATGGATTTATTTTCAGTAGTTGATCAAATACTTATATTTGAGTTTGAATGTTTATTTTTTGATAGTTTCAGATTTATCAAAACTTTAATACATACAACATAAATATTGGTCGAATCGAAAAAAAAACAGTTTTTATGGTAGAATACCGTCCCGCAGTCCGTGTCCGCGAGTTTCGGAACACCCTGTATAACAAAAGAATCGATCTTTTAAGAGTTACGATTTTAATTTTAATCGATTTATTTATAATTATAGTACGATAGTTAACACAAATTTTGTTCCATTACTTTAATGCCCAAAAAAATATGTAGAGAAATCTTTAACTTGTAACATTGAATAAAACCGAGAGAGGTGGCTTCGCGGTTACCGCGTCCACTTTTCATTCGGGAGGCCCGAGTTCGACTCCCGGCCCGGCCGACTGCCCTGGCTTAGGGGTTTTCCTGAGCCAAAAAGGTGAATACTGGGACAGTACTTTCCGTGGAAAATCTTTCATCCAAATTTCTTGTTCTAACCCATCCTTTCTCGGCTGAAGAGGGGCTTAGGACTCAGGTACGTAGTACGATAGACTCCTATAGCGGCCCACCCCTTCACGGAGAATAAACCAACACCGATTTTCCATTTCTTTTACATTGACTAATCCTATTTCCTTCGCTTTTCTTTGCATGTCTCAGGAAATAATATTTTTCTCTACCTACCAGTACCTACCAGAGAGCTATATAAAAAAACCGCTCTCTAGCTGCTTGGCACCTGATATTTGAAAATTAATAAATATTTGAGGATTGGTAATCATAACCCCCATAACAAAATTCACCTACTGTAGTTCCCTTAGCTCTTTGATCTATAAGCACGGACTTTACAGGTAGTAGTTCCCCTTCCCTTACAATCCTAAGTCAGGACTTTATAAAAATCGTTCGTTTTCACTGAGCTCTCTTAGCCAGTAGTTTTTTTTACATTAATATTTTCTTCTTTTTTATTGTATACATTTGTTTTCTTTTTAATTGCCTACATTTGTTTTGATTTTATTTTTATAATTAAAACATAAATTAAAAAATGAGAATCAATCTATTATATTTCGATGTAGATCGTTTCAGATCTTTTTCTAAAAGATCGCCATTCCTAATAAAACATTAACGGTGGAAGCGAATTGAGATGGCAATTTTAAAACAAAATGCGTCTTTAATGCCGACTTGTCCAAATTTCCCCAGATTTCAACTTAATTTAAAAAAATTCTCTTTTGAAAAAGGTCATTAAAAAAGCTCTAGGGAATATTCCCTAGAGCTGGCAACACTGTGTCGCCATGTTTAGCCCACACGGGGAATCACAGAGAACAGATTTCTAAACATTTCAAGCCACCACAATGAATTTTAAATCGAACAAAGTCATAACATACTGTATTCCCAGGTTATCCAGGGTGGGAACCCTATACTAAAAAATAAAATACTCTTCAACATTTAAACCTACGTATTACCAATACATTTATGGGTCATGAATGACTAATACCCCCACCACTAGTTTTAATTTTTTAATTGGGAAATAGTGGGAGTGAAAAGGAAAACAATAGTGGCGTACGTGAGGAAGGTCTAATTGCGTTAACCCACCAGCTAGTTTTTAAATTAATCTAATAAATTAATGCAGATTAACTTCCATTCAGTAGTAAACAAAGCTTGTAATGTGATACTCCCAACTTGGATACAACCTTATTAGTACTATGCGAGTACAAGTTTTATCTTATCCTACTTTCAAATTAACACATATTTATGCAACTTTAACAAGACAATTTGCTTGGAATTCTCATAACTACATTTTCCAGACACCTGTGCTCAGGTACAAAAGGAGGCAGCGGATCAGCTGATTTAAGCCTGTTTGTTTATTTTTTGAGAATGGTACAAATACAGGTGCTCATTGATGTGAAAGTACAGGAGGCCGTAGAAAAACTCAGTTAGTTCATGAGTTTATTACGATTTTTTTTAGGAATTTTTGACGTATGTCATTGAAAACACCTTTCTCTTTCTGGTACACCCAAAACGATAAAAGTTTTTCCGTTTCACAACGTTGTTTAAAAACTGTTAAATATTTCTTTGTGTGTAAATTGGTCATAAAAATAATATTTCATCGTAGAAATAACTGCGTCATCGTAATAGTTACAACTGCTGAGTGTTTACTAGTATATATTCCTTATACGTAGATGTGTTTTGCAATCGACTTACGTGCAATCTTGGTTGAAATTCACAAAGAATGTCCCAGAACCATTTGAATCTGACGAACTATTTGTGTTGTTCATGAGTCCGTTTGGATTTGATTTTGGGTATTTTCGTCAACACTGTTTGTGTTGATGTAAGACTTATGAATATACACAGTTTTACGCGCGCTATCTCGTTCACTTCCAACACAAAGAGCGACCTTGGTATTTCCTATCACAACACCAACAACTAAACTACACTTCCATTTTGTGTTGACAGAACAGCTGACGACGGGATACCTTAAGCTGCGTTCGGTGCACACCGTGCAGTTTAATTGCTCTCTCGTGTGTGTATTAACTAGCGAACATAAGAGAGAGACACAAACGCACGGGGCACACCGAATGCTGACACCAAACAATGCGCATGTCAAGGCGGAGCTTAAGCTCTTGTCAAAACACTTCGATCTTGCAATTATTTTCCCGCCAAATTTGAATTAATTTATACCTTTACCAATTCTAAAATTGTATTTCATTTTAGACAAAAAGGTGATTTTCAATAAATCAATAATATCTATTTTTGTATTGTTTTGAATACACGCATAAAAATCCTCATCTAATTAATACTGTCACGTCCAGCTGGTCGTCCTCCCACACATCATTTACGTCAAGCTAATTTATTGGTGTAAACTTTAAAAATGTTAAAAAGTTTATAATTATTATCGCATGGTTATTTTAGGATGATTATGTTATTACGTGGTCAAAAATGTTTATAATATTGCATACAAGCAAAATAACTTAAAATTTGAAATTTGAAACTTTAAACATTTGTTTAAATAAATTCTGTTGTGTTGGTTTTATCATACAAAATAAATAAAATATAATCAAGTAAATACTAAATATATGCGTAAAAGATACAAAGTTCAACTGCTCATTTGCCAAAAATATGTTTGATAAACTACAGGAGATTCCATGCGGAATCAGGGACGGACTCAACCAACTTTTAATAGGAAGGCGAAGCAATCCTCAATTTACCAACTACATTAATTAAAATTCGCCAACTATCTTTTGATACACGGACAGATATTTTATAGGGATAATAAGTAAACTGGGACAGCAGGGACGTAAAAAAATAGATGTGATAAAGAAACAAACAAGTATTTCATTGACAAAATTATTAAAGAGTATACATAGATAAGGTAATTATAGTAAGACGCGCGAGACTGCAGGCAGAGTGCAGGCTAATTTCAATCCTATAAAAACAATACTTATTTTCCAAGAATCTGATTATTGAACTATACTGCCAGTGTCAAGTGTGACATAAATTGTATCAAGTGCGGCGTAAGCGTATTACTTTCCCGGTTGCCATCGGCTGCGGCTGGTTAGGATACTGACTGAATGCAGCTTAGCCTTCGGTAATTGTTATTCGATATACAATGAATAAGCCAATATAAAGATAAAGAATGCCCACGCAACGTGATTTGAATCCAAAAACTCAAATTTAAAATTCTTTCTCCAAATTTTCTATGTTGACGTCATTTATTCCAACTTTTCTGCGGTTATGTGGATTTGGCCAAACTCTACCGACTTTTGAGTGATTTTGCCATTTGCCTAGACTATCGGAGAGAGGAGAGGCACCCCATGGGCCCGTCCCTGTACGAAATGTCCGAGAACAGTCTGCCAAAACAAGAAAAAAATGTTTAATAAATAAAAAAAATCTTAAAAGGTGCTGTTTTCGAGATATGTGCTTTCAAATATGGCCCTGCTTAATTTTTCAATATTGCGAAAGCTACCCTGTATAAAATAAATAAATTTATACGTGCGATCATACTTATCCAAGGTCTACATTCTACTAGTTTTTATCAGGTGCGGTACAAATGGAAGGGGGAACGAATAGTTATTTGTAAAAAATTTTTTTGGTACTAATAAGTATAACTTTTTTTATTAAAGAGGGAATAAGTTTATTGAGAGCAGTAATTAGTATAGTGAACTCTTTTTAACAAGTGAGAGCAATCGCTAAAAGTTTCTGAAAATCATCATTCTAACATTATTAATAGTTTCGGCTTTCAGAAAATTTTTTATGCAGCACCTCCCTACAATATTTTATACAGGGTGAGTCATTTAAGTGTCACCCCGTAACTATTTTCTAAACTATTAAAATTATTAAATTTTTTCTTAATAAAAATTGTTTTTTGCAATGTCACGTAACTGAACGTCATCGATAATTTTTTTAAACTGCGAAATGAATACTTTCTTAGACAATTAGATATAGATTTTTTTTAATTTTTAATAATATAAAACGTTCATACTCTTACAATACAACAATTTCGTAAAAAATATAAAAAGCTGATTTAAGTAAGCAGGCCGTGGATTTAACAAAAAACCTTAAATGCTGTGATACTAATTTTTATATACAATAAACAAAACACTGTAATAATAAAATAACGTACCAAGTTAAGTCACTAAACAATAACAAAACATTCTGCTTTACCAAAAACAATTTATATGATGACTGACTAAAGTTTTTTTGACCCAAATCATAGATAATAATACAATATACCTACCTTCGACTTAAATTAAACAATGGTTAAAGAACGCATATTTTTTTTAGATGCATGCGACATGAACTATTTTTATACACTTTTCTCAAAATGTTTGTAATCTAAGAATACAAAAATGTTAAATAAGTGAAACGATCACAAATATTTCTAACTTCATAAGAAAATATTGTATTGCCATTTAAAAACGTTATCGATGACGTCACAGCTAAATTACGTGACAATACAGAAAAGTTTGGAGTGTGGCATAAAATAGCTCATTAGGCTCCAAACAACTTTTATTAAGCACATATTTTGATATTTTCAATAGTTTAGAAAATAACAGTGGGGTGACAGTTGAATTACCCACGCTGTATTAAATTGGAAATCATTTATTTTTTATTTTTGGAAAGTACTACTACCTGACATAATTGGCATTTGGATTTCATTTATTATATTCTTTTCAGTCATAGTTTTTGTACGCTGTTGTGCAAACGTTATACAAATGTGTTTATTCGTTTATCTTATGCAATTTAGAAAACGTTATAATTTTTGTAATAGTTCTGTTATTATGTGAATGAAATGAACTTTTTGCTGCATTACTGAGACGATTTAATTAATTATCTACACAATGAATAATGATAGATCTAAAATGATTTTTTTAATTCTTTTTTGAAGCTGAATATTTATTTCTTGTATTTTGCAAGGTTTTTAATTTTTATTACTATTTATGTAACAATTACAACATAATTAATCAATAGTACAGAGAGAAAATCTATTTTTGTTACAATGACCTGTATCTAAAATTGTATTTCTGTAATCCATTAATTTGGAAGTACTCTATACATTTACTTGTAAAAAAATTGTAGATAATTAATAAGCACTTAAAATGCTAAAAAAACATTAAAATTAAAGGGAACTTTCGCAAACACGACATTGGACCTTGGACAGAGATTTTCTTTATAACCTCGTATCTTGGGTTGCCTATACTTACTTTAACTTTGATCGCAGCTAAAGTATGGGGTATTATCTTATTATAATAAGAATTGATAATATAGTTTACATATACATATCTTTTATTTGAGACATAGTCAGGGCCGGTTCTAGGCGGTGTGTATACTATGTTTATTGCTCAAAGGCGGCCGCTTACAAAGGCGGCCGAAAATACCCTGTGCTATGGCACCGGCAAATATCTGATCTGATCTGAAAATACCATTAAATAGTAAATTATTTATAATCCTATGTGTATTGCTAAACAAAAATGCATGAAATTTTGATTTTCAAAAATTCGTAGCAGGCGTCACAGACAAATAACTGGACTGAGCCACACACTAAATTATAGCTCATCCCTAGCTCTTAGCTTATGGCATTAAAAAAGTTGTGTGGCCAATTTTTGAGCAATGCTGTTGGATATGTGCGACGTATGTGATCAGAGCACATACCCAACCCCCCACCCACCCACAGGCAGGCAATTTTTGAAAACCACTTTTTGCTTGGTTGGTTCCTGAAGGTCCAAAACAGGAAATTAATACTTCCTTATACTGAAAGTAGAGGAAAGTAAAAAGAAATTAAAACGTAAATCATTACAAAATTTGAACAAAAAATCTCAATTTACGCTGGGGATATTATTTAGTGCGTTATTGAAATGCTCTATCTTTGCAAAGCTGTAACTCCATAAGAAAGCAATTTTATACTAAGATATTTTGGTTTAATCTATGGTGTAAAAAAGGGAGGTGACTTTACTTTAAAATTTCACTTCTGATATTGCTTGAAGTTGAACTAGGTTGTGCTGTTGACGACTATCCCGGTTTTTGTAAGGGTGGTATAGGGTAGGAGTACAATAATGTAATGAAAAACCAGTGTTATTGTGAATAAATTTTAATAAAATTGTGCACAGCAGTTGATTTGTGCTGGCACTAACTCTGCTCTGTATGGCACACAGGATAAGAAAATAAAAATGTCATGGACCATCAAAGAAGGTGTGTGCGAAACATTTTAAAGAAGAGAATTTAGTAGTTACAGTTAGATGTCAGAAAAGCCAAAATAATCTTGAAAGCTACTGCTTTCTTTACTATGACGTTTTTCTGGGCAAGTCAATGCTCTTTAGCGAGCACAAATCGCTAATCATGAATATGTTATGACTAGACACAGACACTTTATTTTTATTTACATCCAAATTTAAAAATTTAATTATCTGATAAATATTTACTGATTAATTATCTGTTTGGATATCAATAACATTAAGATAAATTTGTCTTAACACAAGCATATAGTTAATGAACAAATTTGTTTCCTTATTAGTTGATAAATACACATTTTTAAAATGATATCAACGGAAAGTTCAAGCAGTGAAATGATAGCTTTCAAAATAAAAAAAAATGTTGCCAATACTAGATACCTGGTTGATTTACCTTGATATACCTCTTGATTTAAAATTTCATTAAAATCGGTCCAGTACTTTCGCCTGTAGAGGCGTCACCCACCCACACACACCTACAGACAGACATTTTTCAAAAACCATTTTTTGGGTTCCTTGAGCCCCAAAACGTGTATTTCCGTTAAAATCTAGATTTCGAAAATTTTCATGATATCAATACTTCCTTATACTAAAGGTATGGGAAAGTAAAAAGTCAGTGGAACTGAATTACCATCAACATTAACGTCGTTCATCGAGTACGGGTACAACAACAGAAATGTTTTATATGAAATGTTAAAAGAGACTCCATTTCAACTGCAGTGGTTCAAATGATTCTATATTATGAACTACTAATTTAAATTTTTGATACATTTTTAGAAAATAATGAAAAGAGAGAAAATATTAAAGTGCTTGAAAATTTTTTGATCTTGGTTTTCTGTTTTTTATCTGATTCGTGAGCGATTTCGTCTACTGGAAGATATTTTTTTAAATACTAAAGATAAGATAAGTTCAGTTAAGCAAATGACCGTTATTATTTTAAATTATTCAGCATTTTTACAATTGTTAAACTGCAAATAATTCAAAAATTTTCAAACTTTTTATTTTTTTTAAATTCCATAGCTTCAAAATTAAAAAAAATGAAAATTTCATGTTTAGAAATTGTTTTTAATTCTGAGAATGTAGGTAGCTGTTTACCTGCAACTTCAGGTTTAAAAAAAATAATAATTGTATAGCTATTAAAATATGGTATACGTATAAACTATTTTATATGTAAGCAAATGAAAAATAATTAACATATTTTTTAAATTTAGTACAACTCAGTTACAAGAATTTGAAGTACACATGTAATCTGTTTAGTGTGTTGCCTACACGCCAGGCACGTTAGTTTTCTTTAGTTATATACTATTTGATAAGTTATCTCTTTATTGATTATCAATTATTTTTTAAATGTACTGTATGTGCATTTAAAGCATCCTTGTGAAGTTGTAACATGTGTTCAAAAAGTAATTACATAATGGTTCGCCATGGAAAATAAAATTTGTCTTTGCATGCTTTAGAATTTAGACAAACAAAACATGACCACTACTTAAAATTTTAGGTTAACCTTGTAATTTGTTATTTGTAGTGACACTGACAGAGTGATGACAGTTAAATTCTAAAGCATGCAAAGACAAATTTTATTTTCCATGGCCAACCCTTATGTAATTACTTTTTGAACACACGGTATTTGCGTAATTATTGATGTTTTCGTATTATGTCGGTGGTAATCCCATTTAAACAATGTATTTTTAGTCAGTGATTACTAGCGCCTGTCGCATCAGTATTTTCAATTTCGAGCGATATCGCCGCCGCATACTTTAAACAAGAAGATAGAACTCTCTTCCTACGAATTCGCCAAATTTTACAGCATTGTGCCGACGCTTGGTTTAATTTACAGATCTCCGGCTGTCTCAGCTTTCGGCTGCCTGCGTGCGCTTCCAACATTTTGTTCAGTAGTCCTCTTTCGCAGTTCCGCCAGTACTTAATCGTGCATGGTGATTACGTGTGACTCTGATATCACCAGGCGTAAGTTGCTTATCTGCTTAATTGTGTTTTTCCACTTCAGCGTAGTGTTTGTTTCTTACGTTTTAGTTCATTGAAGATGGCTGCTTAGCAGCCGAAATGTACATTTGAACGCACTAATAATTGTTCTTGTGAAAACTAAAGAGGTTTTCCTCAATATTGTTTTAATTTTCTCAGCGCTCATTTTTTCTCAATATGTTTATAAATTTTGTCGGATTTATGTTTTTGTTTAGAGAGGGTCCAAAATATGTATGATGCTGAAATGTTCTTAATCCGCTACTGTTCTTATTTTACGTATTAACTGTATATTATAGGTTTTCTGTTATTTTATTTAAATGCGCAAGTAAATACGCTGATACGCTGATTATACAAACAAAATAAATGTTAAAAGTTAAATTAATCTGCAAATATAACTTTGACGGTAAATTCAAAAGTTAATTATTATTTAATATTTTTTAAACATTACCCATATCTGTACAGTTAAAATATACAAAAACAAATAAAATAAATCATATTATAATGATTGGTTTATCTTAAGTGTTATACAGATGCATGTCACAAGAGCAAACCTTGACCTCCAAATCGTTTTCCTACTTTTACATCCTCTAGAATATACATTCTAGAAGTCGAGAGTCTAGTAGTAGGTACTTGTTCTAAGGCTTTTAAAGACCAATGATTAATAAACTTAGATTTCATAGGAAGTTTTGATAAAAACCTTAGAAAATAACACTTTATAGTTTATAGGAGTTTGAGTTAAAAGTATAAGTAAGGGGGTTATCAATCTTTTAGGTAATATTACAGACCAACTTTCTAACGATGCGGTTTTATTAAAAATTCTAATTCCTCTAGTACTGCATTAAGTTTGCAAATTATCTTGCTTGCGACGATAATTTAGTCTAGAGTTTAAAGTGATTATAATGAGGTCATAACGTGAATTGAACAATAAGCTTTGTTACGCTAATAGCTTTTTATTAGATTAAACTTGCTTTGGTTTTATAACAGCAACAGTATATGCATTTATCGGTTGGCGAAAGTCAAGGAATTGATTTTATGTTAACAAAGTCTTGTAATAACAAAAATTGTGTTCTACAATTTCTTGTATGATGAATATATTAAACCATCTAGGTAAGTAAAATTAATTAATAAATATAAATAGACGCAGTTTAGTGTTGTATAATTAACTTATTTTTGTTAAATCAAAATTAAATTCTAAACAATTTTTAAACTTGTAATTTTAAGAATTGGAACAAATAATTTATTTTTGGAATTTTAAAATACCTTTTGGCGCTAAAGAAATTTTGACCAATGACAAATCGAACGCGGCTGTCAAGCTGTTATCATTTTTAATCGGCCAGTTTTGGTAAGTTTTTGAATGAAAACTTGCAATTTATTTTTTGCATTCATTAAATTTTAACCGTTTTAATAATGGATATAGTCGTAAAATTATTTTTTCGAAGTTAAGTGTATAAGGGCGCCCAATAAGCGTTTAGTCTTTCCATCTAACCTGTTGTCCATTTTTGGGTGTTAATTAGGTATTTGTAGAGTATTTTTAGTGTATTTACTTTATACATAATGTAGTTTTCATGTTTAATCACACCTGTAATTATTTTCTAACATGCATAGTAATTTAATGTGTAGGTCAACCTTGCTGGTGTTTCTTACTTATGGTGTCAGTCCTTTATGTATTTTTAACAAAAAAAAACTGCATTACAGGCATGAAAAATAATTATAACACCTCAAGGCATTACCAAGTGTTATTACAAAGAGTTTTACCATGGCAAGAATTAAAGAAGTAAGTTAATATAAAATAATAACAGTATATTATTAACTTTTATATTTGCAGAATTCATTGGATGAACCAAAAGGCCACATACAAAGAAGCATACAGACCAACACAAGCCGAACATGTAGCAAATATAATTACACATGGCGTCTGGATCGTTCCCAGCGTTTTGGCAACACTTGAATTGTTGTCGCGATCTCACAATGGTGCTCAATTAATTTCCGCTTTAGTTTATGGTGCAACACTGATATTCCTTTTTTGCGTATCAACTAGTTTCCACTGTGTCTTCTATCGTAATAAGCATGGGTAAATTTTTAAATAGTTTATAAAAAGCACATTTAATTTTTTTTATTTTGTACAGACAATTAAAAGATGTGTTACATCGCTGCGACAGGGCTATGATTTACATATTTATAGCTGGTTCATACTTCCCCTGGCTGACTGTTCAGTCTTTTCCTTCCACTGGTTGGGCTTCCTCCATGAAGTGGTTCGTATGGTTACTCGCTGCCCTCGGTATTATTTACCAGCAAGCTTTCCATGAGAGATATAAAATGTTGGAAACTATATTTTATCTATTTATGGGAATATTTCCTTTCCCTTTTATAACTCAGGTAATTTTTTTTTTATTAGTATTATTGATTGCAACGTAGTTTTTTTTGTTAGTCTTATTAATGATTGCAACTTTATGCGCACAACTGGTTATTACAGGTATAATAGAGATTTATCGGTAGCTAGGTAATTACTAGAAAGTCCTTGAATAATAATTATTGGAAGAAATGGATATTTTTTTATTAGAGTTTTTATTATTTCTTAAAATAGTTGGTCAGTTATCAGTTAGTAAAATAGTAAAGGAATATTAAACCCTTACAAGGCATGAATCTCTTTTACTATTTTTACTTCTACTACCGTATGTGGAGTTGGGTCCGCCTATTTACTCAAAAATGAGATCAGATTGGGATTAAATGTAATATTGTAAATGCTTTCAGGGTACACAGTGTTGCTAGCTATGAGGATTTTTGAAACTACAAATACTCAAGTTTAATATTTAAAAATCTGAAATTTTCAAAAAGTATTGCTCAAACACTAGCCACCCGATTTTGTTTAAATTCTATGGGCTAATACAGCTAGAGATGAGCTATAATTGGGTTTGTGTCCCAGTTCTCTAATTTTTCCGTAACGCCATCTATGAATTATTGAAATCGAAAATTCACATAATTGTAAAAGTATAAAACTCAAGTCTTGGGTTATTGGGTTATTAGAGTCTCAAAACATTTTTTTATTAGACACTTTGCATAAAATCAATTATCTTTCATCAAAAATGTAAGAATTTTTGAATCTAGGATAACAAAGCTGTGGGAAAAAAAAACGCCACTCGCTTTGGAGTGCCGGTAAAATGTTAAACAATAATACTAATGCAGATACGGTCAGTAAAAATATCTAAATTAGGGGAAAGTCCAGGTGAAGTGCTTCACCAATTTTTTTTAATAAAGTATAATTTTTGTCAAAATAGTTAAGCAAAGTTATCTGTCGCTAAAATGAATATTAAACCCAAATGAGGCATGAATATTATTATTTTTTGCCTAAGTTAGCCCAGAACATATTTACAAATTCCTTTAAAATGCCATTTTTCTATAATTTCTCCACATGTTAAAATTTCAAAGTTTTTCTCTTTAACTTCTTATTAAAAAGTTTAACGACTCATATTTTTCTGCAATTCTACCTTTTTGCATTTTTTGTTTAATATAACTGTCTAGGAAGAAGAAACTAACATTTTAGACATGATAACTTTATCACAGGAAGTATTAACCATAAAGAAACCATTTTTTTCCTGGTAGTTTCAATACAAATACGTCATTGTTAACTCATGAAATTATTTTTATCCATAACTTATCTTGAATTTTTTGACAGGAATTGCAATCTTTAGTTTTCTATGCAGATCTTTTATTTAGTATGCAAAAAATATTTACAGAATGCTAAAAGTTACTCTAACCACACCACATGATGAACACACTAGTTCCTATCAACAAATTCATGATGCGTAATAAAACTATAGAATAAGTTAAAACATTTAAATTGAAATGCCAAAAGGAAAATCTCACTTTAAATATTATACAGGGTGTCATTTAGTGCAGGATTCTTCTGCACGGAAATTACACTTAATAATACGTATAAACAGTGACAAGTTACATTGACTTGAACAGCAGATTTATTAATTAACAAAGAAAAACGAGCTATTAACAGTGAACAATTCAGAATTAATAATAAATTATGACGAAATAAACAATTAACCATGAATATTAAAAAAAATTCTGGAAAAAGTATTAACTTTAGCTACGAGGTACTCCTATACTAAAAAAGAGAATTGAATCCTGAATAAAATGTGACGAAAAAATACAAAGTGTTCCACTAAAAAAAATTTAATCATAGCAATTTGAGAATGCGGGAAATAACAACGTGGTAACGCCACAAAAACATTCAAAAACCAACTGTAGTTGTATACACGAATAGATGGAGAATGCAAATAAGTGGAAATATACAGAGTGTTCTATGTACAAAAATTCATGTTAAGCTGCTCAGCAAAAACAGAACATCCTGTAGAACTGAAAATCATCTCAGCTATTGAAACCCTACAACTTTTGTCTAAAACGTTTTTCTCTAAAACTGATATTAAAAGTGCCATAGCAGAATCCCGCAATAAATGGATACCCTGGATAGTCCAGCCATTAACATAAATGAGTTCCTCGCAGGTTAAAAATGAGCTAAGGTGTGTTTTACACAAAGTTTTGTTCCTCTTCCAAGACAGTCCCAAAACTGTTAAAATTAGTTTACTTCAGGCTATGATTTAAATAGTACTTAAAAACAGGTTGCCAGATCAGCTTAAAGTTTAATTATTGTCATAGCGCTAGAAGAACAAAATGTTACTATGTGCGAGAATTTTTGGAAGAATGAAAACTATCAAGTGAATAGTTTTCAAGATTTTGACAATTTTGCAGTCTTATAGAGCTTGGGATGAGCTACAATTTGGTTGACAGTCTGCTAATTTCTCTGGGATGCCTTCTATGGATTTTTATAAATCAAAAACCCTTTTATTGAATACATGGGGAGCGATAAAACATTTCTGTTCAAGCTAAAGTACTGGTCAGTGATAGCAGAATAAAATTCTCAACTTAATTTTTTGGCTGAGTCAAGCTATACGCCTTTTTTTTAAATGAGTTTATCATTAGGAATTTATTGAAAATTTTTGGTATGCATATGTTTCGAAGGGTGCTCTACGACCTGGCGCAGTCAGTTTTTTGATTGGACGTCAAATGTCAAAATAGCGATTATCATTGTTTATTTTTAAATGGAACGGTACGACTTTTTTTGGCTTAGACAATGCTGTATGATGTTTACAATATGATCCTTACTGAATTTTTTTACAATTTTTACGATTCAGCCATAAAATATGCTTTCATTTTGTTAGTCTGGTAGGCCGGGACCTGCGGAACGTACTTTGTGTATTAGCACAAAACGATTTAATGATTGTCAGGATACATAGTGAAATCATTATTTTAATAATCATAAAGACACAAAAGCTCAGGTATTTAGATTACATTGAATAATAGTTACTTCAATATTAGAAAAAAATAGAATGAAAAATATAAGATTATAAACTAAACGAAATTTAAATAAGAAAACTAGAAACCGCAGTGGTAACTAGAACCACAGATAAAGTTAACACTACAGATATACGACCCTTTATACAAAATGTCCGCCCATATTTGGAGACGAAATTAGCGTTAGTTTGGCTATAACGCGCCGGACCAATTTTAGGGCGCTGCTATCGCTATTTGTTTATTACTGTTGAAATGTGTTGGAAACTGTTTTATCGCGGATTTGAGTGCATCTGTCACATCATGAATATAATTTAAGTAGAATTGGCTTCAATATTAATTATTTACGAAAAATTGCGATTTGACAATTAAACATGGCAGATGGCTGTCTAACTTTTGGTTTGAATATGTGCTAAGTAATCTGCTCAATTACAGTCATCTGTGACTTAATTATAAATTGTCATTGTAGCGCCATCTTTTTGCAGATTATTAATCATATAAAACAAGCTGCCGATAGCTCACATATTTACCGTATATCTGTAGTGTTAACCTTATCTGTGCTAGAACAAAGCCAAGATAAAACGCATTGTAAGAATAATAATGGAATTAACAGTTTACAATTATTTATCAAAATAATAATTTTGTTTAACCTAACAACTAAACTGAAATGATAAAAGATAATAAACGAAGTAACAGTGCAAAAAGAACGTCAACAAAAATTTCTACATGTTGTAAATGTTTCAGTGAATTATAAAAAATGTTCAAAAGGTCTTCCTTCCCGTTCTATGCACACAGTAAATCTTCGATGTAAGGATCCCACAGAATGCAAAACCATACCAGCAGGTATCAGTCGAATACATGTTCGGATTCGTTCTTTCATATCTGGTGCTGTTGTAGGCTTTTCAATGTAAACTTTTGATTTTATATAACCCCACAAGAAAAAATCTGGGGGTGTTAAGTCGGGCGATCTTGGTGGCCATGCAATTGGACCTTCACGGCCAATTCAGCAATTGCAATAGTTTCATCAAAAGTTCACTTATTTTACCATTTTAACATGGTGACGCGTGCGTACGTACCGGCCTACTAGACTAACATAATGAATGCTTATTTTACGGCTGAACCGTAAAAATTGTGAAAAAATTCATTAAGGATCATATTGTAAACATCATACAGCATCGTCTATGCCAAAAAAAGTCGTACTGTTCCATTTAAAAATAAACAGTTGTAAATTGCTATTTTGACATTTGACGTCCAATCAAAAAACTGACTTGCGCCAGGTTGTAGAGCACCCTTCGAAACATATGCATACTGTAATGGTGCAGGGACGGTCTTATACCGGTGCCCGTGTTTTAGCCTGATCGTTAGGGTAAATGTCAATTTATTTACCTTTATACACCTATTGACGCGTTCTCATAACTCGCCAGAATATTCTAATGGACCTTACGTTGTGTTATTTTATCTTATCAAAACCCACGGTTGACGAGGGCAAAAGGAAAAAATTATTTTAATGATGAAATTAAATAAAACACACGTAAAACCTTTTAATTAGCATTTATTCAATTCTTTCGTGGAATTCATTAAATGATGGTTTGCCGTATCGTATGCGTGAGGAAATTGTGGTTTATTATTTCCCTCTTTTTCTATTTATTTTTAATTTCTAATGTTTCTGTGTAATGGATGTAAGAGCATTGATATATTTTCTTATTTTCTTAAGCTTAACAGCACCTTGTGTGAAAACCTCGTCTAATTCAGGCTCTCACCCTGAACTAAACGTGATTATCGATTTGACGCCAGAATAGCTTCCTTTGTAATGATTTACTCTCCTTTCTTTTTATGAGTACTTTATTTGCGTGGAAACCTCGTCTAATTCAGCCTTTCACCCTGAACTAAACGTGATTATCGATTTGACGCTAGAATAGCTTCCTTTGTAATGATTTATTCTCCTTTCTTTTTATGAGTACTTTATTTTCTTATTTTGCTTATTTTGGTTTTATCCACGACATCTCGTCGATTACGCCTAAGTAACACCTCCTCTCCGCACCTCGCCTTATTCAGGTTTGCCCTGTAGTAGCGTCGCGACGCCTAACCAGGACTCCAATAAAGAGTAGCGATTGGAGAGAAAATGCCAGAGTAGCGTTGCAAGACGTCTCTTAATTCCGCCTAATGGTAATAAGTCTCGCCTAATTCAGGTTAGCCACGTAGTAGCGTCGAGACGCCTAACCCAAAGAGTAGCGATAGTAGACCTATTACCAGAGTAGCGTTAATAATCAACGTCCAGCTTTTTATCCGCTGCAAGTTTGTCCAATTCCGCCTAAGTAACACCTCCCCTCCGCACCTCGCCTAATTCAGGTTTCAAAAATTTTCAATAAATTCCTAATAATAAACTCACTAAAAAAAAGGCGTATAGCTTGACTCAGCCTGTATAGGACTAACGAATTTTCCCTTTGGTCTTTGGTGTTCTTGAATCTCAACAAATCTTTTTCTCAAACAAAAAATGTCGATTTTTCTTCTCAGTAAAAACTACAAAAAAAATTTATAGGTGCTAAATTCTCTTAGAGCACAACCAGTGTATTTTACAATGCATATATTTTTACTGTGAAGCTTGTGAAAGCTTTCTATAGTATTTACACTATTTTAGTATCATGTAGTATATTTCTATAATAAGTAAATATAAAAAGCTTTTTGAAATCAAATATTTGTAAAGTTAAAGAAATACCATGTGAAGTGCTATACTCATTTTTCTGTAGTATCTGGTCAACAGATAATGGTCATGTTAAATGAAGCATGTGTTATTTGTCATAATAAAAGTAGAAATAGATGAGATCTAATTAATTTATTTGTATGTTATGAAATTATGAAATTTCACAAATTAATGCATAATTAAGAAATATATAGACATGTTCTGTGTAAAAATTTGATTTACTTACATACTTAATTGCTGACTTTTTTTGCCATAATGTGATGTAATTATTTATTTCCGTAATAAAATAAAACGATGCAATAAAGACAATAAATAACTTTAATAAGAGTGGAATTCAATACTCACTGTATAAAATTACATAAATCAATATATTTTTTTAAATTTTAGATAAATAAATAATGCAAAAATATTTATATGTCTTATTTTTTTTTCTAGCATGACTTTCATGGTCAAACGGAATTGAAGCTTGGCGGAATTGTATACGGTCTAGGTGTGATATTTTTCAAGCTGGATGGCTCAGTGCCATGTGCCCATGCCATTTGGCACGTATTCGTTGTGGTTGCTGCTGCCATGCATTACCATGCAATCCTTAACTACCTTTACCCTGATCTACCTCTCCCTGAATCTGCTTACACCATTGCCGCAAGTTAATGGCAGCCAACTTGTAAGTAAAATTTTCCTAGAATAATTTTATTGTGCGTTCCAACAAGGAAATTGAAAGGTTTTAATGGGTAAAAAAATTTAATTTTATGCTCGTACATGCCAAATTTTGTTGTACTTGTAGGAAAAGGGTTGAATTATTGAAGAAGAAATGTTTTATTATAAGAGCGCGGTATGATTAATTTATTTTATTTACTGGAAACTAAATTTTTGTTAAAAAATTTGGAGGAAAAAGGTATTTTACTCGAGTAATATTTTTTTTATTAATCGGACAAAATTTTACTAAAATTGTCTTACAGTACGCAGAACAAGTTCAAGTTTTTGTTCAGTTCGTAGATACTACCTTCATAGGTATTTTAACTTGACAGGGTTTCAGTCGTTTAAAGTGTTATTGCTGAAACACGGATTTTATGCAAATTCATATTTTAAAGTAATTTAAAGCACGGATTTATGGTCACAATAAAGTGTTAAATACAGGGTGATTCTGTAAAGTCGTTTTTATCTTTTTTACTATTTAAAATACAGAACAATTCCTCGAATAACAGTTTAACAGGGATTAAGAGGACCATATTTTAAAATCATTTTCAAGTATACAGGGGATTCCATACAAGAGTGGCATACCAAACTGTTTTTTTTTAATAAAACACCCTGTATATTTTTAAATATTGGTATTTTTAACTAAAACGTCATAAGTCGATTATTCAAATAGAACGCTCTGTATATTTTTGCATAGTTGGATATAGCTTTATTAGTTATATTAACCAATAGTTTGATAATATAGCTACGCTATAGATTGCCCAAACATAAGAAGTGGTGCGGTGCAGATGAATGCAGTTTTCCATTTTACGCTAAAAAGTGTCACAATCATATCGCCAATTTTCGTTGAAAATATACAGGGTGTTCTGTTTAATAAATCGAGTTACAACACATAAGAGCTAGACATTTTTTGCACTGTTGTACCAAACACCCTTCACGGTCTTGACTAACGTTCACCAGAAGAAGTTTGGTTAATCCTTAGAAATACGTATTGTGCAGATTTTATTAGTGAGGTCTAAAATTAAAGCTAATTTTCTTGAAAAAAATTTAATAACCTAGCAACGCCGCAACGAAATTTTAATAACAAAACATATTCAGAAAAACAATTAAAAGGCCAATAAAAACATTTAAAAGTATACAGGATGTTCTCTTTTAAAAGAACATAAATTTAGTGTGCCACTCTTGTAGGATTGTGAGAACACCCTGAATAGATAAAAATAATTTTAAAAGTAAATCCTCTTGTTTCCCTACAATTTTTATTCAAAAGCATTTTCTTATTCTTATTCTGTGTTTTAAATAGTAAGGAAGATATCGACTACTGAAGCTTCGTTGACTCACTCTGCATATGCACTTAATTTGCAGTGGTTTAGTAAAATATGCGAATTGTTATTTATTTATTAATATTACTTAAAATATACATTTTGCATTAAATCGGCACTTTAGTTACCACTAAACGAATTATTTGGGTAAAATATTAATGTTCCTACCACCTAAATGACTATATTACATTTCTTTAGTCAGAATTTTATATTTTTTTATGAAGGGTGGTGCTTTTGTTGTTGATTGGATTGTTTATGTAACTATATATTTAAGAAAATGACAATGCAATTAGTTAATAGCACTGAGCGTAGAATGTTACATAAACGAGACCATTGATTTAATATTAAGTAATCAAGTTGACATAGTTTATATATTAAACAGCTGTCCTTCAGAGGCTTAGACCTCTAGGGGGTAATGCTTCAATCAACTGAACTTTGCTAATTAGCTTAGTATAAAATTTTATGGATTCACCTATATTTATCCTATATTTAAAAGACCAAAACCTAAAATTAGCTTTTTGCTTTTGCAATACTTCCAATTATCTAAACTTTCGTTGCTCAATTTTTAAAATTAAAAATAATCGTCCATAAGTAATATCTTAGGTTAATTTGCAATAGGTTCCTAATACAAATATAGAAAACATATTTTTTCGGGTTTCAAACCCAATTCTGTTGCTATGCAAGTTTGCTCACAAAGAGAACACGTAATTCCACTTATTTTATTGCTCCGTCTCTCTACATAGTAAGACATGAGCTTTAGGTAAATAATTTATATTTAAATCTATAAAAGTAAAAATAGATCGTGTAATGATTCTTTTAGCGCACGATCACTGACCACATAGAAATTAAAATTGTAGAAAAGTATAGCGATTAAAAGTTAAAATGATATGCTAGAGAACAAGTAAAGTATAAATCAACATAATGTTTGAGAAACTATTTTAGTGATGTTTTCGAATTTAGTTTAGACTTCACAATTAAGTAGTGAGTTGCATTATACTACCTTTTTACTTGAAATGCTGACATACTTCAGGTTTAAATTATCTTCCAAAATCATTTAAATTATGCAGAATATAAATTCAGAAAAAAAAAACGGAAAAATTGCTTTTTTTTATACAGGGTGGTAATATTTCGACGGTTTTAGATTATTAACTAATAAAACAGAAATCTAATATATATTTCCGTTTCTGATAAATGAAAATTTCGATATTTTTACATGTTACAACCATTCGTTTATTTTTATATATGTTGAAAATTCGTAAAGGCCATTGTTGAGGCAGTTTTTCAAATACAGAGTGGCTAGGAAAACCCTGGCCACTTTTCTTGCGGCGGTCAAGAGATGGCGCTTTAGTAATGAAAAATTAAATTAAAATACTGGCAACAACGCAGAATCCAAGACGTTTTAGTTATTAAATACGCCTTATATTAAATCAAAACAACCAAAACGTCTTTGATTCTGCGTTGTTGCCAGTATTTTAATTTAATGTTTCTTTACTAAAAACCCATCTCTTGACCGCCGCAAGAAAAGTGGCCGGGGTTTTCCTAGCCACTCTGTAGAATTAAAAATTTAAGTCAAATTTCTTTTATCAGTTTTATTTTAAGCACTGTGACTTCCAGTCGTATTTATTTATATGAAAACCATAGTTGCCGTGACGTAATTGAAAAAGCTGTTTTTAGGCTTTTCCACAATGCAGGGTGTTTTGAAAAACATGAGCGCTCGTTCAGAGGCAGATTCCATACGTATTTGTCTAAACAGTATAACGGTGGCAACTGGCCTTGATTTCTTTGTAGACTTCATTTCAGACATGATGTCGGATACATACGACAACAGCATTTTAGTGTATGAGCCAATGTACCAAAATTAATCAACCGCACTGGGAGACCATTATGCACATGACGCATAAATAATAATCAAACACAGCAAAATGGTTAATGGTTATTGCAAAAAGTTTTGGAAACCGCTGGAAATATTCTATTAAAATTTCTCATGCCTTATTGTAACCTTTTTGGTTATAGTTAAATTCCACCAGAGGCGTACGTATGGTTTATGGTGTCATTTTTTTCTAAAAAAACAAATGCACGTCACTGTTTCTTCTTAGATTACGTGTTTATCAGAAGTTTTTATCGTAGTTTTAGGTAAGGAATCTACCTATGAACCCATGTTTAGCAAAACACCCTCTATACAGGGTGTATTTTTGACGGTGCACATCATTGGTTTCTTAAAGACCCTCAGAGCTACAAATTTGGTTAAATCAGGAAAGAATTGTACCTTTTTAAGCTGCTTAAGATGAATTATACAAAAAAATAACTGAACATCGACTTTTGGAGATATTCCATAAAGTTGTTTTCTGTTTTCAATGGAACACCCTGTATACTTTTGAATGTTCTGAAACAAAATTAACTTTGGAATATAAAGTTCCTATGCAGTAGTAACCTATAGTGGATCATAAAAAAACTTATTATTTATGTTGTTTAACAACAAACTAGAATCTGTGGTTTATGGCCCACTCTTTTTTAGATAACTTTCAAGTGCCCTGTCCTCGGTATTCGCAGCCATGAGAAAAATGTTGTGCCATCGGCTTCAGTTATATTACAAGACTGTCATACATCGTTGAACAGAGAATAAAAATTGCTTTTTAAAAATGTAAAAATTTAATATAGCAATCATATGGGAAAAAAAAGTTGACCATCACCGCTCGAGAATGGTGGGTCATAAAAAATTCTGTCATCAAATTCCTCCTTATGTGTTACAGTACCCCTGCAAAAAATAAAATGGCTATGAATTTTTCAAAACTTTTCAAAGTTGAAATTGGTCACCTAAATAAGCAACTTTTTCCTCATTTAAGTTACCGTTTCCGAGATTCCAATCGTAAGCGGAATTTAAGTTTGCAGCATGTATATTGTTGAAAAGCTTAAAAAGTAAGACTTATAAAAGTGTTTTCGGATTTTCAATATCTATAAAAATAAACGAATGGTTGTAACTTTTAACAATGTTGATACCCTGTATCTCGGAAAGCAAAGTAGGTATTGGAATTCTGTTTGGGCATTAAAATCAACTTAAAAACTTGACTTAACATTGTACTATCACTTTTTTTGTAGCTCTAGTAATAACGGATATACTCATTTAAAACCGTTCGAAATTGGACCACCCTGTACACAATAACCAGTTAGGCAGTTACCTATTGCTTCATGTAACAAAGGTAGTAACTGTAAAATAATATTGTGATCAAAATACTCTCCCTGCGTAGTTAAAAAATGACACGACAAAGTTTTAATGTTAGCTCTTCCAATTTTAACAACTTCTTCCCTTCGAAGAAGGCTCATCAAATAGTAAAGTAGCACTTCCTGTGATTTCATAAGTGAAGAGAATCTATTTCTTATTTTCGTACTTTTAATATTACATTATTCTGATTAGCAGATTTACCTAGGCACATGAAATCGCCATATTCAAGTTACTGTACTTAACAATGTGTGTTAAATACTATTTAGAAAATTAGTATAATTTTTAAACCGTAGAGTTGTTGTAGAGCTAGAGGTTGTGGTAAGGTGCATTAAAGTTCTAAAATGGTTGTTATTACGAAATCAAATGAGAACATAAAAGCTGCATTCGGTTTTAGTGTTTGATGCGCTCCGAGCGTTTCTGTTTATTTGTTAATCAACACAAGCGAGAGTAGAAAATGCACGGAGCGCTCCGAACGCAGCAACTAGTGATTTTAGATTTGACTCGCTTTCGAAGCTTTTCATTTAAAAATTGAATTGTACTAACTTGTCTTTCAAAACATTTTTCAACTATTACACCCACACTACAATTTATCACTGAAGAGGGTCACTAAATGTGGGAACAAATTATGCCCTGGGTTTTTAGTTAAGAAAAATTTACAACAGCTACAAATCGCTTCCTAGACGCATTGTGATCTTATATCTAACTTGCATGAAAACAAAACCCTCGATGCATGATCACGTCTGTGATGATAATTAAAATTTGTGAATGCCTCGTAGGGTATATCACTGGTTTGAAACACATGTACATAAATATTTCTAATTTATTATGAAGTAGATTACCTCTTTCATGTCAGCAAGGTAAAAATCAAGAAAGTTGTGTTTAAGTTGTTTAAATTAAGCTTCTGTGTTGCCCCGAGTAATTAAAAGTATTGTGTAAAAGTCTGATTATTACTGTAGTTCTTCCACACTGTAAAATCAATGTTCAAACATTAGCAAATATGTAACTGTAGGTAATTTTAAATAAGTATTATGTGGTTGAATAAATTGAAATTTTGACAACACATAATAATTATTATTAATGTAAAGTTTTGTAGATAAATATTTCCGCATTTCTATGTGAATTTTTTGAGAATTGTGGAATAGTGAATTTTTAAATTTATTCTTAATTGTAACCTTAGAAATGTTATCAGCAAAATTGTGTTTTGTGAAAATATAGTGATGTAAATACTCCAATTTGTTTTATTTATAAATATACCACCTTTATTGATTTGAAGTATTTATTTAAACAACAATATTATATTTTTAATATAACATCAAAGAACAACACTAGACAATAAGATTTAATTCAAGAACAATGAAAGTTGGCTAATTCCACAAACATACTTTTATAGTGGATCAATAATAGGAAGCAGAGAGTTAAGTTTAAAAACTGCTGTATCGGAAGCAATAGTAAGAAATAATTATGGTGCACCCCAAGGAAGTGTCCCTGGGCCATTATTGTTTGTAATTTACATTAATAATACTAGTTATAACATAAACTGTGATTTTATTAATTTATTTGCAGGTGAAACGTTATTAGTAAGGATAAGATTTGTATGAATTTAATTTTGGTCAATGGTATATCCGCAATTTTATCAATGAACTCGGGGGGAAAAGGGAAGTTTTGACGTTTCGCTGATCTGGGGAAATCTGGACAAGTCAGCATTCAAGACGCATTCTATTTTAAAATTTCCATCTCACTTCATTTCCGCCATTAATGTTTTATAGACAAGTGTAGAAAATTAGTGGTACTAAGCCTATCTAGTAACCATGCATAGTTCTTCTTCTGGCTTTGGCTCTTCGCAAAGACAGTAGGTATAACAAAGTACCGATACAAATCTGAAAAAAGACAACAAGCAACAATTACGATCTACCGTTCAGCAGGTGGCGCTAATCTGCTTCACATTCTGTTCGAAATTTTTCTACAATTAGAGAAATTAGTAGTTTTTGTTGGTAAAAACTATTTTCATGGTTTAGAAAAGAAGTTCAAATACGTCAAACAACATTATTATAATAAAATGCCATAAAAATAATGTCAAGTGGGTTTGTATAGCATATGCTATACTGGGTAGGATTGGCAAAACAAGACATTCAAAGCCACTTGACATTTTTTTTTGATCGCATGTTACAATATTCCAGAAGCAAATGTGTTTGCTGGGCGTAGAATTGGAGACACATAACGAAGAGAAGGACCCAAACAATAGGCCACATCCTGAGAAGAGATGGATTACTAAAAACAATTATAGAGGGGAAAGTAAACGGTAAAAACCCAAAAGGACGCCCCCATCTTCAATTTATAAAACAAATAATACAAGACTCAGGAAGCAACAGCTACGAGGAAATGAAAAGAAAGGCCTTAAATAGGGGAAAATGGAAAGCTGCGACAAACCAGTCCCAGGACTGACGACCATGGAGGAAGAGGGCGTAGAATAATAGATACAGCTTGTTCCCATTTCCACTCCATACAGCATATAGGTGGCATACTGACTTTTTTTTGTTGATCGCACGTTATTTCCCACTATACCTTGAAATACTATTTAAAAAACAAAAGCAGAACAGAGTATTCTTCTTCCCCTTCCCTAACACAATCAAATTTTTTCTTTCATCCCCACCATAATAGAAATTTTGTAGAAAAGCAAAAGTCTGATATTTTTTCCCCCCACATTTGCAATTCTTTGCTATTTTTCCAAAGTGGATCAAATTTGTTTTTAAGACTATAAAATAGTTCCTTTTTCCTTCCCCGCTACAATTGCAATTTTGTGTCTATCAAAACTGATTGAGGTATTATAGGGTGATTTATTGAGTGACAACTTGTAATCATTAATAACGTGTCGGGTCAATAACACCTGAAAAATAAATGTATGTGGTAGTCATGGCGACGACGAATGAAAACAAACCCCAAATGTGACTTTTAGCAATTTTAAAATTATCCACATGCATAAATAACAAATTAATACGTCATTTTCCGTTAAATTGTATTTGCTAAGTAAATTTTTAAAGTATTTCTGAAAACCCACGCTTAATTCAAGGTAAACTATCCTCGTTTTTTCATTTTTGCTCCAGTTTCAACAAGCCATGTTTTTTAATTTGACGTACTATTTTAGGTGCCTTAATAATTAATTGAAGCATGTCAAACAGTGATGAATGCGACGTTAATAATGAAACCTATAATTTACGCGATTGTATGAATTTACCGACTCACGGTTCTGTACCAAAATGGCTGGAAGATATGTCCGCGTAAGTTTTAAACGTATTTTCTTTATTTTAAAGTCATTATTATTCGTTTAAATCACAGTAATGTTATTGAAAGTCGACCACCTACAAGTTGGAGCAGGTCAAATAAGCAATATCAAATAACAAACTTAGATCGCTTAAAAGACGTTTCAAGTATTCCTTCTAGAATTCCTGAATTGAAGGACTCAATTTTAGAAAACGAAAATGCGTAAGTTGTTTTTTTTGTTATTTTGTACTTACTAAAGGGTTTTACCAACTTGCAGAGCAATCAAATTTGGACGAAGGTCTTCTTTAACAACGCAATTATTTGCTAGAAATGCACCCAGACACATAATGTTGTCCAAATCTGATTATTTAGTGCCACAGTTGGAAGGAAAGCTTGATTTTGCTTCGTTACATGAAGATATTCACCAGAAAGATTTGGAGAAATCGTGGAGGAGTTTAAATGCTTTTCAACAGACTCACAAAGGACGGTTGGATAGTGCCAAAAATGGAATGACCGATACAGCTAAATTTGGTAGGTAATTTAAAACATTTGGGAGTTATCTATTTTGGCTAATCTTACTTCTGACACGAAATCATTACGTTACTAAAATGTACCATTTAGACCAATAAATGATTTTTTAATTTGATTTTTGTTTTGGTTTGAAGGTTTGAAGTAGGTGCTCTTGTTTTGCTTTTTTATTAGAATTTTGTAGGGTTGCTGTTTACAGTTAACTAATGTGATATAAACAAAGCAGATTAAAGTAAAAATTGGGCAAAGTCCATGGGTACAAATTTTATCTAAGAATTTATAAAAGGTCTGCTGCAACTCATACTACTGAAAAAAGAGATTCAAAAGGTATACATCAAAAGGCTTTTAAAATTTTTGAATTTACATATACAAATACTCGTACTTCTATGCTCGGCAAGCCTATCAAGATCTCTCTGTACCATGATAGCAATCTATGGAACGCCCTATTATTTTTTAGTTGCAGCGATTTTCCACAAAATAAAAGTATAAATTGACATGAGTTGTAAACATCTGAGAAATATTTTTAAATTATTAAAAATATCTTAGATATTTTTGATTATTTATAAACTATATTTGATACTCTTAAATATTTAAAAATATCGCTAACATATTTTTAGGTTGGCTATTTAAAAATATCTGGTAGATGTTTTTAATTATTTTAAAACATGTTTTTGATATTTCATATTAGTATACTAAACTATGCATGGTACTTGAATTGAAATTTCTTATTATAAAGATTATCTCGGAAATCTTTGTAAATATTCAAATAAAATTATTTTTGAAATTTATTTATTATTAATAAAATAGTTCAGAATCATAAAAAACATTCTAACTACTTGTATATTCTCCATAAAAACCTCTGTAAATTAAAAAACAATTAAAATATGTAAGTAATTATTAAATATTGGTCTACAAAAGAATATTGGAATGTTATGTACATTAGTGTCGACTTGCAGTGCCAGACTATTACTACAGGTGGTTGTTCTTGGTCTGGACACAACAACTGTCGAGAAAAGTGGCAACCAACAACAGGTTTTATGACGGCATGAATAACTTGTTGCAGCTGAACTCTTATTGTACCTCCTCTATTCGTATATTGCCAAGAACAGTCTCACGGCCATTTTTTAAAGGTCTATCCAAATACTTGCAGCTTCTTGAGTGTACTTTTTTGAAACTCTGAACGGAGTCTGCGTAAAATTTCAGGTTGTTTGACGCCTTCATTAGCGAGAAATTAAATTATAATATGCTATTTCACAGTACAGTTGACCTTTGCATTCGCTATATGTTGAATAACAAGTGAAGGGTTTCTATGACAACGGTTAGGTGTTATTTCCTGTTCAGCGTAGAGTACGGATGTAATGTGCATAACAAATAGTTGTACGACTCACTAAATTACCTTCGTAATCGTATTTAAGATAAAATGTGAAATTTTTTGATACTGATGAGAAAATTGAATGGAACTGAAATATATCGCAGACAGCAACCGCTCAGTTTTTTTAAATTTTTATATAGGTTTATGAACAAAAATAATAAAGTCGTTGAATTACTAACAATCACGATTTCTGCCCGCTGAGTGCAATAGATTTGTATTTTAAAGTAAATACATTACTTAGGAAAGTGTAAGGAAGCGTTTTTTTTAAATTTGTATGGGTTTTACAATGTCCCAAAAAAGTATTTGAGAGAAAAAACTAATTGTTTTGAACATACTAATAAATTGTTGAAAATGAACAATTCCTGTACTTAATTTTTCATTTTATATAGTTAAATAAACAATATTTTGTTTTATTTTAGAACACTGGAATTCAGGTTATTCCCCTCTTGCCTCAAGTTTTGAAGTCGAAACCAGCAGCTGCTACACTCCCTCATTTGTGGATAAGCAAACGCCCCCATTAAGAAGCAAAAGTGAGATGTCGAATTACGTCCCATCATATGTATATTCTAAAATTAGAAAAGCCACAGAATCAGAAGATAGTTCCTCATCCAACAGTCAATATTTAAGTGCTAACGATTTACACGGTAATTATTCCTTAAGCAAGGCTAAATCGTCTGAAGACATCTATAATAATTTTAATAACATATCTACCTCATTTGAAGAACGAGAAAAACAGGCAACTTATTTCCAACAATCAATCGAAAAACACTTGAATGACTATAAATTAAAAGTGGATCAAGAGAATCGGCTAAGGGAAAGAATTATCAACGAGCTACTGACAGAAAATGAAAGAATAACCGAACGGTTGAAACACAGAAATGCGAAAAATAAATTAGACAGGCGAAGGCTACCCAAAACTCCAAGTTATGATGACATTTCATTACACCAAAAATTGTATAACAAGAACTCAAAATATAAGAGTAGCCCATTTTCAAAAGAGTTGGAAGCTAACGGTTATGAAAAAGAAAATTTAATAGAGTACTTTGTTGAGGGATCAGATTCTGTATTTGTAATTCCTGAATTACCAACCGGTAAACTATTAAAAATTGATATTTTAAGCACTTGGGGTGACAAACATTATGTTGGACTTAATGGAATCGAGATTTTTGACAACAATGGCAAGATTGTTGATGTTAAGAAGGTGACTTAAATTATTTTATTTTATATGTACAGGGTGACTCAACTTAGTGTCACCCCCCTCACCCCTTCTAAGTTTGATTTGGGAAATTGATTTTTTCCGTAATATAGAATGTTGGTAAATAATCAACAATTTTCTGAAAGAGGAATAAAAGAGGGGGCGACACTTTAGATGAGTCAGTCTTTATCTGGAGAAACTGTATAATCGTTTTCTGGTTGTCCCCGGCTCGGGCTTTAAAAACTAGTTGTGAATTTTTATCGTAAACTTTCCTGCAAGGTCACTAGAGGACGTCCAACTTTTTTTTTGCTCGCTGCTCAGTCCCAAATTGAGCTAGGGAAATGAGAACCGCGCCATTCGACGCGCAAAAGAATCGGACACAACGGCTTATAAGAAAAATCAAAGTTGTGAATTTTTTGCTACGGCTGCAGGCTAAAACAAATTTGTTTAAAGAAAGAAATTTGGAAAAATTAGAAATTTACATTTATAAACGAAGAGCATTTAAACTTGGGAACAATTTAGTCCTCATCTCTGAATATAACACTTTAAAGGCGGAACTGGATCCGTCAACCGGTTCACGAACGGCACTGCTTTGAATAAAGCTCGCAAAATCAGACTTTAGTCGAATATATATCGGCTCTAAATTGAGCTACAAGGGTCAACTATTTTTATTGGAAATGCACTCGATTGTTCTTACTACCTTTTATGATTTAAAATGGTAAGAAAAATTTATTAACGCCGCGAAACGCCCCCCAAAAAAGATGCTTGAATTCACCATGTTTGGCGCACAACTGCGGATATTTTGGGGTTACGGCGGCCCCGGGGATGGTAGCTTTTGATAGATTTCTTATTGCTTAACAATTTCGGTAATAAAAGCCAAATTTGAAAAATGCCATCTTCAGGGTCAAAAATGTCGAAACGCGTTTCTCTGCGGGACGCAGCGCTAAGAATCGATATCCACATAAAATACCAAATAGATCGATTCTTGAGCATATACAACCAAGTACTGCACAAACCGCATCTAAATATCTCTTAGTTTTTCCGTTATTAACGGTCAAAGTTGAAAGTGCACGCGGATTTTTGGCCGATTTTTGAAAATTTACTGTTTTCGACAATATTTCGAGAAGGAGACAAGATAGCAAAATGCAGTTTTCACCAATCGAAAAAGCTCGTCAAATTCTAGCCGTTTGTAGGGAATCGCTACAAAAAAGGTTGGAATTTCGCCGCTAGCTGGCGCCAAACACTTGTTTCTTTGACATGCTGTAACTTAAAAACCAGGCGGGCTAGCGTGATGGGGTTAAAACAGTTGACTAGAGCTTGTCGAGATGTATGGATGTATGCATGGAAGAAGTCAAAGTCGTAAACCTTTTGGAACACCCTGTATACAAAAAAATCTTTTTTTTTGTGTCGTTCTCCTTTTGCAAAAAGCTTAGGGATACGTGGGGACATAACATATAGGGGTCTGGTTCGATCCTGACACGAGGAGACGAACGCCACTGGTTATAAATAAAACAAGGGGCAAACTTTGAATTAAGTTTCTCATGGCGCAAAAAAAGATATAGAAAATTTTCTCAAATTGTTTGAAACTGCGTTTCGTGCTTTTTTAAACTTAATTGTTAGGGAATTGTTGAAAACAAAATGAAGAAAAAAATATTTTTGCAGGGTCGAAATGCCACTGGTGAAAATTTAATACTGGAAAATTATGTTTAAGTATAAATTTCAAGGGGTGCTAAAAAAATTTTAAAATTTAAGCGGACCCTCAGAAAATAAATATTGAAGTAAATATCTTGACGTTTGTGAAATTATCATAAAATAAAAAAATAAAAAATTGAGCTGTAAGGCCCTATAACTTCTTACGGAAGGACATTCTACGAAGGTATATTAGGTTTAATTGGTTTATTTTAACTTAAGGAACCTATGGCCAAACGGTGTCTTATTATTTTTGAAACACCCTGTATAGCTAGATATCTTGGGTTCAACATTTTCAGTTACGACCGAATAAACATGAAAATGTTAACAATAATTTAAGAACAACCGTTTTTATTTAATTACCTATATGTGAACTACAATGTTTCAGATAAATGCATCCCCAGCTGATGTAAATGTACTACCAGAAAATCATAACGACCCTAGAATTGTTACAAACTTACTAGATGGTGTGAATCGTACTCAAGATGATGTACACTTATGGTTAGCCCCATTTGATGAACAATCCCAACATACAATAACAATTGAATTTAGAAATGTTACCACAATAGCCATGATTAGAATTTGGGTATGTAGAATAAGGCATAGCCTCGTGGATTAGTATGGACTGAAGTCTCTATATGGCCTGTCGCATTAAGCGTTTTCCAACAAATTTTGCCCACTGCTGAGGCAGCATGGATAAGAGAGGGTTTGAGGCACTACTAACCGTACATCAACAAGGTCATGTCTGAGGTTAAGTCGGTGATTGCTTAACGTAAATGCGGAAAAAATTTAAAAAATGCGTTCTACTTCCACTTCCAGATTTTATGAAAAAGCAAATGACTTCCTGTATGAACACATAAATACGGCTACCTGACTTAAATAGTATCATTTCTTAATGTGTTGCTTTCACCGCAAATCGCTAGATGACGCCACAGTCCGTTCAAAATGTATGATGTAATATTTTGTGACGCGACAGGCCATATAGACTTCAGTCAATATTAATTGTGTAGGTGCCATGGTAGAAGCAATCTACTATGAGGTTTTGTTTTAATTAATTTTCGTATTCCTTTCCCAGAATTATAATAAATCAAGAATACACTCTTTTCGAGGCGTCAGAGATATCGTAATGACTTTGGATGGAAGTCCAATTTTCAAGGGCGAAATTGCTAAAGCTTGTGGTGGTATTATGGGAGGAGTGGATGCTTTTGGAGATGTACGTTCTGTTATTTCTAGCTTTTTCAACTTTTGAATAATTGCATCATGTATATCAAAAAATTTTCTTAAAATTGACTCCAGCTATTATAGAATTGTCGACAGATTAGAACTATAAACATGGAATTATTGTCTTTTATGAAAAATGTATAAAGCGTTTTATTTTTCATTAGTAACGAACTGTATTTCCAGACAATATTATTTACAACAGACGACAATATATTGGAGTTAATCTCTCAGAATGATAATTCGTATACTACCTTAACCACAACAGCTAAACCAGAAACACCCACTACAACGGAAAGACCTCCTACCGTTGCCACAATAGCCGTAAGTTTTACCAAATACTTCTCTCATGAATGGCATTAAAAATTTTAGATCAATAAATATGTTACGTTGTTTTTTCTGATTGCAAATATTAAATATGTTCATTAACGTTTTAACAGTCGCTGCTTACTTGAAACTTGATTTTAGAATCGTCCATATACAGGAGTTCTCCAACCAAAAGATGAGACCGATACTGGGGTACTTAAAGATCAAATTGTGTTAGGAGCTCATCAAATAGATATAGTCTTGTTCTCTAATTGGGGTTATGCAAACATAATTGGTCTAACAGGTTTAGAAATTGTTGGTATATCTGATAACACTATTCCTATAACGGAAGAAAATGTTAGGTGCAATTCTAAAATTAAAACGATAAATTTAAAAGCTTTGGTAAATGGTAATAATGTAACAACGGATATTGGAAGTATGTGGTGGGTTCCATTCCGAGCTGGACAGGAAGTTATCATTTCCGTGCAGTTTGATGATTTTACATATATTTCTGGTAAGTTTCATGCTATATTCATGTTTTCTATGTATTGTGCGTTAAAAGAATAGCATCGAGTGTACCTTAGATGGCAGCATTTCTGACAATCCCATCCAGTGTAGCATATGCTATACTTCACACTCGTTGCCATAAACATCCACTTTGGAAACTTGATATACTTCATATAATTAACTATTAAAAATCGACCGATTAGTTTGTAGCTCTTCCCAGATGGGCCAAGCATTTTAGGAAAAAAAAATTAACAAAGCACATTGCCGAAACTTTCCTATACTTTAAAAATTGTTACTTATCATTTTTTCAAAAATATGTTTGTATCAACGTTTAACGCGAGAAACCAGTCTTACCACTGCCTTTAGCGGTTAGCTGGACTGTACAGCAACAATCGGCGTGCACGTCGTATTGTGTTTAGAGAGCAAAAACTTTTCTAAGCTTTATTATGCGAAGTAAACATTTTTTGACTTGCTGAAAAAAGATTCTTTAGGATTAAAGAAAACCATAAACAAAGAAACAAATTTGTCCGACAGAATTTAGGTGGCAGGAAGAAAATTAACTCCTCTAATTTTTGCTGCATTTAAAAATAAAGTTATGAACCTTATTCCACTATCACTCATACGTAATTTAGCTTAAACAGAATCACCTGTAATGAACTATAAACTACGTATTGCAATTCTCGCTGGTGCCTGAGGCCGTAGAAATACAAATTGTAGATGGCCATGAATTTTATATTTAAAAAGATTTGCTAAAACTTTTTCGAAGTGGTCAGTGTCATTACAATATAAATACTTAATTGAAAATTGTCTTTGTTTAAATTTTTCAGACTGTTTAGTGTGCTTTATCTTTATCAAAAAACGTAATTGTAATTTTAAGCCACTTTTAGGGCTTTATTTAGGTCTGTTTTTCAGAACTACATTTCAGCCAAAGAATATTTTGTTAAATACAGCACCCTTTCAAGTGTTGTTATTCCAGAGTTTGAGTATTTTTAATTCAAAGAATAGTTTTTTTTGCATTAAGAGGAAGAAGAAATAAACATTTATTCTAAATTAGTGACAGTTTTTGAAGAGTGATTATGTTATCATCTAATGTTATTAATGGCTAATGCGGTACATTTTTCTTGTAATTATGGCAAAAGTAGTTGTAGGAAACATGGAGTACGCCAAGGAGGGAAAAGTTGACATGCTGTTAGTCAATACAGGATATACGCCATGGTCGAAACCTAAAATGCCTAGGCTGAGATACAGTTTCTTAGTGGGGGGATCTATTCATGCCTTTCAGCTTATGTTTACGTTCAAGTGGTGGAGCTAGATTAACGGCCATGACTAGGTGAAAATGAAAGACAAAGAGGGGGGCAGTGGTGTACGGTACATGGGCAGCTGCTCTGCTGTTTTTTGCGAAAACATAAAACAATAAGCAATATAGCTTTTGGACACACATATTATGCATTATTTAGTAAAAATTGAATTTGTGTAATAGTATAACGTGAGCCAAGTAAGCAGCAATTGTTCTGTTGCGAAAGAGGTATGTCGTTCGTAGTGTGGCTCCTATGTATACAACTACTATGTGGGCGTTATTGTTGTTGCAATCAAGAATAACGCTATGGCCCATACTAGACAGAATAATTGATACGGTTGAGAATCAGAGAAAATTCTGCTTTTCTGTAGATTCTGCTTAAGAAAACCCATAATATGGAAGAAGCAGATTTACAGATTAACTTTAAAGAATAATTTTATGAAATTACTGACACAATCGACTTTCAAATTACCAAACATTGGGAACTTTAGATTGTTAAATTAAACGAAATTTGAGGAATACAAAAACGCATTTTCAAACAAGTTCTTAATATCTCTAACGAAAACACAAATTTTGGTATTTTTCTTAAAAAGTTTTTTTCTATATACTCTACTATTTTTGTATTGTATAAAACAATCCAGATACTTGTCAATATTACAATTTACTTTCGGCTTAGACCGCGTCGTCATTTGGGAACTACACCCAGCATGATCAGGTAAGGACCGACCTGTAGCTTGTCTGCCTTTACAAGCATTTGCTCTAGAAGTCTGAGCAATATTTGTTCGTAGGCCCTGCCTGCCTAAACAGGGCTGTGTCCGTAGCTTATTTAAACCCTGGGGCGGACAAGGATTTGATCTTAATGTATTTTGTTTGCCAGGACAATAATACTTAATCGGCTTATGCCTGTTAGCTGTTTGTGAACCCATACAAACTAACGTTTCGCATGACATTGCAGTTTGCATCTTCAGAGTGAATAAAACACTGAATTCAAATCCGGGAGGCGGAGGTATTTAAACCTCGTTGAGCCAGTCGTGCAGAACGGCGGAGTTCTGGTTGGCTGTCACCGTTGGGCAAAGACGGATCCGGTGGAGCGTGATCGTGAGATCGATGATGCTTAGGAGTCCTCAGAGGATAAACTACCGGAGTCCAAGCTTTACTGAGTTTAAAACCATCTTCCCTGTTTATGTTGTTAGGTTGTTTCTCAATTTCAATTGCTTCACGTATGATACGAGGGAAGTAATGAGGTACTCTGGCGAGTACCTGAGCATTGTCAAAGTCCGTCTTATGCCCAGTTAAACCAGTATGTTCAGTTACCGCAGATTTTGTGATGCGTTTGTGTTTGCAATCACTTTTGTGCTCTCGCAATCTTAACTCAATGGAACGACCCGTTTGTCTGATGTAGTTTGAGCCACAAGAGCAAGGGATGTTGTAGCTCCTGGCTGATTTTAAAATTTGATATTTGATCCTTTTGCGGATCTGAAACCGTTTCCCAAAGTTTCATTAGTCCTAAAGACTGTCTTTATGCTGTACCTTCTAAGAACATGCCCAATCTTATCAGTAATGCCTTTACTGTAAGGTAGAAAAGCTAAGCCTTCCAGAGGTGCCAGTTCCTCCTTAGCCTTGGGCTGTTCCGCATTGTGGATTGCTCTATGAATTTCTGTGTCTGTATAACCGTTTTGTTGTAACGACATCAAGAGGTGAGTTTTCTCTTGTTGTAGGTGTTCTGCATCTGATATTTGGACTGCTCTGGTTGTTAGAGTTTATAGCGCAGTTGCTTTCTGCATGGGGTGATGATGCGAATTTGCATTTTGTAGTTCCCAAATGACGATGCGGTCTAATTCGAAAGTAAATTGTAATACTGACAGTTTGAGAAACCGCGAAAGCCTCAAAGAATATAACCCAGATACCTATTGGTTACTGCAATAATTCAATAAAGGTTTGCTCATGTTTTTTTAAATTTGTGATACACCTCTGCATGCACGCACATTAAAGGATTAAAGCCTACAACTAAGCGTTGCTTTGTCACTTAATCCAATTTAATTTTGTTCCTACCTAATGTAACTAACTAATAAAACAAATCTTAAATACAGGTCTACGTATTTGGAATTACAATCAAACACCTGAAACCACATACGCAGGTGCTCGTGCAATTAAAGTCCTATTGGATGGAAAGCCTGTAATGAATTACATAACAAAAGATGAAACATTTTTGCTGCGTCGTGCCCCAGGAAATACCCATTATGATTTTGTTCAAGACGTGCGGTTTATTGATAACAGTACTACACCAACACCTGCTGAGAGTTATGTGCAAATTAATACCGCTTTTAATTCATTAAGTTTATACAGGAATGAAATGCCCGAAGGGTTTGTATTTCAGTTCATTATTTTCTCAACTTGGGGTGATCAGTATTACTGTGGCCTTAATGAAATCGAACTCTACAATGAATTTGGTGAGAAAATCATTTTAGAAGAGCAGAGTAAGGGAATAAATATTTAGAAATTGAATAGAAAATAAAATTACATTTTGTACAGATATTTGTGCATACCCAGAGAGCATAAATGTTCTTCCGGGAGTATGTGGAGATATAAGAACCCCCGATAAATTAATTGATAGTGTTACCAATGACGACGAGGGTGCTCACTCATGGTTAGCCCCGATAATACCCAAGTGCCTTAATAGAATTTACATTGTACTTGATCAGCCTGTTACGGTTTCACTTATCAAGCTTTGGAATTACTCTAAAACGTCCTCGAGAGGAATAAAGGAATTTGGGGTACATATATTTAATTATGTTTTCCATTGCATAACGACTTCTAATGGCAGCTAATAATTTTTAGATATTAGTTGATGATCTTTTAGTTTACAATGGCATCTTAGATAAATGCACAAAGAAAAAAGGTGCATCCACTTATCGTAGCATTCTTTTCACTGACGATAGGAATGTTTTAGAAAAAGAATATGACACCTATATAAGGTCTGTATAAATTTAATAGTTATGTTTGAGTTATTAGCTTTATAATTGTAGGCACAGCAGTTATAGTCAAGAAGTGATCTTGTTTGATGAAAATCGGGCCACCACTGGAGGATCTTTACCCAATCCTGACCAGACCTTAAGGCCTTTTACTTCAGTGAGCCCTTTCGACAGAGGATATACATCACAGTAGAATGTAGCAAGTTATTATATTTATTAAGATTTAGGTATTAACGTGAATGGACTACGTAAAGAAGTGATGTGTTGTATATGTACAATTTTGTGGGTTAAAGAAAAGTGTTCATTGTTTGTTGTGTTATGTATATGAAAGAAATAATTTTATAATCACTGTAATCGTTAAAATATATTTGTATAGTGGATTATGTATTTTTATGTTAGTGGCATAGCAACCATGGACGATATTTGAGTTTGGAATTTTTTGACCAACTCATATCTACATTGACATAATGATTACCATTATCCTTCTTCATCTATCAGGACTCAAATAGACTTACTTTAGCATCCACAATCATTGTTTTAGAAGGTAGTAAGCCACTGTATACTTAAATAACTTCAAACTAGCTGAATGTTTCCAAAAACACGTATTTGAGGATAATGATGATTTCACATTGCCACGTTTTGCTCTACTTCAGATTTTCAAATGATCGTATAATTTGCAAAATACAAATTTGGTCCTTTTAAGGTCACGCTAACGCTAATCTCAATGTGACAATAAAGGGCCCATAGCCACGCCTTTTGCGTGTTGGTGCTATAGTAGTTTACAATTCACCTTACTAGATTTGTGTAACAGTGGACAATTCAAATTCACGTGTATTAAGCTTTATGAGATGCATGACTAAGTTTTCTGCAGTCTCGCTATTCTAGCTGAATACCGGAGGTAGATCACTGTAAGTTGGCTGCGTTATCATTTGGGGGGATTATTATTGGAATAAAAATTATGATAACTTATTTCTAACAACTCGTAACCCACAATGAAGAAATTTTACAGGATGGATTCTTGTGTTATTACTGTTTTTTACCTTCCTATACTTTCAGTAGGTATAGGGAAGTATTGATTTCATGCAAAATTTCAAAGTTGAGATTTTAACGGAATTAGTCGGGGGGGGGGGGGGATCCATGGACCCCAAAAAAGTAATTTTTAAAAAATGTCTGTCTGTGGGTCCGTTACGCTCCATATCTCCGGAACGGCTGGACCGATTTTGATGTGGTTTGGAATGAGGCGGTATATCAAAAATTCACCGACAAAATAAGCTTTTAAAAAAAAACCGAAACCGGAAGCGGAAGTTAGACATGTTTTTTTGGTAGCATTTTTTCAGAAACTGAATTTTGGAAATTTTAATTGTGGAGATTAAAGAAGGCCTTAGGACAAATCAAACGATTTTTTTACTGAACTCTCTAGCTTTAAAATGGCGGCCGCTACGAATTTTTAAACATTTCGACTTTAACGCCCATTTACTCAAAAACCAGTTATCTGATTGGAATCAACTACATCTTGTTTGGTAACCCTTAAAGGGTACTATACCATGAAATATAATTAATTTTGAAAATATAAAAACGATCGCAATGACCACTCCAAAATTATGGAATTTTTCAAAAAAATATTTCTCAAAAACTGCTCACACGTTTTTGTTTAAACTTTTTAAGCTGATAGAGCTGGGAATCTTTTACAATTTGTTTTTTGCGCATTGCTATAATTTCACTGTGACGCCCTCTGTGAATTTTTGAAAATTGAAAATTGGCACCCTTATATTTATTTAACGGGTGGCAATAAAATATTTCTGTTAAAGCAATATAGCTCATCATTGATAGCAAAATCCGAATATAATAATATTTTTTTGATACTTTAATATTTAGGGGGGCCACTGTTCCCCCCCCCCCCCCCCCCCCCCAAATTTTCGCTACAAAATTTAAAAATTGATTTCTTCTTTTGTTTGCTCTAGGAGAATCTTTTTACAAAAAATCAAATTTTTTGCCCCTTAATAATCTTTTTGTTCTTAGAAGAATTTCACATACTTTCTACAGCAGTTGTATTCTTGAACTAGTCGTTTAATGTTCAGTGTAGGCTAACTTTTTTATTTTAATAGATAGACTCGCAAACTCAAGAGCAAAGTTGTAGGGCAAATTCTTCTCGATTGTATTTAAGAAAAAAACTTGAGTTTCCAATTTTAATATGGCGGCCAGTGAAAAATAACTTTTTTTTAAATGGAAACGTGGCATTTTGGCTTTAAAATCAGAAAGGTTTTGAAATTCTAAATACAAATTAATAAGAGTAATTTCTTGCTAAAAATAATACTTCTCGAGTTATTAATATATTTTCAAATATCAATTTCCGCGCTTCCGTTGATTCAGTCCGAATATTTTACCCAACCTTGCAGCGCAGCGGTCAGTCTTTCTTCAACCGCTTCAAGATGTTACAACTTATAAGAACTATTTACTTTAATTAGTCGTGTCTAGACAGGTGTATATCGAAAGTGTTGGAAAATATAAATCAATGTATTTAAATTTATAGGAAAGTCCAGGCGAAGTGTTTCGCTCATTTTTATAACTTCACTTTATTGAAATCTTGCTTTTTTAGTGGGTTTTAGGATAAGATATATTGTAACATGATGTAAAAGTATTAAACGAATGAGTTTTAATCAAAAACGCAATTTGATTATTATTATTTATATTTGACCGAGTTTGGCTATTTTAGATTACGAAACTGTTGCTACCTAAATACTAAAACGTACCAATGAAAACGGCCACAACGTCACGAATCAACAAGACATATCATACCTACTGTCTGCGACGTTACACTATTTCTATGTACCTGATTTGCTTTCCAGCTTTTAAATTTTTGCTGTACTTGAGCATTGGAAATTTGATTAGGATTGATCCAGTAGTTCTTGATATATCAGTGTTACACCAATAGTCACAGACACGCTTAGGAACACACAGAATTTTTTTTAAATTCACATTTTTGAGTGTTTAATAATACAAAACATGTATTTTCGTCAAAATCAAAAGTTTTTACAATAGCAATATCTACTGAATGTATGGGAAAGCAAAAATGAGCAATAAGAAAACAGTTGCATTTTTTTTTTAGAATATAGGCAACACTTCATACACAACAACTTTTCAAACACTCTGTATACAAGCAACGTAGTCCTAAAGCGTTTTAAGGTTAGGGTAAATGATGAATATGAAAATTTTGTTGTGAGTCCTATTATAATTTATAATTAGAGTACATAAATAGTCAACAAAACATGAGTACGCAGCAGAATAATTAAGCGTGATTACAAAATGTAAGTGCTGATGGACCCATCACATAATGATATAACCTTATCAACTTCCTAAGTGACCTCCTTTTTTATTGTTGTGGTTTTGGTTGAACCAACCTAGATATAATAAAAAGGATGGAAAACTTATTTGAAGAACTTGGAATTCCGAAAAAGTACTTGAGAACAACTCCTCGAGAGGACAGGTTTATTGCGCTAGTTAATCGATCGTGGTTGAAGTAAGTCCAGTCTAATATATACTTTGTTATTTCCAGTATTTATCATAATACTGCTTAAATATCCACAATTTTTGAAAATCTGTAGCATAAATAAATTTGACTTACTTGCAGGTCATTGTTAAAATATTCAAAACTAATAGAATTCGTAGAAAAAGGTAAACTAGAAACATGGAATGAATCAGATGACGATCTTGGATCAAGTTGGGCAAAAATATTTATTCGTATATTCAAGAAGCGAGAAGCAAAAGTTATTCCATTGCCAAGGATACGCATCGCTGAAAGTAATGAAGCACCTCTATTGTTCCCTCAACTGATGCAATATGTTTCTTTAACAAATTATAAAAATTTATGGAAAGAGTCCTTTAAAAAATACACCACCAGTTCGGAAAATATCAAAGATACTCAAGTAACTCTAACTGATTACAATGAAGTTTTGCGTGAGATTATTATTAGGACGTATGGTTGTACAATTATAAATACATACGATCCTGGTCAGTCTTTGCCTGCCTCGAAACATTACGAACCACACCTTAATGTCCTCCCAGCAATTTGTGGAGTTGAAACATTAAATGCAATATTTCTACTGCACATTCCATTTTTACTCCACAACTTGAACGACTGTGTGACGTTTAGCCCTTCTGTTTTAGATAAATGTTTTACTAAACCGTTGTTCGTTATTTACCAACTTTTACAAAGTTTAAAATCTTTACATGATAGAAGTTTGACCCTAGGTGATATTACATTAAACGATATTTACCTGACTGAGGATTTGTGGATCCAAGTTTTTCCCCAGTCGTTATCAAATTTGCACATCCAAGAATTGCCAAAAGTTGACATTAACAAAAAGACTGCAAACATTCCAGATTGTCGTAAGGTTGGTCATAAATTTGATGTAAACCTGAAATGCCAGAACTGTGGCTTAAAAACGTACGATAAAGTTCAGGTAACAAATGAAAGTTTGGAAAAATTATGTCATCTTTGGGTAGAAGGTCAGATTTCAAATTTCACATATCTAACTACACTAAATAAATTATCGGGTCGTAAATATGGGGATCCACATTGCCACCATATATTCCCATGGGTCACCGATTTTACTTCACGTTGTGGAAAAAACTGGAGAGATTTAAAAAAGTCAAAATATCGTTTGAATAAAGGTGACCGACAATTGGATCTAACTTTTGAGCATACACAAACGCAGGTACCGCATCATGTGTCGGATGTTTTATCTCCGATAACTTATTATGTGTATATGGCAAGGCGTAC